>CM035149.1:16792632-17392632 GCA_020205605.1 Panax ginseng | reverse complement strand
ACCACTTAACCTTCGTTATTTCTATATGCAAATTGGGCCTCCTGGAGGCCATTGTTATTCATATCTCTTTGTGGCACTGGATGCTTTTGCTGTCATTCTTTACTATTGCATGCCATTTTCTAGTATTTTTTTGTTTCCAGAATTGGGAAATGTTCATTTGAATTTATCTTTATACTTGTTATAAATTCTTCAGCTGCTCTTGTAGCTTAGATGGCAGCAATACTGGCTTCTCACAGCTGCTATTGTCGCAACTTGCTTCATGGTTCATGGCTGAAAAAACAACCGGTACAACATATATAGATAAAAACCGGTACCAGACCAGCTAACCGGTTCGGTCCGATCCGGTACGGTATGACCGATGAACACGCCTAATATCACCTTCCTTATAATGTTTGCAAATAGTTTGAGTTGAAAAATGTGGTATTGCATACTACTTGTTTGATGAAATGTCTGTGAGAAGTCATTTGCTTTGATTTGTTCTTCAGTGGGCCTTCATTATTGATTATATGCAATTTGCAAGTGGTTTTGATGTGGGTATTTTTGAAACCTAAAGTTATTACAATCAACCAACATGAAAATAAAATCTAGATTATGAGACATGCTTTTAATTATTATGAAAATAAAATCTAGATCGTTATGATATACCTTTGATCTATGACCTAATGAACTAATGTTGAAGAAGCGGAAGGTAGATTTCAGAATCCCAATAAATTCATAAATTATTCTACTCCAATCTACAAGCAGAATCCCAATAACTATACTTGGGTTCCTTCAGAAGTATAGTGTAAATCATCTTCTAGCTGTATTAATTCATAAAAAGTTGATAGTTATTTGAAATAATTTCATTACACAACTCAAAATTACAAATGTCAAATAATAACTAGTGTGGTCAAATCAGGGTTACCAGGAAACTCTTATCGCCTGTGTGCCTCGTACCAAGTTCTATTGTTCCAAATTATGGTGCGAGAAATAGATGCCTTATGCGCTCTACCATAGGCAGCATTCCTTGTACCCCATTTCGTTCGTGTACCTAGTCGATCTGCATTCCTCGCAACCATGGTCAAATATCTAGCATTTGAAGTGGACTCTTCAATTGGAACAAGCTAAGAGTCCCTTCGTATAGAAAGCTTCAGTTATAACATTAATATGTTAACCCTCTATTCTTACACTGAGCTCATTAGACAATTACCTCTTGCTGCTTATATCCAAGCACCAAAATCAATAGATTGGAGAGTTATATGACCAAGATATATATATCTTTCAAGTGTTGTTTACACAAACCAAACCGCCTTCTGTTTAAGCTGGGATGGATGCAAGTTATAAATCCCGTTTGCCATCCTGGAAACTTTTGCCTTTCCATTACATGGAGAGTGTAAACACATGGTGTTGCAGCCATGCAACCCATAACAAAACAGCAGCAAGTCCGTGACTGGCTCACCATTCTTGTTAAAGATGGTAAACACAAGCCACTATAAGATATCCCATACAGTAATGCCTCGTCATAATTGGAATGATGATGTTCTGATTTTTCATTTAATATTTCCTGTTCTATATCTTCAGTGGATGGGAGTTTGCTCAGTTCTGGATCAAATCGTTTCTCTATCAGGATTTCGTGTATTCTATACTTTGCTGCCAGTGTGCGGATGCAAGACTTCCTTACAAGATCAGAAACTATGTGTTTTACTTCACTAAAGTTGTCAAACTCACTAAACCATCTAACCCACCAGGTAGCTAAACCCAAAAACCGGTCAATAATTTGATCAGTATCTTGTAAGATGAGCACATGACATGTACGAGCGTGCCCTTTAGTATTACTCAACCCATATCTTAAAAGACGCTTCTTTATGACATTTATTGGAGCAATAATCTTTATATCAAAAACAGGTTCAGAAGAAGAGCTGGAATTGGGCAAGAGGGCAGCAGTTGCAACTGAAGATACATATTCTTCTGCTCGTTTCTGAAATGCATAAAACGAATCTCGTAGTTCTGGGGGAAGGGATGGTTCAGCTATATAATTTGATAAGATAGATTCCTCACTCAACGCAGATTTGGCATTCACATGTTGCATCCAAATCTTTAGCAAGACTTTGTACCAGTGATTAGTTTCCATCTTCTTTGACCTTCTTCAGTCCATGAGCCAGCCATTTTTTCCCAATTCCGACTGTCCCTGCATCCCAAGCTTCTTGTTTCTGTGAAGCAAATAATCTGACTTTATCCTGTAACTTGTGAACAGTTCTAATTGCAGGACTCTCTCATACTTCTTTTAACTAAAGTACCAAGAAATCGAACACCTTTTTTACCATTACATGGAGAGACATCTGACCCCTTCCACTTCGACAACCGTGTGATGTCTTCGAAAAGTGTGGCTTGAAAACAACTTCCAAGGCTATTTTGATGGCTTCTTGAACAATTCAAATTAAGATTTGGAAGGACAAGGACTTATTTGGTCCCCTCGTCGAGACAGAGAATATATTAGCATTGACATTAAAATTCCCAAATGCGAGCTCTTCTGCCATTTCTTTAAATGAGATTTTTTCACACTCCAGTTCTAAGTCAACATTTGAGTCGACCCTAATACTATTGTAAGGATCAAGAAGAGTTTTTGGATTTGCAATCACTTTCACCATAAGGTCATGAAATTTACCATTGATATATTGTTCCTTCACCCTTTTCTTTATACGAAGCTCAAAAAGTCTCTTCAGTTCCATCCGAGTCTGGGGTTTTCTTTCTTCCAGATTAGAAGATTCCTCAAGTAAACAGGCTATAAGTTCTTCGCAAGAGCCATTTTTCCTCGCTCATTTGTATTATCATTATTAACAGCTGCCACAGTTGAATGAACTGAATGACATAATGGTTTTCTTGTCAACCTCCCTGTTACAACAAACAAAGAAGAATTATAGGTAGAGTAACTAGTAGTTTCAATTCAATTGGAAATTTTCTAGCTAAAAGCAAGTAAATAGTGTTCTTCTTATGCCACAAAACACGAAGAATAAACTCATTTCATGCCAAACAAAGTATAATTTTCAAACATCAACTACCAAGCATTATAGTACGATTCCTACATATTTTCCACACCCAATTCATAACATATTCTTACAATAATCGAGTAAGTTAGCAAGTGATTACCTATACCAACAACCAACAACCGAAGAATTGGCACCAACAAGACTCATGCTTTCCGCTATGGTACATCTCGGCAAGTATCTCCTGAAAACAATTGGTAAACCTGCAACCCACATTTTATTTGCTAATCAAAAAGTTAAAATCTTCACTCCCTCTCATTTTCTTCAAGAAAATCACCCTTCACCCATAACTCATATAAACTCGAAATCTCCATAGCCTGCTATGTACAACCCAAAACAAGAATTCAAAAATACCCACATCAAAGCTACATATAATCAATAATAAAAGCCCACTGAAGAACAAATCAAAGCAAATGACTTCTCATAGACATTTCATCAAACAGGTAGTATGTAATACCACATTTTTTAACTTAAACTATTTGCAAACATTATAAGGAAGGTGATATTAGGGGTGTTCATCGGTTATACCGTACCAGATCGGACTGAACCGGTTAGCTGGTCCAGTACCAGTACAGTACCG
Organism: Panax ginseng; assembly: GCA_020205605.1. NCBI lineage: Eukaryota > Viridiplantae > Streptophyta > Magnoliopsida > Apiales > Araliaceae > Panax > Panax ginseng. Next base: position 17,389,029 of record CM035149.1, on the reverse strand, counting down.
ATTTTTATATATATATATATATATATATATATTGTACCGGTTGTTTTTTTAATTTTTCAGCCATGATACCATGAAGCAAGTTGCGACAATAGCAGCTGAGGGAAGCCAATATTGCTGGCATCTAAGCTACAAGAGCAGCTGTAGAATTGATAATAAGTATAAAGATAAATTCAAATGAACATTTCCCAATTTTGGAAACAAAAAAATTCAAGAAAATGGCATGTAATATTAAAGGATGATAGCAAAAGCATCCAGTGCCACAAAGAGATGAATAACAATGGTCTTCAGGAGGCCCAATTTGCAGATGGAAATAACGAATGTTAAGTGGTGACAGATATCTCTGAGGCAGCTGAAACAATTATGCAATCAACATTCCTATCAATATTCAGTTACTAATCTAATATGCAAAGTGAAACCAATAATATTCAGTACCCCCATGGAACTTCCAATAAGGCCTTATTAATTAAATCAATAGATCTCAATTCCCTTTGGAGGTCCCTAAATCATGCCAACTAGCCACTCTCGATAAATCTCAGATGAGTTAACACGATTTTTAGAACAACAGTGCTTTAAAATAAGCTAATCAAATTGCAGTTGTAGCTTCATTGACTCGGCTAGGTGGAAACACACACCCTTAATATTGAATCCAGTATTTGAATTAAGTAATTGACTAAAATAAATAAATTTTAATTATAACCAATCTCTATGTACTTGAATAGAAGTGTGAAAGTGGTTGTCATCAACTTTAGACAATCAGATAGCAGATATACATAAATACACAGTTCCAACAATATAAGAAGTTATAACCAAATGCATATACAAATATTAACGATCTTGCATAGAGGGTGCAGACTTCAAATATTGGGATTAGTAATCACAACAATGGACCCTCTGTTCACTTTATGTAACATCATTAATACTTGTATATGCATTTGGTTATAACTTTTTATATTGTCGGAACTGTGTGTATTTATGTATAGATGCCTATCTGATTGTTTAAAGTTGATGACAACCACTTTCACACTTCTATTCAAGTACATAGAGATTGGTTATAATAAAAATTTATTTATTTTAGTCGATTACTTAATTCAAATACTGGATTCCATATTAAGGGTGTGTGTGTTTACACCTAGCCGGGTCAATAAAGCTACAACTGCAATTTGATTAGCTTATTTTAAAGCATTGTTGTTCTGAAAATCGTGTTAGCTCATCTGAGATTTATCGGGTGGCTAGTTGGCATGATTTAGGGACCTCCAAAGGGAATTGAGATGGCTGTCTCAGAGATATCTGTCACCGCTTAACATTCGTTATTTCCATCTGCAAATTGGGCCTCCTGGAGGCCATTGTTATTCATATCTCTTCGTGGCACTGGATGCTTTTGCTGTCATCCTTTACTATTGCATGCCATTTTATAGAATTTTTTTGTTTCCAGAATTGGGAAATGTTCATTTGAATTTATCTTTATACTTGTTATCAATTCTTCAGCTACTCTTGTAGTTTAAGATGGCAGCAATACTGGCTTCTCACAGTTGCTATTGTCGCAACTTGCTTAATGGTATCATGACTGAAAAAACAACTGGTACAATGTATATAGATAAAAATCGGTACCGGACCAGCTAATCGGTTCGATCCGGTACGGTATGACCGATGAACACTCCTAATATCATCTTCCTTATAATGTTTGCAATTAGTTTAAGTTAAAAAATGTGGTATTACATACTACCTGTTTGATGAAATGTCTGTGAGAAGTCATTTGCTTTGATTTGTTCTTCATTGGGCTTTCATTATTGATTATATGCAATTTGCAGGTGGTTTTGATGTGGGTATTTTTGAATTCTTGTTCTAGGTTGTACATAGCAGGCTATGGAGATTTCGAGTTTATATGAGTTATGGGTGAAGGGTGATTTTCTTGAAGAAAATGAGAGGGAATGAAGATTTTAACTTTTTGATTAGCAAAGAAAATGTGGGTTGCAGGGTTACGAATTGTTTTCAGGAGATACTTGCCGAGATGTACCATAGTGGAAAGCATGAGTCTTGTTGGTGTCAATTCTTCGGTTGTTGGTATAGGTAATCACTTGCTAGCCTACTCAATTATTGTAAGAATATGTTATGAATTGGGTGTGGAAAATATATTATGTTAGGAAAATATGTTATGAATCTTCGTGTTTTGTGGCATAAGAATTACACTATTTACTTGCTTATAGCTAGAAAATTTCCAATTGAATTGAAACTACTGGTTACTCTACTTATAATTCTTCTTTGTTTGTTGTAACAGGGAGGTTGACAAGAAAACCATTATGTCATTCAGTTCATTCAACTGTGGCAGCCGTTAATGATGATAATACAAATGAGCAAGGAAAAATGGCTCTTGCAAAGAACTTAGCCTGTTTACTTGAGGAATCTTCTAATCTTGAAGAAAGAAAACCCAAGACTCGGATGGAACTGAAGAGACTTTTTGAGCTTCGTATAAAGAAAAGGGTGAAGGAACAATATATCAATGGTAAATTTCATGACCTTATGGTGAAAGTGATTGCTAATCCAAAAACTCTTCTTGATGCTTACAATAGTATTAGGGTCGACTCAAATGTTAACTTAGAACTGGAGTGTGAAAAAATCCCATTTAAAGAAATGGCAGAAGAGCTTGCATCTGGGAATTTTAATGTCAATGCTAATATATTCTCTGTCTCGACGAGGGGACCAAATAAGGAAGTCCTTGTCCTTCCAAATCTTAATTTAAAGGTTGTTCAAGAAGCCATCAGAATAGCCTTGGAAGTTGTTTTCAAGCCACACTTTTCTAAGACATCACACGGTTGTCGAAGTGGAAGGGGTCACTCATCGGCTTTGAAGTATATCCGTAAAGAAATCCCTAATCCCGATTGGTGGTTCACCTTTGTTGTAAACAAACAGCTTGATGCTGGTGTTCTTACTAAGCTCATCACAACCATGGAAAGTAAGATGGAAGATTCTAGTTTGTATGCTATTATCAGAAGCATGTTTGACGCTCGAGTACTGAATTTAGAGTTTGGGGGTTTCCCAAAGGGGCATGGTCTACCACAAGAGGGGTCATTGTCCCCAATTTTAATGAATATATACCTCGACCTCTTTGACTCTGAAGTTTATAGAATGTCAATGAAATATGAAGCATTTGATACTAGGGCTGACGCTGAACAGGATGGGTCAAACTCAAAATTACGCATCTGGTTTAGGAGACAGATGAATAGCAGTAGTGTGCAGTGCACTTCTGAGTTGAACTCTAATGTGAGGGTACATTCTTGTCGCTTCATGGATGAGATATTTATTGTCATTTCTGGTTCAAAAGAAGTTGCCCTTGCTTTCAAGTCCGAGATACAAAACTACTTGCATAATTCACTCCACATAAATGTTGATAATTGTACAGATGTCTCTCCATGTAATGGTAAAAAAGGTGTTCGATTTCTTGGTACTTTAGTTAAAAGAAGTATGAGAGAGAGTCCTGCAATTAGAACAGTTCACAAGTTACAGGATAAAGTCAGATTATTTGCTTCACAGAAACAAGAAGCTTGGGATGCAGGGACAGTCAGATTTGGGAAAAAATGGCTGGCTCATGGACTGAAGAAGGTCAAAGAATCAGAGATCAAACATCTATCTGATACTTGTTCTTTGTTGAGCAAAATTTCCCACTTTCGTAAAGCTGGGATGGAAACTGATCACTGGTACAAAGTCTTGCTAAAGATTTGGATGCAACATGTGAATGCCAAATCTGCGTTGAGTGAGGAATCTATCTTATCAAATTATATAGCTGAACCATCCCTTCCCCCAGAACTACGAGATTCATTTTATGCATTTCAGAAACGAGCAGAAGAATATGTATCTTCTGAAACAGTTGCAACTGCTGCCCTCTTGCCCAATTCCAACTCTTCTTCTGAACCTGTTTTTGATATAAAGATTATTGCTCCAATAAATGTCATAAAGAAACGTCTTTTAAGATATGGGTTGACTAATACTAAAGGGCACGCTTGTACATGTCATGTGCTCATCTTACAAGATACTGATCAAATTATTGACTGGTTTTTGGGTTTAGCTTCCCGGTGGGTTAGATGGTTTAGTGAGTTTGACAACTTTAGTGAAGTAAAACACATAGTTTCTGATCTTGTAAGGAAGTCTTGCATCCGCACACTGGCAGCAAAGTATAGAATACACGAAATCCTGATAGAGAAACGGTTTGATTCAGAACTGAGCAGACTCCCATCCACTGAAGATATAGAACAGGAAATATTAAATGAAACATTAGAACATCATCATTCCAATTATGACGAGGCTTTACTGTATGGGATATCTTATAGTGGCTTGTGTTTACTATCTTTAACAAGAATGGTGAGCCAGTCACGGACTTGCTGTTGTTTTGTTATGGGTTGCATGGCTGCAGCACCACGTGTTTACACTCTCCATGTAATGGAAAGGCAAAAGTTTCCAGGATGGCAAACGGGATTTACAACTTGTATCCATCCCAGCTTAAACAGAAGGCGGATTGGTTTGTGTAAACAACACTTGAAAGATATATATCTTGGTCATATATCTCTCCAATCTATTTATTTTGGTGCTTGGAGATAAGCAGCATGAGGTGATTGTCTAATGAGCTCAGTGTAAGAACAGAGAGGTATATTAATGTTATAACTGAAGCTTTCTGTACGAAGGGACTCTTAGCTTGTTCCAATTGAAGAGTCCACTTCAGATGCTAGATATTTGACCTATGGTTGCGAGGAATGCTAATCGACTAGGTACACGAACGAAATGGGGTACAAGGAATGCTACCTGTGGTAGAGCGCATAAGGCATCTAGTTCTCGCACCATGATTTGGAACAATAGAACTTGGTACGAGGCACATAGGCGATAAGAGTTTCTTGGTAACCCTTATTTGACCACATTAGTTATAATTTGACGTTTGTAATTTTGAGTTGTGTAATGAAGTTATTTCAAACAACTAACTTTTTATGAATTAATACAGCTAGAAGATGATTCACACTATACTTCTGAAGGAACCCAAGTATAGTTATTGGGATTCTGCTTGTAGATTGGAGTAGAATAATCTATGAATTTTATATTGATAGAAATAGTTAAATCTTTTATAGTCACCAACATCACTTTACTGAAATCTAACTTCCGCTTCTTCAACATTAGTTCATTAGGTCATAATAGATCAAAGGTATATCATAATGATCTAGATTTTATTTCATAATAATTAAAAGCATGTCTCATAATCTAGATTTTATTTTCATGTTGGTTGATTGTAATAACTTTAGGTTTTGTGTTAATATTTATAGTACTACATTATTCTTGCTGATTTTCTTAATGAGGGTTGGGCTGAACTTATCCGTTCCAGTAACATCAGTCACACTCCAACTTATACCATTTTTTTTTTTTGAGAACCTATACTATTACAATTCAATTCTAGGGGATACATTTCATCCTAGGATCTGGGAGGAGCCTAGGGAAGGGGCCAGGGGGGAACTTAGGGGAAACTTACCTTCGATCTTCTGTAGCGCCCCCCCTGTTGAAATCTTGCTGAGAGATAGACTTGAACCTGACCTTTACCATTGGGATATCATCTAAATCTGGTGTTGATGCCCAATTATATAGAAGGCAGATTAATTTGTGGTATCTTCTTATTTGTTGGAATAATTTGGTGTATGTTTTTATTGTAAAGCTAATATTGCAAAGTTTATTAGATGTGGTTGGCTTTTCTTAATGTTTATATGTAGATGATTTGCCAGAACCACTTTTCATCATTTTAGTTTAGAGTTGAATGAACTTTGCATTCCCGAATTTTACCCCATTTTGCACATTATTTCCTATATTTTGGGCCGAAGGTGTTATGTGTCGGCTCGCTAAAAGTGCGAGATGCAAATTGTTACGTTTTGAAGTATAGGATGCAATGTGAAAAATGAGGTAAGCTTTGGGGATGCAAAGTGTATTTAACTCTTTTAGTTTACTTTGAAGAGATTTTTTAATAAGAATTTGTTTTGAAGTTACTACTGTATTTTACAGAAACACAAACTGATATATACAATGTAGATATCTGGGCTATTAAACGAAACACAACATCAGTATGAAAGTGTCGTGCTCATGTGACACCCTATTTTGGGCCTTCTTTGTGTCATTTTACAGAATTTCATAGTGTTATCATTACAGAAGTCCTCAGAGTTACTATTTATCACATTCTATTTTGTTTCCTTCTCAGTCACTTATCATTTATTACATTATACAACTCCCATAATTGGAGCCAAATTACCTATCAATAGAAAAAAAAAAATGTCATTCACATTCTCTGGGTTTTCACTTTTATTCACAGATATTGGAGCTGGCTTCATCAACTGTGATTGCAAGTTTTTGTAATGTCATGTATTCATGTTTGATAGGCTCATGCATCCAGGCTTCCAGCAGGCATCAGATAGGATTAATTATTGTACGACTTCGCCTTGATTATTAAAGAGTCTGAGCCTCTCTATGATGCAAGTTACCTGGTACTTGAAAGCTGATTTTAATTGGTGCAAATTCATTTTTCGTAAGTTGTGTTGTTGTTCATTTTGCATTTAAAACATTTACTAGTGCGGACCATCTCTTTTCCTATAAAGTAATTTTTCCAGCTTCAGCCCAACTGTTCAAATTGCAGATGTTAAAGCATGATATACATTCTTAGGCCCATTCTCAGACAATTTAAGCTTGTAGAGAAACTGGTCTTTAAAGAAATTTCTTAATTAACAGTAGGCATATGGACTTTAGCTTGTCTGTATAGAAAACTATGGACATTGTAAACATATCCACTTTTCTTTTGATAGACGTCAGGAGGATGTCTCTCGTATGCAGACGACAGATATATATCAATCAGGCATAGAGCTATATAAGGGTCATCTACACTAAACAACCACCCAACCATATATAAAGTTCTAACTCCATTAGAGCACCCAAAAACTTAATCACAACTAAGCTCCCAACTCAAACTCCCCCAAAAACTCCACAAAAGATGCCAGAGGACTGGGATACACCCAGTGTTCTAAAAGTTCTAGGTGCCCCACCTAGGTGCTAGGCACTGCCCACTTTGGTGAGGAAATGCTATGTGCTACGCACTGCCCATCGACCACCATTATTCTCGCCATCCGCCACCAGCGCTATCATCAACCACCATTGTTGCAACTTGTTTCCTCCTCTTCCCCCAAGAATATGCATGACTGCAATTTGTTTTCTTTAAATAAATTGGGATGGGATAATGATACTTTTTTTAAAAAAATATTTAAAATTAATACCAAGACCCTCAAATTTCTATCGCAGTTCAAAATTGGCCCTATAACTTGAATGCTTTAAATCAATCCCTAAACTTCTACTTTTGACAATCATAACTTTAATTTATTAGATATACAAAAGAATAGCCTTAGTTATATTACACATAAGAAAAATTAATAAAACTACACTGCCTAGGAAAACTCCTGGGCCCCACTTTTAAAGCTTAGGCGCTTGAAACTCCCTCCGCCACCTAGTGTTTTTGTTTTTTATAACACTGGATACTTCTCATTTAGCCAAAACTAGAACAAGCTCAAAACATGAACTGATACTATGGATAATTGATCTTTGTTTGTCCTCAGGACCGATTGATCCTCTCTCAAAAGCACCCACTCCAAACAGTTAAGTGGTCTTGGAGCTTTTTTTAAATGGTATCACTTCTTGCTATCCCTATCAAAAGACTTGAATTTAGTCAAAGCTGTTTAAAGTCAATATGAATCAGGGAATATTATGTGCTTATGTTCTTGATGAATTGAAAAAAAAGGTGTATACTAAAAAGATAAAAGGGTCTAGAGCTCACATAGTTCAGGGTGGATGTAATTGATTAAAATTGAAGAAATAAATTTAGATTATTATTATTAGCCTCTTTACTTTGCCTTAGATTTTGTTTCTACAATTTGTTTTTTCATCTATTTTTACACTGAGTTGGCTGTGTAGCTTATTTTGTTTTAGGGCACAAACGTAGGTGCTTCTATATGTGTTGAATGCCCATGGATTAGATATTTCCAAATGCTTTGTTACAGTATGCTTTATAGGATTTTAAACGAGTAATGTTGTAGTTGTTTTCTGTGGTATAATTATGTTATGAAGGGTTTAAAATTTAAGATATGATCAGGCATCAAAGTTAGTCTAATCACAGAGAGCTGATATTATAAGTTTTTTAGGTGCATTATGTTCTAGGATTATAGGACTGCCGGTCATGGTCTGAGGATATTTAAAAGTATATTATGCTTCTTTGCCTATATTTAATGTTCCTCCATAATTGTTGTGAAACCTATAATTTCCTTGTTCCTTTATTTTATCTTCTCTTGTCTTTTTTTCCTGAATGTTTTAGGGAAATCTTTGATGTTGCAAGTCCTTGATCCTTATGTCAGATTTAGTTACTGCTGAATTCAAGCTTTATTATTTGAAGCTCATGCAAACAAAGGTAAAAATTGTGATTTCACTACTTTGACTTTTGAGGGAAAAGCTTTATGCTTTCATTACCCAATTATCTCGCACTAGAACTAGATACTCCAATTATATGGGGACCCTGTTTCAGCTCCAATGCCAATCTAAAATACACCAAGGGGTCATTTTTGTCAGGAAGTTGGGAGTTTTTGCATGGTTTTGCCAACTGAATGGATAAGAGTTTTTATCACAAGGGCCTTCCTGCAGGGATCAACACTGATCTTATGAACTTGTTTTTGGTGCCTTTTGGATTCATCCAAGTCAAGTGGCTTTTTTTCAAACTCGTGAATTACTCACCAGACATATGTAGAGTATATTTTTTCTCTTTTTGCTGGCTGAGAGTACTTAGATGGTTGGTTGTTATGGATCCTGATTACATTACACGTCGTTTAAGTGAGTATTTCATTTGGACAGTTTATAGAATTAAGTTGTAGTATTAATTTAACAAAAAAGTTATAATTCATATGGTCTTTGTAATATAAAATTACAATTCTGTGTTATATAATCCAAATGGAACTTATTTTTATAGATTGTACAAATAATACGGTACGGACCACCAAATTGAACACTATTTTCACCTTCTTTATTTATGAACAGTTGGTCTGAATCACCTCTCCTGTCCTGTGTTTCATCTCCTGTTCCAGCAAAGAGATTGTATCATATGATAATTGTTAACGTCAAGATCTTCTGTCACGTCCCAATCACGTAAGACGTTCTGATTCTGCACACTAAACACAGTCAACACTAAAAGCTTGACGGCTTCGACCGTCGTGGGATAGCTCAGGCGTGAGAGTCAATACAGGCGATCACATGGTTAACAATGGAGGATAAAATATCTAGTGTCTTGAGAGAGAAAATTATCAGTTACCTTTTTTCTTGAAGACTTCCTTGTTATGTTATACTCTCGGACCGACGCATCGTGTCACCCACTCATTGTCCAAACACACCCCCCACTCCTCAAATTGATCTTTGTCGATCGCATGCGTCATTTGTTACCTTTTCCTCCATCGCTTATGTCGCCTACGTAAGGTTATAATCTCATCCACATTAATGATCTGCAGACTTTTTGGTCAACAGCCTTCCTTTTTTCATCATTACAAGTCAAAGATGGAGATATTTAATATCTAATGGGTCAATTCACTGGTCCGACCCAATCTTGTAAAGACTTAACAGAAATAAGATAGTGACTAGGCCCAATAACATTAGGACCCAATAATGGAGACCCAATAGACTAAGCAAGAATAATTAGGCCCAATCTATTCTACCAATATATGAAATATCATGACTCAATATTTCCTCTAGTTTTTATTAAATAGAATGTTTAATAAGAAACTATAAGTGGTGCATGCGATATGATAGGACTTCTAAAGGCTCATAATGAAAATAATTGAAATTTATGCGATTGTAATTCAGTAAGATAAAATAGAAAGAGACCGGAGGTCCAACATGAAAGGCCCAATTTGAAAAACGTTTGAGACTTAATTCGGACGCTACCCGTTCAAATTCTAAATTATTACCATCATTTAATGTGCCGCCTCATGAATCATGTAAATCACAAGATAAAAAGTAATTTCCCCCAATTTTGACAGTTTTATCTGTCAATTTGAAATTCCAGACTCTTGAGCTTTCTTTTTCTCTCTCGATCTTTCTTCCATTCTCTGTAAGATTTCGACAATGGTGGTCCTTAACTCAAACCAAAACTCTCCTATTCGTGTGTCCCCAATCAATACACTGTTTCGCCTAACCCTAGCCCCACTAAAGAAGCTTCGAGCTCGAACCCCCAAACTTCCATTCTCAGAAAAATCCACCTATTTAAACCCCTTCCCAATCCTTCCGCCTTCTTCGGTTAAGAATGTTTTGCTTTTATGTTAACACTCCATCGATTGTCACCGAAATCGATTTGAAAAGGATTCGGAGTCGTTGTCATATCCCGGACACCCATCTAGTGAGAGCTCCGTGTCCAGAGAGAGCGAATGTATCAACGCCCTAAAGGATGAGAATCTACATTCCGGTGACTATCTTGGAGAAGGGTATCCGATTCCTCTTCATGCCTTCATAGTAACCCTCCTAGGGTTTATAGGTGTGGGTTTGCCCAACTAGTGCCAAACTCTTACATTCACATCTAGCGTTCATCGCCTTTACGCCGTGAAGCTAGGCGTCGAACCCACACTTGATTTCTTCTTCATTGTTTACAAGATCGGCCAGTCCAGAGAGAAAGGATTCAAGGCCATATAAGCAAACAGTCCCCGAAGACAGGAGAGAAGTTCGAGAGACGTTCGTTGGTTTCTACCCCATCTAGCAACAAAGGATGGCACAAAGGATGGTTCTTCGTTAAGGGACCAGAGATTGCCTCCTTGCCGAATTGGGCCACCGATGAGAAGATTTTTGCCGATTTCGGAGACATTCTTAAGGAGCGTGAGGCCGAAATGATAGAGCTCTTTGACAACTTCCCGAAGGAGGAATGAAACTATGGGCTTCTCTCCAAGCAGGCGTGGTTGTACGACCACAAATATAAGTACTGATTTATTTTACATATATAAATATTTAAAATTTTATGTGATGTCAATTCTGATATATGACTGTTTGCTTTGTGCAGTATCTCTGATCAGACCGAACTCCTCAGAAATAAGAGAGTTTGAAAATTTCCTTTACGCAAATCGGTGGAAGTTCTTTGAATCTCCTCTCGATAGAAGCTTCTCTAGAAGAAAACCCAACCACTGCTGAACCTCAAATAAATGAACCCAAATCTGATGAACCTCCCCTACTAGAAGAGACTCTTCAACCTCGCTGGAAGAAAAGGGCCATCCGAAAACCCAGATTAATTTCCATTCCAACCTCTTCCGAACCCATCGCAGATTCGAACCAATCGTTGAGCTCGAACCGACCATCAGGCCAAAGACCCACTCGAGGAAGTCTGCTTGATCTGCCACTAGATGATAGGAAAAGGCTTCTTCGAGTTAAGAAATTGAAGACCAAGATCACTCTCCTGACCACCGAGGAGCTTCGAGTGCCTCACCCTTCACCTGATCTCCCTCCAACCATTCTTGTTGAAATTCAAGTATCTGAAGACGAAGAAGAACCGGTGAGCTCATCCCATCATTTGTCCAAAAAAACGAAAAAGACCATCCGAAAGTCGGTAGAGTTCGACCGCCCCATCACCACCACGCCAAACCGTTCCACCTCTGGTCTCCATCACCGAAAACATACATATGGATCCGTCTCAACTCATGATCAACCCATGCCTCTCCACCTCGACCTTCGTCCTACGAGTTTCAAAACGATGCAATGGGGTCGCTGACCTTATGGCCTCGGTTTAATGCCAATTTCCCGTTCCATCTCTTCGAAGCTTTCGTTCGGGAAACTGACAATCACCGATTTGGCAATAGTTCGATGGGAGATCTGATTGACGAAGGGATGAGCTACATAGCGAATGTAAGTAACTATTTCCTTAGCTTGTACATTTCTCTTTTTGCTTAAATATTTGAAACTGATGGAATGTTATCGAACATGTACAGGCAAATGCGGTTTTTGGGCATTTACGTCCCAAGCATATAGAGGATGAAGCTGCAGAGGATGCCGCAAGACAAGAGAATGCCATCCTGACCTCATCATTGGCCCGAGAAAGGAGTCAGTATGGAGAACTTCTTTATACTAACGAGGGTCTTCGAAGAGAGCTAGCTCAAGTCAAAGAGGGTCTCAAGGCGTCCAATGATGAACTGAAGGCCAATAAGGAAGAACTAAAAGCGACCAAGGCCAAAAAGAAGATATGACCTAATACGAACGCCGACCTTGCCGCCAAGAAACTAAGTTTTAAGGGTCAAAGATGAAGAAGTGGCCATATCAAATCAAAGCCCGGTAATATAAGTCGACGAAGCTTGGTGAAGGCCCGTGAAGACAAGGAAAAGCATCATGGCTAAGGCGTCGGAAGATAAGTTAAAGGCTTTGAAGGAGTTAGGTCCTCCTCTAACTGATGACCTTCGTAAGCAAATTCAAGAAGAATACCGGCAATATGACGAATTGAATGCAGAAATCCTAAAAGTGTATTCTGAAGGTTACGACGTTTGCAGAGGTCGGAACAAGGAAAAGTTAAGTGCAGCCCAGCTAGATCCGGCCTTGCTCGACTCGTCCGAAGGTGAAGACAATTCTTGAAGATGATACTGCTTTACTCTGACTTTAAGAACTTTGTGAAAATTTCTATGTTTATGTAATAGGATAATATTATGGATGAATGGATTGGTACTTATTAATGAAATTTCAATTTTCTGTGTCATGACTTCTACATAATGTTTTTCTTGTCAATAATTCAGCATCAATGGACTTGAAGAATGTATAAGGTGCTTTTGAAATTAATTTGAATTGTGAATCAGATAAGGCATATAATGATTAAGTTAAAGAGTAACATCGAACATAATAAAGCGAACTCAATGAATTGAATCAAGGAACCGAACTCAACACTTGAACAAAATAAAGTAATGCATACTTATCGTTTCCGAAGTGTGAGACAGGTCATGTATAAGGTGAATTCGGCTGATCCTCTTTGCACCATCAAGATCTTGTTTACCACTCGGGATAAAACAAGTATATAAGGACATTTGTTTACCACTCGCGGTAGAACAATTTTATAAGGACACACTTAACAATAAGGCTACCATTGAATGGCCAGCAAGTCCACCCGAACCTCCTTACTTCGGTACATTTTGTTTACCACTCGCCGTAAAGCAAAATTAAAAGGACTATGGAGTTTGTTTACCACTCGCGGTAAATCAAACCCATGAGGACACTCCTACCGAAAAGGCTACCATCGAATGGTCAGCGAGTCCACCCCGTCCTCCTTACTTCGGTGCATTTTGTTTACCACTCGCGGTAAAGCAAAATTAAAAGGACTATGGAGTTTGTTTACTACTCGCGGTAAATCAAACCCATGAGGACACTCCTGCCGAAAAGGCTACCATCGAATGGTCAGCGAGTCCACCCCGTCCTCCTTACTTCGGTGCATTTAGGACCAATAGGAGGAAGATCAATTGTGAAAAAGTGAATCTTTTATTGATAATGATCCAATATTTACAGACTTCCAGTAAACTGACTTGATTTCTACTAAAAAAAATTTCGAAGTCTACCAGCATGCCAAGTGTTCTTAATTTCTGATCCATCCAATGCCTTCAACCGATAAGTTCTTGGCTTCGGTACCTCAATCACTTCGTACGGTCCTTCCCAGTTCGGCATTAACTTTCCCATGTTCTGAGGCGTAGATGTTTCGACTTCTCTGAGGACGAAGTTTCCCACTTCAAATCTACGAAGCTTTACCCCCTTGTTGTAATGCTTGGCTACTCTCCGCTGATAGGCTGCTAATTTGATCAAAGCCACCTCTCTGACTTCTTCCAACAGATCCAAGTTGACCTTCAGCCCTTCGTCATTGTAGATCTCTTTGAACTGACTAACCCGAAGACTTGGAGATCCAATTTCAATTGGGACTAAGGCATCAATACCATAGGCCAATCTAAAATGTGAATCCCCTGTTGTAGTCCTCAGTGTAGTTCGGTAAGCCCATAATACACTGAGCAGCTCCTCTGGCCATCTTCCTTTAGCTTCGTCTAGTCTGCAAGGCTTGATCCCATTCAGCAGCTGCTTGGTCAGTCACTAACTTGCCCATTCGACCGTGGATGAGCCAATCAAGTCTTCTTGTCTTTGAACTCCAAGCTCTTTCGAAATCCTTCAAACTTGATCCCACTTTAACTGGCGTCCAGTTGTCGATATTACCACTTTAGAATTCAAACTAAACACCACCGACTTCTTCATAAACTTCAAGCATTCTTGTTCAAGTTATCAATCTGAAGGTGGCTTCGCTTTCTACCCATTTGGTCATATAATCGATGGCAACTATGACAAAACTGACTTGACCTTTAGCTTTTGGCAACGGACCTAGTATATCTACCCCCCAGACAGAAAGTGGTATAGGAGATAAGATCGAGTATAGCTCTACTAGTGGCTAATGTGGGATCGGACTATTGAGCTGACACTTCTCACACTTCTTCACATATTCGTAGCTTCCTTGAAGATTGTAGGCCGATAGAAACCCCCGCCAAGTAGTACTTCAGAGGCTAATGACTTAGCTGTCATATGGTTGCCACAGATACCCTCGTGAACCTCCCGAAGAGCATATTCAGCTTCGGACGGGACCAAACACTTTAGCAATGGTGACGAAAATGCCCTTCGATAAAGATCCCCATCAATAAGAACGAAGTTGGCACTTTTGTACTTGATCTTTTTTGCCAGCATCTGATCCGAAGGAAGGACGCCACCTGCCAGATATTCAATGTAGGGAGTCATCCAACAATCAGAACGTTTAATGCATATCACTGCTTCATGCTGGATACTCGGCTGCTGCAGAACCTCCAAATAGACTGATCCATCAAAAAAGAGATGGAACGGGAAATTGGCATTAAACCGAGGCCATAAGGTCGATGACCCCATTGCATCGTTTTGAAACTTGTAGGACGAAGGTCAAGGTGGAGAGGGCACGGGTTGATCATGAGTTGGAGACAGATCCATATGTATGTTTTTAGGTGATGCAGACCGAGGTGGAACGGTTTCGCGTGGTGGTCAGTATTGACCCGAGAAAGGAGTCAGTATGGAGAACTTCTTCATACTAACGAGGGTCTTCGGAGAGAAGTGGCTCAAGTCAAAGAGGGTCTCAAGCGCCCAATGATGAATGAAGGAAGGCAAAAAGGAAGAATCGATGGTGGATTCAAAGAGATCTACAATGACGAAGCGGTCAAGGTCAACTTGGATCATTGGAAGAAGTCGAGAGGTGGCTTTGATCAAATTAGCAGCCTATCAGCGGAGAGTAGTCAAGCATTACAACAAGGGGGTAAAGCTTCGTAGATTTGAAGTGGGAGACTTCGTCCTCAAAGAAGTCGAAGCATCTACGCCTCAGAACATGGGAAAGCTGATGCCGAACTGGGAAGGACCGTACGAAGTGGTTGAGGTACCGAAGTCTTCTTGTGCTGAACTCCAAGCTCTTTCAGAAATCCTTCAAACTTTGATCCCACGAACTGGCGTCCGTTGTCTGATATTACCACCTTAGGAATTCCGAAACGAAACACCACTGACTCCTTCATAAACTTCAAGCATTCTTGTTCCGTTATCAATTTGAGTGGCTTCGCTTCTACCCATTTGGTCATATAATTGATGGCAACTATGACAAAACTGACTTGACCTTTAGCTTTTGGCAACAGACTCGATGGCAACTTTTGTTAACGCCAAGATCTTCTGCCACGTCCCAATCACGTAAGACGTCCTGATCCTGCACACTAAACACAGTCAATACCAAAAGCTTGACGGCTTCGAGGTAGTCGGGGATAGCTTCAAAGTGAGAGTCAAGACTGGCGATCACAAGGTTAACAATGGAGGATAAAATATCTAGTGTCTTGAGAGAAAATTATCGATTACCTTTTTCTTGAAGACTTCCTTGCTATGTTATACTCTTCTTGGGCAGGTTCAGTACCACCCACTTCCGTCGATTACCGCCATTCACTCCTCAAATTGATCTCTCGCCGACCGCATGCAGTCGTCACCTTTTCCTCCATTTGTTATGTCTTGCCGTACGGCTATAATCTCATCCACATTAATGATCTGCAGACTTTTTGGTCAACAACCTTTCTTTTTCATCATTACAAGTCAAAGATGGAGATATTTAATATCTAATGAGTCAATCCACTAGTCCGACCCAATCTTGTAAAGACTTAACAGAAATAAGATAATGACTAGGCCCAATAACATTAAGACCCAATAATGGAGACCCAAAAGACTAACCAAATAATTAGGCCCAATCTATTCGGCCCAATATATGAAATATCATGATCCAACAATAATATTTCAGATACAGCAAAGGGATGAACAATTGCATTATCAACTCAAATTTGATACGCCGGACTCATTGTCGACAAATTTTTGCGTTCACCATATTAATTAATGTGGACGTATTTGGTACTACATTTTTGTGAGGTATAGCCGGATGAGTTAGTATTGTCGATTGTCTTTAAGTGGTATAAAGTTGTTTGATAAAATTTTGTTTCTCTTATTGTTTCTTAATTGGTAAGAGGAAGATATAAATCTAAATAATTAAGAGTTGTCTCTTAATAAAACATTTAAATATATATGAAGCCTTTACAAATATTGTATTACTTTATTTTAAATTTTAAGATCATTATTGATTTTTGACAAGTCATTTTGAGATATTTTAAAATTTAAATTGATATTTTAAAATTTAAAAGTTATTCAGATATTTTATACTTTTTTTGTTACTAGCAACTTTTTTCATTCAGATGATTTAATTTATTAAGATATACTAATCATTCATATCTTAATTACTCAGTTTTATTAAACACTACATTAGTATTATTGGCAAATATGTCCTTTGACGATGACATGTTTTGTGTGGTGATACTATTATTATAAATTTAAATATATAGTTTGACGCAACATATTTTTATAATTAGTTTAACCTACTAATATATAGGCAAATAAAAATTTTTGCACAAGAGAAAAGTAATAATTATGAAAAGAATACTTCAACAAGCCTAAGATAATATATTTATAGTCTCAAAAACTTTCTAACTAGAATAAGCTACAAAATATAAAAACTTGAAAATAATCCGAAGTTTGACCACTGATTAGGCTACTTTTAAAACTTTTTTTTGGCTTAAATACTTGTTCAGTATGCTGAACTGTGTCGGGATTGTTGACACCTTCTATTTATATATTAAAATTTAGTCGACGAAAACTCATTTTCAATTGTGAATTACTCCACTTCCGACTTTGTCCCTGCATCATATTCTTAAACCACCGACTTTTAAGATTAACTTCTTTTTTCAAACATATGTTTTTTGCATAGCTAAAACTTAAAAGTGTAATAGTGATGATATGATAGTACTCAACCAATTCAAAATATAAGTAATAGTATGTTGGAAATATTTGCTTTATATAGTCGAACTAAAATTTATATATCTAACTTTTAAATTAAATAGATTGAAAAAAGTATATCTTGAATTTTGAAACAATTTATTTTTTTTAGATCCGGTTACCATGAAGTTCATGGTAAATTGGTCAATTGACCAATACAGTGTTGACACGCATAGAGAAAAATCACATTTCGATCTGCGTATCGACACTGTATTAATTAATTGACCAAAATCAACTTCATACTAACCGCTCTAATTTTTTTCATACCGTAATGTTACAGGGGATGGGAATTCCTGTTGGAAAACTCTCTATATAATACAGCACTTGGAGGAGTTCGTCCTTCAGCATTAAGCAATTTTTTGTGTACTCTTTTATGTTTCTTTGCTTATTCTTTTTCTTTTCTTTTGTATGATTGTTTGTTTCACACTTTTAAGTTCAGTGTTACTCTCCATACTAACATGGAAGGGAAGTTCTGAATTATAACTAAGAATACAATGACTTCAAACATCTAGTTTATTAACTGAGGAGTAAATTACGCATATCTCACCTTTAGTAACATGAATGAGTTGCGAATATGGTCAAGTTTCCTTCTTCAACAAAGTAGAACTTTTGAATGTCTTCAAAATAATGGGAATATACAAATCCACATGCCTTTTGCTAGTGGGAAGATGCTTTAGATTTTTTACCCACTTAAATATGTTGTTTAATTTATCTAATTTATGTTGATTGTGGTTTGCTTTATGACATTTCCACTTTTAAGGGGAAAAATCCAATCCAGCAAACAATTTTTCATGGAACCACTGTTGACATTTTTCAGTATCATTCATCTCTCCAACGAACATGTATCTGTAGTACTCTAATTTCAATTTTGTTTATTTGCATTTGTGCCTCAACTTGGACACTTAAACCAACCGTTGTTTGAAGTTGTGTCAACAACCTTTAAGGTTTAACAAGCCCATTTGGAGTTAAATAAAGCTACATTAACGATGGAGCCTTGCCCTGATGTTATTTAAAACTGATTACTTGTGTTTATCATTTTCAGTGCTTGCCCATAACCATTGATGTTGGCACAAACAATCAAAAGTTGTTGGATGATGAGTTCTATATTGGGCTCAGGCAAAAGAGGGCAACTGGACAGGTCTAAAGATTTTCATCTTCTTTTCTTGTTTCACAAATAATTACATACTTTGCTATTCCAAGTGGCGTCATTTTTTATTAGTTTTAGTTGCCTTCCATTTCTGCAATTTAAGAATATTCTGAGCTTCTAGAGGAATTTATGTATGCAGTTAAGCAGAACTATGGGTAGGGGTGAAAATCCTCATATGTGTCTCATTATCGCCCAAACCTTCGAGCATCCTAAAGAATCGATAATTTTACGTTCTAACTTAACCGAATCAAATATATGTTGCAGAGAAGAATTACTACTCACTTGATTTTTTTTTTTGTGTTATTTCATTCTTTATGTATGAGATTGGATAAATGTAATGATGTTACTAGAAATTGTATCATAGTATAATTAATATTATAAATTTATCATTGTAATTTTTGTAACACGTGTATTTTTATATATAAATGAAATTTAAGTTTTTCTAAGTTTAAATTTTTATGTCTCATTTTGGTGTAATCCATCTCAAACTCGAGTTCGAATAGAAAGGCTCGCGAATTACTCGTTGTGAAAACGAGTCGAGTAACTTTGAGCCAAGTAGTATCAAGTAATTCATTGAGTCGAACTTGAACAACCTTGGACATTATTAATTCGAATTCAAGTCAAATCTGAACACAAATTTTCTGATCCGAGTCGAGCTTGAGCATTAGGATGTTCGGATCGACTCGGGATAATTTTCACCCCTAGACTCCTCATTATGTTGTAAAATAGTGTATCAATAATTGTAATAAGGACTTATTTGAGTGTGGATATTGTCTAGAAGACAATATTTGTATTTAAACTCACAGTATATGTGTTGTCGTATTTTGTACGACAATTGTAATAATGAAGTTATAATTGTTACTGTACCATGTATTTGTCGACTCAGAATGGGTTGTGTTGTGAGACCCCAAATTTTACGAATAAAGATTTAATTTTCTCAAAATATTTTTTTGAATATTATGGTGTGAATTTGAGATAAAGTTATAGTTGTGGGTAGTATTTATAAATTTTGCAAAGTATGCAAGTTGTTATATTATATTCGATTGGTTGGGAAATATTCTTTATGTCGGGGAATATTAAATGCAACTAAGACAATCATTAGTGGACCCATTAATGGAATTATCATTCGGATCGAGAAAACGACAAAAATATTTTATAAATAACGGCGGAGATGTTATTGTTAAAACTATTGAACACCCTTTAGTAAAAATACGATGAATATGGCGTGGTTGGTTGCATAGAGCATTACGGTATTGATTATTGATGCTTACGTGAGAAGTCACTCGATTATACTCAATTATTGCTACTGATAATTGCTTTGATCATATCTCTCATATTATTGAATCGATTATTGTCACAAGATTATCTCGCATTATATGTTATATTATTAAATCAATAATTGAGACGACAAAGTTATTCATATTATTAAATTGTAATATTTACAATGTCTAGAAGTTCTGTCAAGGAGAGATTTGGTCACCTAATTGCACGCCAATAGGAAAAAATCCTTATTGGAAAGCCCCCTCTTTCCTGGGAACAACCTGGTTGTTAAATATTGTGAATTATGATATTAATGATGGATAAGTTCGTGTTGATTAAAGATGAATTTGATAGTTTCATTGTGTTGAGATTATTTGTGTTAGTAGAAATTGATATTTATTTCGATAATAATTGATGTTTGGAGGTTATATTGTTCAATCGGGTATTCGAGGCACTTTTTTGTGTCGGAGTTACTATTCATGAGTTACTATTCACGAGTTACTATTCACGAGTTTTAATAGTAACTTGTCCTTTCAATTTTCCAAGAGTTATTTGACCTTTCAGTTTTTCAAGAGTTATTTGCATCTTCAGTGTTCCAAGAGTTAATTGCCCCTTCGCAAATAGTAGTTGTCTCTTCAATATTACCAAGAGTCATTTTGACCCATCGTTAAGACCAAGAGCCACTCTCAGTTCTTCTATAAATAGAAGCTCATTCCTTCATTATTTTTACGAATTCTTTGAAACTCTAGAGAAATTATAGAGAGAAAGAAGAAGAGTTTTCTACTACTTCACTACTTCGATATCCATTTTCTTTACGGTAAGGGGTGTTATTCTTTTATATTTATGAAGAGAACTTCTGTCATTCCATCCTTTATTATTACGTTGGAATAACTCAGATATGCATGATTCCCTATACTTGGTGAAATCCTACGTTGTTCCATCCTTTATTATTCTCATTGGAATAACTTTGATACGGACTTCTATACTTGGTAAAATCCTACATTATTCCATTCTTTATTATTATGTTGGAATAACTTTGTAAATGCAAAGTAATCGCATACATGGTGAAATTCTTCTATTATTCCGCTCTTTATTATTACGTTTGAATATCATGCATGCATTCAATTTACTTCGACACGGTTCAATTATTTATTATTTCGCATTTATTATTCTCGCGGAAATATCACATGCATGCGTTTTTTACGGGACTGATTCCATTATTTATTATTCCGCATTTATTATTCTCGTAGGAATATCATGTATCAGACGTTTACGTTTATAGGACACGGTTCCATATTTATTATTCATTGGAATAAACCGTGCATCTTTATCTATCACATGCCTAGTGATTTCTTTTATTATTCTATTATTTATTATACTCAGTTGGTTAAAGTTTTAACTTTCTATACTCCATGAAATTAGTGGAATATCCTTGATATTTGCGCTTCATCCAGTATCTTTTCATAGAAATATTCTTCTGAGCATTCTTGAATTTTACTCTACAAAGAAGTATCATGTTGACAATTTGGACGTTATTAGTTCCTGGATAATTTAATTCGTGAACTTGTTTTATTGAATTCTTATATCATTGTCATCATCCTCATGTTTATATTTTTTGAAAGTCATCGTGGGTCTGTAGTGCATAGATGGACTTGGTATGATTATGACTAGGGATTATTCGGTATAATTATGACCGTAATGTTACAAATGATGTGGTAAAAGTCCTCATTGGCCCATAGTGCATTGATGGACAGTTGTTGGCATGATCATAACCATTGATGAATACACGAATATCATTGACCAGTAGTGCATGAATAATTTGTGGTCGTGACCCTAATGAATATTCTTGGCCGTAGTGCAGGGATGATGTGGATTATTTATTAAGCTGAGTTTCAGCAATAAAAGTGATGAAAAACTTTTTAAATCATAAAAGATAGTAAATTTTATTCTCTACTTGACTCTTTTAATGGATTGCTTGTTAAACTGCAGATTAAACTTCATTCTATTGTATTTTATCGTTTAACCTTGTTGAAGGCTAATGATAATTTATTACGCATTATCTTAGTCATAATATTTCTTCTTTGGGCTAGTTAAGCTCACCATTTCTTTTCTTTCGTTCTCTTGAGGAAATGAGAACGTAGCGAGGACTAGTCGGAGGACTCGAGTGATGGTCCAGATGATAGCATTAGTAGTCCTCACTATTCTATGAAATAGTGTGATAATAATTGTAATGAAGACTTATTTTGAGAGTGGATATTGTCTAGAAGATAATATTTGGATTAAAACTCACAGTTTTTGTTGTATATTTAAGACTGTATTTGTATTCTGTACCATGTATCTGACAACCCAAGATGGGTGATGTATACCTATTTTGGGGGCGTCACATGTGTGGACCTATTTTGGGGGCGTCATATGACCGGTTCAGTCATTCAGCCCTAAACAAACATCCCCTTAGTGTCATTTTTTGGCTGAATGAAGTTTTTTTTTTAACAATATTAACTATTATATTAAGTAATATTAAATAAATTTACAATAATTTTAATTTTTTTAGAGGGGTAAAATAATAAAAATTTGTTATTCAGATATTTCAAACATGTCAATTATCAAATAACTTTTTTCATTTAAATTTAAATTTAACTCATTTAAATTCAAATTTATTTAATTTTTATCAAACACCTGCTGAATCTAGTTTCTAATAATTTGTCCACCTTTTAAGTTGCAGGATAGAATTTAGACCAGAACAAGGTAACTCCATTTTATTGGGATCAGATACCAACACTCACATCCATACTTATAACTAGTGAGGTTGATTGAGTGGGTAGTTTCTTGATTTTTATTTTACTCAATAAATATCTGATTTAAAATTAGATAGCAATTAAGAACAATGATTCTTATAAACTATATTCATACTTATTATGGTACTGCAATTGACGGGAAAATTTTCACAAAATATATACCAAATTTTATGAACATCAATGCATCCATTCGAAAATAAGAGGAGTAACTTTTTTTGAATATTAAGATTTAAATAAAATATACTTAAACATATAAATATAATTTTTTTAAAAATTTAATGAATTTAGATGTGTTTTCGATATAAATTGAGGAAATATGAAACAAATTTATTTAATCAAAGAGACAAGTTTTACAGTAAGTGTGGCCATAGTGGACCTTAATAATAAGGGTCCTTTACACTAATATACAACAATTAAAAAGTATTTACAAAAATAAAACACAAACAACATAATTACAAAAATAACGCCAACATAATATTACGCTAATCTTTTTTTTCCATATACACGCTTCGGTTACATTCTCTCTCATCCCCAAACCGCTCCTAAAATCAAGCGAAAGTGGAACATAACATTCATATTTTGAAATCGAAGAAATCCAATTCTTCATGCATGAGTGAGATCTAAGATCACAAAGAACTTCAAGTTCACAAAGAACAACTAAGATCGGAGAAGACGAAATAGAATACAAAATCATCATCAACAACTAAGATCACAAAGAACTTCAAGTTCAATTTCAAAGAATATCCGAGATCGGAGAAGGCGAAATAGAATACAAAATCATCATCAACTTCAAGTTCAAGAACAAAAACAATATCACAAAGAACTTCGATACAAATCGAACTCGAGGTATGTGAGTTTAAAGTTCAGTATGCATATAGTTACCTATGGTGGTTACTACGGTTCGTATGTATATTGGTTACCTTTATTAAGTTTTTCATAATTAAAATGGTTACTACAAATTCCTATAGCGTTTGGTTGATTCATTCATATGTTTTAGATTATGGTTACTAAATAAATATAAACCATTTCACTAGCTTGTTTATTTGATTAATTTATAATTTTCAAACGAGTTCTACTGAATTTTTATATTAATGGTTACTCATCATAAACATTGGTTACTGTCTTATGCAACTGTTGGTTACTGTCTATTGTTGTTTTGGTTATTGTATAACATTATATTGTTCAGTGTTGTCTTGGTTACTGTCTAATGATATCTTGGTTACTGTATGACAATATGTTGGTTACTGTCTAATGCTGTCTTGGTTACTTTGTAACATTATATTGTCTAATGTTGTCTTAGTTCTTGTATGAAGCTATGTTGGTTCTTCGCCTAATGATGTTTTGGTTACTTTGTAACATTATAATATCTAATGATAAGTTTAATTATCGTCTAATGCTTTCTAGGTTACTATGTAACAATATATTAGTTCTTGATTCATGATGATTTGATTATTGGATAACTTTATTGTGGTTCTTGCATATTATTGATCCGGTTCTTTATTTAAAATTATAATGGTTCTTCGATAATATTCTTGAACAATCTTGAATTGGTTAATGAAAATGATGAATTAATTCTTTGATTAATGTTGACTTTGATATATTTGTTACTAACTAATTTCGATTTATATTATTATATATTTGAGGTTACTCATTGACTACATTGTATTAGATTCTTTTGTCTAATATTGAGGTGTATCAAGATAAAAATTATATGTATATATTTACCTATGGTTACTACAAATTTCTATGGTTATATATGGTTACTGAACAATTAAATGTATATAGATACCTATGTATGAACAATTATATGTATATGTTTACTAACTAATCTTTGAGTTTAGTTATTGTTTAACATTATTTTGGTTCTTGAATAAATCTTGATTTGGATACTATGTAAAAATATAATGGATACTCATTAATCTTCGAATCAGTTCTTTGCATTAATCTAATTATACTTATACTTATATTTTATATTAATGGTTACTTGTTAACTACATTGGTTATATTAATGTTTACTTGTTAACTACATTGGTTACAACAATTATTTTTTAACTGCCCACAAACCCTCTATACTGGTTGTTTTTCACTATAACAATTAAATGGATGATGTTTTTATCTTATGGTTACTAACTAAACATGTGTTGTTATCGCTCTACATTGGATTTTTTGTTATGTATAATGTTGTTATGATTCTTTGTGCAATATTTGATTAATTTATATTGGTTTGTTTTATTGATGGAAACTAATTGGCTACATTGGTTACCTTTATACAACTATCATAATTTAATTGCTAAACAAATAACATTAAACTGATTGTTTTCATTGTCTTGGTTACTGCATAATATTACTAATTAATGTTGAATTGCTTACTGACTAATGTTGACTTGGTTATTATGTAACATTCTTTTGGTTACTGACTAATGCTGACTTGCTTACTGTGTAAAACTATAATGGTTACTGACTAATGCTGACTTGATTACTTTGTAAAATTATAGTTCTGATTTAGTTACTAACTAATGCTGACTTGGTTACTGACTAATGCAAACTTAATTACTGTAATGATTAATTGGTTCTTGTAATATTGGGTTCTTTGAAGCATATTAATGTATAACTTCTACTTATGTTTTTTATATTAATGGTTACTTGTTAGCTACATTGGTTACATTCTTACAAAAGTTTGCCTTTAGTTGGTAACAAATAAATTATACTAGTTGTTTTTTACTATAAAAATGCAATGCAAAATGTATTTATCTTGTGTATACTAAGTAAATATATGTTAGTTCTTGTCTAATTTGGATTTGGTTAGTATATAATCTTTCGACTTAGTTCTTGTGTAATATTATCATGGTTCATTTGCATTATATTATCGTGTTTTTTATAGTGATTATTTTATATTGATGGTTCTTGATTAACTACATTGGTAGGTACCTTCTTACATCGTTAGTCTTTAATTTGTAACAAAATCATTACTGATTATTTTGGTTGTAAAATGAATGTAAAAATATTTTTTATAATCTTGACTACTAATTACATATATCTTGGTTACTGTATAATATGTATTTAGATTATGTTAAGTGTTTAATTGGTTACTTTATACCGTTAATAGACTTTTATAATTGTTTCTTTTATATTGGTGGTTACTCATTGAATACATTGGTTACCTTCATACAACTGCTAATCTGATTATATATATTGGTTGTTGTATTCTATTTAATTGGTTACAGTATAATGTTTATTTGGTTGCAGTGACAATTTGACAATTTCTGTCAAGTTTGGAGTGTCGAATTTTGGCGTTTTCAGATCCTAATTTCATTGGAAATGGGTCAACGATCAAAAGTCACCACTTTCTTCAGTGAACTGCAGGTTTTTTTAATTAATTCCATCATTTAGGCCTTCAAAATTGCATGTAAAAATTTGGTTTATTTTCGGTTACTAAAATTATGTAATTTAGTTCTTGACTAATATTGATTTAGTTATTTGACAATGTTTATTCAGGTTGTTTAGACAATGGCTATCGATAAAGAACCAATACAACAAATTTAATTATTTACTGAGGAATATATAATTGTTTACTGCTAGTAACTATTAACCACATGGTTGGTAACATTTTTGATGGTGTACAGTAACCAAAATTGATGTTGATTAATATTTTAATTTTTGATTCCATCATGAGATATCAATATAAAGTAAAAATATACATTGAACAATTGGTAACTGTTTTGAAATATTTTTATATAAATTTGGTTATCCATCTAAAATAAAATGGTTACCTCTATATTTATATTTAGTTACCAACTGGCATAGACCATTTCCAAATAACTTTTATAACTATGTAATTTAAAAGTATCATCATCACTAGATAAATGGGAACCTCACATGTACATTAAGCACTTGATAACTGCTCGATATAAGTTTTTAATTATTTGGTTACTAACAAAAACTAAAATGGTTACCCTTATAATAACTCCCTCACCGATTGTACTGATAATAGTAGTCAAAACACAATTAAATAACAAATAAAACAAATATAATAAATAAGTAACCAAATAGTTACATAATAAAGAACTATAATATGTTTTAATGGTAACCAAAACATAAAACAACTCATGTATCCAAAGATCTCGTAATGAATGTGATATTGTTTGTTTAGGAAACTCAATTATACTATATGACATGTACATTTCACAATTGATATATGTCACTGAAACAAGATTGTAACTCTCTCAAGTTACTTATCAAAACAATAGTCAAGTTACCTTTATATACATATTTGGTTACCAAATCGTACATCTCAAACAATGTATCCAACACAACTTAAAAGATACAATAAATAATAACTAAAATACCTCATTGATTGTACAATAATAGTAGTCAAAAACCATTAAATAACGAAGAAAACAAATATAATAAATAAGTAACCAAATAGTTACATAACAAGAACCATAATATGTTTTAATGGTAACCAAAACATAAAACAACTCTGTATCCAAAGATCATGTAATGAAGGTGATATTGTTTGTTTAGGCAACCCAATTATACTATATACATATACACTTCACATTTGATATATGTCCCGAAACAAGCTTCAGTAACTCTCGTGGTTACTTATCAAAATAATAGTTGGTTACCTTTATATACATATTTGGTTACTAATCGTACATCTCAAATAATGTAGCAAACACAACTTAAAAGAAACAATAAATAATAACTAAAATACCTCATTGATTGTACAATAATAGTAGTCAAAAACCATTAAATAACAAAGAACCATAATGTAACATAATAAAACAAGAACTACATAATTATATGATAAGAAACGAACAAGTTTTAATGGTAACCAAAAAGAAATATCATGTAATAAAACTCGGTTCAAGCAATCCATGTATACTAAACAATTATATATTAACCGAATAAAAATTAAAAGTAACCAAAATCCCACATCGAGGGCACAATAATAAGTAGCAAACCATAAAGATAAAGAAAACAAAACATAATAAAAAGTAACCAAATAGTTATATGAAAGTAACCGTGAACAAGTTTTAATAATGATAACCAAAGCGAAACAACTCAGATATCCAACCCAATTTACATAAACTCCAATAAACATTCTGAGACTCACAAACATTACAGACTCACAAATCATAACAAATTGTTATGAATATCCAACAAAATCAAAGTACGAAATAGGAAAATTTAGCTTAACTCTCAAAATTATATTTGTACAAATTCGGATGGGGAAGAGTTGCCCGGATGTCTTGCCATCTCTTTCGACAATATCGCAAGTTTTAAAGCGCTAATTTGGTATCGAACGAATGTCGCCAGATATTTAAAGACTCATAGTATGACAATATCACTTCAACCATGTACATATCGCATGGTAGGTTCCAAAAGGAGGCGGTTCCATCGTCTGAAGAAGTAGATTCAGTCCGTTGACGACGAGTGGCTTCAAGAGGAGTGAGAGAAAGTAAAGAAGTGGGAGAGAAGAAGAAGAAGAAGAAGAAGAAGAAGATTTTAGAGAGAGAAATACCAGAACAAAGGATATGGGAGTTGGGAGAAAAAGAAGGAAGAAGAAGAAGAAGAAGAAGAAGAAGAAGAAGATTTCACGCGTTTAAAAGAAACCACCAGATTTGTCATATTAGCCCATTAATACTAATCCCTTAAATTAAGGAATCTTAATTGCACTATTATTGTAAATAAATATAAAAAAGTGTAATATTTTTGTAATTATTTTATAGATGTATGATTTTTATAATTATTTTTAAAAAAGTATTAATATATGTAATTCTTCCTAATAATAATTGGTATGGCACTACATTCTTCCAAATGCCAAATCAATCATCATATCCGTTTGTAGGCCCAATGTTGGAACCAGCCCAGGCTTCCTACATGGACAGACAAATGTTTGACTGTGTGAGTGATTTTGAGGGGGAGAGAGTTATATTAAGATTTTTTTTTTGCACCAAAAAATGGAAAAGAAAAATGTTTCAAAATAAATTTTAATTAGGTGTCCTTCTGGGGACATCCAATAGAATTATTTATATATAAAAAAATAATATAAACTTCTAAATAATTTAACTTTTCATAAAAATAGGACCTATAACGAACCTCTTAATTCAATATGTACAATTTATGAGTTGTATTTGTTTAAATTTGTTGGATTGGATTAGGTTTTTTTTCTTTCTTTCAAGGTATCTCCAAACTCACACTTTAAGTTTGCTCACGACTAATCTTTCGAGGTATGGTTGAGCGTCAAAGTGAGGATCTCTCTTAAGAAAATTTGTTACATCCACAAAGGCTCAAAATTAAGACTTCTTGCTTAAGCGATCAGATTCCCTTCCACTCATGTTATAATACTATTACAATAAAATTAAAGTTTTATATATAAATCTATCACAAGTATATTTCAGTGTAGGAAATGAATATTCCACCAAATAGTCAAATCATCAAGTAAACTAACTTTTTATCTTTTGGTAATTTGTGTGACAATTTCCATAAATACACATTATGGTATTCAACTATTCATACTCATTCGCACTCAACTAATACTACATTCCTAAATTGGAAAGTTCCAAATACTAGCTTCTAGAATATTATGGTTTTTATAGATGAAAGGTCAATAATATTTTTATGAAAACCAAACTACCAATAAATAATTAGTGAATGAATGTGATGGTAATTATTAGTGAGTAGTAGTATGAAAATGGCAGAGCTGAGATGCCACCACCATTGTTGACTATGGATGAACCATCTTTAAATGAAGTTTAGACTTTATTCCGTTGACCTCAAATTACATGTGCACTATCTTCGTCTTTAATGTTGGATTTTTTATGGGCATTTTGCACTATCTACGTTTAATTTAAATATGCACACCACGGAGAAATGATAATTTAAAATTTTCTTTCACTTCTAAAATTTAAAACACATATAAAATTACGTCACAAATAAATATAAATGACTTTACAAAAATATAAAAACGTCGAGAATTTTAAGTGCTTTGAAACACAAAAATCTTTTAATTCACTCTTCTACCTGAATCACTTAGATGAGTGCCTCTTATAGGCGTCATCGAGATTGCCATGTTGAAAAATTGTTGGTGCTCATTTAATACTCTGATTTTACAAAATCTCTAATCGTTGACCTTTAGAGAGGATGCCTGAACTTGTTTTTGATTGTGATATATCATATCATACTGTTACAATAATATTCACCTGAGTTATTATCATTTCACTGAAATAACTGTTAGACGCACACATAATTCAATCTTATCTTCTTTTTAATCTTAAGATATTCTATACAGTCTTCACATTATCAGTCTTCATTAATCATTAATCAGTCTCAAAAATTAATTGTCTATGTATAAAATGTTGTATTTATTCTGTCGTATTTATCAAATTTCCGTAGCATTGCTTTAAAAATAATTGTATGTATATAAGTAGTAAAACATAGCGCGCAAACACTATTACTATTATCTAATGTAGGGAACAGTAAATAGCAATATAATAGAGTTAACAGATTTCTTTGTTTTTTTTTTTTGAAGAAGTTAACAAAATATTTTTTTTAAGTGCACTGATAAATTTTTCGAATTATAATAAATTTATTAATACACGAAGAAACTAATAAGCCATTATTAATGGAATTTTCCTATCAACAAAAGGATGGTCAATAAACTTATTTTCTCTCGACTCCTAATTTGGTTCGAATTGACTACTGACTTGCGAGGGAAAAGGAGAGAAAGGCCAGAAGTAGAATGAAGGCTGGATCTTCATTCTTCACGCCTACAATTTGCTGTTCGAACTCTCATATTTACTGCCCCAAATAAATTCTATTTAGATCTCAAAATCCTTTCTTTTTGTCCATGGGGTTTCTGTTTCTCGCCCTTTTTCAACATTCGACCGGACCCAATCATTTATTCGATCAGATTCAATCACGCTTCATCTCGTGTGACCCAGTGATTCCTATTTGCTAATTGCCATAAAGTTACGCATTCATTTCCCATATATATAATTGCAAATTCCTATCAGATATATATATATACAGCAACTGAGTTAGAGAACACAAAATGGGTTCTAAGAAAAAAGCTGCTTTACAAAAGTCTTCTGGTTCTGCTGCATCTCAGGGTCCTGATGTCTCAAATTCGGGCAAGTTTTTCACTTTTTTCTTTATTTCTTTACCTTTTGGAAATTAATCTGATTTTTCCCGTTATCTTTGTTTATATTGATTTGGGTATATGATCTGTTGAAGTTTATAAGCTGTTAGGTTTTGAATTTTATTGTTTTGATTCATTGATTAGCTTGTATTTACCTGAGATTAAATATTGGGCATGGAAATTGTTTTGGAGGTAAAGATCAATGTTTTTAGTTAGAAGCTGTCAGCATTCTGGTACTAGATTATAAACGTATTTAATACCTCTGGAGTCTGGACTTCGCATTACTGATTTTGACTCACTTCTCATGGGTATTAAATGCGGGTATAGGTTTATGATTATAGCTAAATGGGTGATTATATCAGCTTGTTTTTTTACATGCTTTCACCCAGTTATCATGGTTATTTATGATTAGTACTATAGTTGACATACCTTAAATGGTTATCTTATGTGTATAAGGGAGGAACATTTTCCAAGGCTGTTTTCATGTTTTATATCACATTTTGGTGATTTGTGAGCTTTATATTTGAAGGAGATTGGAAAAAAGCTTAATTTTTTTAAGGAGATTGGAAAACTAGAAGTTGTGTTAAGAGAAATATTAGATAATACCTTTTGTCTGTTATGATTACATTTTTGCTGCTTAATTTATAGCCCTGTTGGTTCTATTCCTTCGGGCATTCACAGCAAGTATTATCCGTATGTCTTTCAAATAAATTCAAACAGTCCTCTAACTTTAAGTTAGTAAAAAATTAATAGTTGACAATGTTACTTAGATATTGCACATTAGGATATCCATAGACTAGAGCAGGCAACAAAAAATAAGCATGATGTTATTGCTGTATTCTTGATAGTGTATTTAGTAAATCGGTTGCAAACGTAGAAATTTCATGGGTGACCCAAAACTAATGAATCATTAAGTTAATGCTTACAAGATTTCTAACTGTTGCTTCTACGGAGGTTGGCCCTCT
Organism: Panax ginseng; assembly: GCA_020205605.1. NCBI lineage: Eukaryota > Viridiplantae > Streptophyta > Magnoliopsida > Apiales > Araliaceae > Panax > Panax ginseng. The sequence continues at coordinate 17,357,271 of CM035149.1, read as the reverse complement.
GGAAGCTGTAAATTTTGAAAATCTCACTTTATGCCCTTTTTAGATTATGTGATGTTTTGGAAATAGAAATAGAAATAGAAAGAAGTAACAAGACTGTTGGTGCGCTCAAGCATGAAAGCCTTGGGAGGTGGGTCTAATAATATATTATATCGTGGAGAGGCAGATTCTGCTGCTGATTATAATTGTTTTCATTACCCATAGTCCATGAAAAGTGTATACTAATAAGTAAATACAGATGGCTTTGCCTGCCAAGTCTAATTGTTCTTTACGGAAAGTCTATGAAATATGTGCCTTTGTAATTGAATCCATTGGGATTTACTTGACAAATGTTCATGGAGCCAGAAGCTGCTTACGAGTAAACCTCGTATTATTCATGGATGGTGCTTACTTGTGAAATCTTCATTCTTGCGCAGATCAGGTAATGCCTAGGTTTACATCTTTTCCTCAAATTAAGCAAAGTTGCCAGCTGTAGCCCCTGATTTAGTTGTTGGCGAATAGTGTTCTAAAAAGCTCTAGGCAGACCTAGGTGGTAGAGTGAGCTTCGAGCGCCTAGGCCTTGCAGGCGGGGCTTAGGCGTTTTCATAAGCGGGGCATAGGCGGTTTAGTTTTATTACTTTTTATATTTGTAATAAAACTAAGTCTATTTCTTTTGTATTTATAATAAAATTAACGTTGTTTTTTTTATAAAAAGTGAAAGTTTAGGAATTGATTTAAATCATTCTTAAATTAAGGGGCCAAGTTTGAATTGTAATAGTAATTTGGGGCATTTAATAGTTATTCCATCCCATATGTTAAAAGAAAACATATGGTAACAAAACATCGTCTTTAGGGAAGAGGAGGAGGAAACAAGTTGCAGTGACAGTAGTGGATGGCAACAACGATGACAGTTGCTGTTCAGCTCTAAACAGGATCATTAAATATCATTTCGTAGGTGGAATAAGTATCTACTGGCGGCTACTGACTTTCAAACAGGATCATTAAATGTATTTCCAGATTGACCCAAAATTTTGAACTCTCATCTTTTACAAGCCTAGATGGACTGATTATTATCAATGGTTTTTTAATTTGGATGGAATAACCTTGTGTCAAAGCTCCTTGACTAAAATGGTTTGTAAGGAGATGGACTTTCCTTTGCTTGTACTGTACTATAGTTATATATTACTTTGTAAAAATCATATTGCTTGCTGTTACATTCGTACAGACTGTCACAATGTCATCTGACATTCAACACTCTTTTCTTCACCAAGGGAGTTGAAATAAAGATGTAGTAAAATCTACAACAACTTGAAATGATAGGATATTTTTTTTCTTGGATAGTAAAGGCAAGTCTGTTTATTAAATCCCATTAAGTTCCTTGGGCTGATAGAATTGCTATTTTTTGCAGGACTTCATGAGAAGCATCAGCGGGAACTAGAAAATTTGACACTAACGAGACAACCTTTTAGAACATTTAAGTTTTTCATTTTGGCTATGATTCAGTATCTGAAGCAATCGATACTATATCTTTTGGGGCATGGTGTTTGGCTTATGCTTCTAAGTGCAGTCCTGGTGCTAGGTGGGATTCTTCTCGTGAACATTGATGGTCCTCATGAAAAGGTCCTACAGATTTTCAAATGTTTGCAGCTTGTTTTCAGTTGTTATTTTATTTTTAAAGAACATCAACAATTTAAGCACTCTGTTGTAAAAAGCACAACAAACCTATTATTGTTCTCAAGGAAGCAGATGGATAAATTCATCATTGCAAGGTTTTAAGACTCTTTCATCATTGAGAGATGTTGTGATTCAATGGGATTTCCTAATGGTTTAAGCTCTGATCTCCTGGACATCCATGTTGAGGATGATGATTTCTTAAACATTTTGATTCTGAAATTTATGTTTTTGATGTGCATCTAATTTGCAGTCTCGATTCTAATATATAATATTTATTTTTCTCAATATTTGGTACAGCACATTGAGGAGCTTTTCCAATACTTGCGATTTGGACTGTGGTGGGTGGCCCTGGGTGTTGCATCTTCTATTGGTCTTGGTGAGCACAACTAATGCACTTGAACATGATGCATTTGACATTTTAATATCTTCACAATTATTCTTGTTGAAAAATTTGTGATTCCTATGGGGTCTTGAATGTTTAATCTTACATGTAGATTTGTGCTTACCAATTTTAGTCTTAAATCTCTTTGAACATTTCTGCTATTAAATGTAGTCACTTTGGAGAGGGAAAGACTAAACTTTGCAAGTTTGGAGCTACATGTACAATTAGAAGAAAGTTTGTGTGGGCTAAAAGTCTGTGCATGTAGAAATGTATCTCTGAAGCACTCTTACAGTGTTGAAGATCTTTAAATCTTTGCAGGGGCCACATTTCCCCCTGTCATCAACCGTATATCCATCGTAGAGATATTTGTCAACTTTGACATGATGCTTTGTTTTTTTTGTTTTTTTTGTTTTTTTTTGGTGTAAATAAGTCCCGAGGTACCTCATATATATAAAGTACAAACAAAAAGAAGAGAGTTGGATAATTGGATCGAATCAGAATATGTGATAAATGCTACAGCATTTAATCATAATATCTTTATTAGGATCGGCGGTATCCAACCAAAATAATACTTTTAAAAAAGAGATGACCATGGATGATTCGTTGAAAAGCATGGGACCTGGAGTGCTATCTTTTAAGAATGAGATGGTAATACTATATGAAATATTTAGCCGTTTCAGTAATAGTTCTCTTTCTTAATCCTTCTTCTCCAGTCTTCTCTTTTAATGTGCCAATGTGTGCGGGCGGTTGCTGAAGGGAGCTTAATAATAAATTCTCAGTCTCTTTACAAAGAGCTGGGAATATTACATGAATTTTTTTTTTGGCTTCTTCTGAGGTATTCATGAGTAGGAAATCCTCTGAAATCAATTGCCTTCTGAAGAAGCTTCATATTATTTTATTTGCTTTTAGCTATCTAAAGATCTTCATATTTGTCTCTTTTTACCTATTTAGATAATAACAGATTTGTGAACCTGCTTAAAGTATCACTGACAGAAGTGTGATGTTGTCGTGTTGTTTTTTCTTTGGGCAGGATCTGGTCTGCATACTTTTGTCCTTTACCTGGGCCCTCATATTGCCTTTTTCACGATAAAAGCGATGCAGTGTGGTCGAGTTGACATTAAAAGTGCTCCATATGATACCATACAATTGAAAAGAGGGCCTTCATGGCTTGCAAAGGAATGCTCAGAATTTGGCCCCCCTATGTTTTCATCTTTGCATGGTTTGCGGGTTCCACTTACCAGTATATTACCACAAGTCCAGTTAGAGGCTATTCTGTGGGGCTTAGGAACTGCATTGGGAGAGCTACCTCCGTATTTTATTTCAAGAGCAGGTATTACCCACCAATGAAATTCTTGTTAATTTCTTTAATTTAATGTCACAAGAACCTGGTAGTAATCTAGAAATGTTAAACACTCGAACCTTGGGAGTACTTATTCTTTAGGAGTAATAGAAGTCTTAATAGTTTCCTGTAAATATATGCCAAGTTTCCCCACATTTGTGGAACCAACATTCAGCATTGCCTTTTTCTTTTTCTCTAACAATCAGATGCTGGGGAGTATGACATATCCCTGATAAACCTTAGTTGACATAGGTTGAGGTAAAAAAAGGATAGTGAACAAGAATAGATAATAGTTTATTTTATTAATAACTTCAAACCATGGCTTTGTGTTCAGCCGATTGGTTCAAGTATAAATTGTTAATTACGACTTGTGATAGTGTACATCCTCTCTCTCTCTCTCTGTGTAATACACACACACGCATATATATTGTGCTGTTTTGTGTATATATATGCATGCTTGTGCGGTAGAAGCAAAGCATCAGGGGCAAGGGAATTTTCAATTTTATTATTTACTGGCGCCTGTTGTGGGGTTCTTAACTATTTAAACCTTAGATTCACATTGAAACATAACTGGTAAGAGCCTAAGATACACATAAGGTAATTTTCTGTGTATGTCTGCAATTCTAATAATCGTTGGCCTAGATGGAACTTACCATCTCCGGCTGTTTGCTATTGGAATTCTTGAGGCTTGGAATTGATCTTATTTAGGTATACTGCTATGTTATTTGTACTATGTTAAAAATGAATAAAAAAATAATCAGTTTAGAGCCCAAAAATGTGTGGTTTGAGTGGTTAGAGGATTGTCATGATGCATAGAGGCTGGTCTTTAATGTGTTGGTGTCTCTCTGACATGGCAGTATTTGTAATTTACTGGGACTATTTAGCCTGCATTTAGCTAAAGTACTATCCTGTTATTTTTCAACTAGTCAAAAGGAAAATTACGAATATAATCTACATTTATATGCAGCAAGCTTGTCAGGTGGCAAATTGGATGCAATGCAAGAATTGGATGCATCCTCTACAGAAGATGATGCTACTCGTGTGAATAAATTTAAGCGCTGGTTCCTGTCACACGCACAATATTTGAACTTCTTTACCATATTAGTGCTTGCTTCGGTTAGTTTAATTACACTCATCCATTATCTGACACGTGTCTTCATATAATAGTGGTATCAATAACTTCACAGTGAAATACGGTATATATATTGTGTGACATTTGAGTTAAATCTATTGAGTTCTGGCTCACTATGTATAAGAATTTGTTAACAAGTAATCTGTTGACTAATTGAAGTAATGTTTTAGGTGCCAAATCCTCTATTTGACCTTGCTGGCATAATGTGCGGACAATTTGGAATTCCTTTCTGGGAGTTTTTTCTCGCAACAATGGTTGGAAAAGCAATTATTAAAACTCATATACAGGTTTGTAAAGGTCTTCTTCTCAAATACTTCGTGTCTTGGACCCAGTTTGGACTTTGATCAAAGTATTACCACTCAGTATTCTGTGAGATATATTGAGTCTTGCTCTGCTTTTATCTTTTTGCTTTGTGTTGCAGAAGTTAGCTCTGTATTTGTTAATATAAATGTAGATATATGCCTAAATTGGTTTGGATGTAAAAATGACTTCATTATGAAGCTATACTGCTTAGAGCTTGTCACTTGGTGAAATCCATGGTTTCAGTTTTAATTTTATGATTAATTATTCTTGTGCAGACGTTTTTCATCATATCAGTCTGCAACAATCAACTACTTGACTGGGTAGAAAACGAGTTGATTTGGGTGCTTAGTCTTATACCTGGTTTTGATTCCATTCTCCCCAACCTTGTCGCCAAACTGCATGCAATGAAGGACAAGTATATGGCAACCCCACCTCCCGTGACCTTAAATATCAAGGTATCCCTGATAAATATTATGTCAGTGTCGTTTAGGATGTCTCTTGATTTCCCTATTTGGGTCGTAAAGTTTTCTTACTTGATCAAATTCTCACTTTTGATATTGGTATTCTGCAATGTTTTCTTCCATATCATTCTCAGGTGAAAAAGTGGGATCTGTCATTCGCTTCAATCTGGAACACTGTTGTTTGGTTAATGCTCGTGAACTTTTTTGGTAAGATTGTGACTTCAACTGCGCAAAGCTATCTTAAGAAGCAGCAGGAGGACTTGGCTGCCTTAAATCTCAACTCACGAGCAGCAACTACCTCAAGTAATACTGATCATCATTCATCTAGATAAACCTGCAAAGTGACATTTTCTTTTAGAAATAGTGGTTAGAAATTTGTGTGACCGCTTTCAGGAGTCACTATTGAAGCTACCCAAAAGCTTTCTGGGCACAAAAATTATAGCTTGTAATGTTGGGAATCGCATGGTTTTAGGAATGAAATTCAACCATCGTCATGGTTAACTTGTATCGGTATATCAGGATCTCATTATTCTTGGGCAATGCAAGACAAATTATTTGATTGTCCTATGTTCTGCTCAAACTGCTGTACTTTATTATCTTTATCTAACAAATACAGCAAGAACAGGCTTTCAAACTGTGGAATTGGATTCCAAAATCCAAAACAGGAGAATCTTAACCACCATGTCACATGATATATATATATATATATATAAATTATGGTTCTTGAGATTCAAACCTAACATATTCATTACTTGCAAACAACACGTAATGTCTCTAATTATATATTAACAATAAGTCATGTATTAATTCTCAACTTTAATTTAATTAAATCGATGCAGTTAGCATTATGCATTGGACTATGTCCTATGTGTCCATGTGGAATATGTCTTGGTAGTTTAATTATACTATAAACAATGTAGTAGTTAAGTATTTTTCCAATGTAAAGCATCCCAACCCCAAAGGGGTAGATTATTTCTTTTTAGTTATATTATAATATATAAATTATTAGATCAATCTATAAGTCAATTATTCATTGTTTCTCTAATTAATTAATATTATTAATATATTGCATGATGGTGATGTCCCCATATGATTAGAGAGAAATATATTGAATAAATACTAAACTAGGGGTAAACCATATGATGACCCTTTGCTTATTAATTATTATTAATAATTGCTTCCAACTTTTAAGACCGAACCTCTTTATTAGTTGATTAATCAACATTGTCATCTTAAATAAATATTTTGACGCGCAATTTAAGCCAATTTTTGTATTATATTATAAATAAATATTTAATTAGTACCTAAAACAATAGTTTAATGGACAAGCAAACGAAGAGAGTGGGGGTGCATTTTGAAACATTCTGGTGTGGAGCTAAAAAAAAAAGAAGAAGAAGATAATAATGATTTGATAGGTGTCTAATTCAAAGAGAAATAAATTATATTTTTAGTGATTACATTGTCAATAATCACTAGTTTATGGTAGTGGGAGATCCGATGTACTAACTTATAAGATATATATATCAACTACTAGTATAATTAAGTTAAACCATATAATAATAATAATAATAATAATAATAATAATAATAAAAGGTTTTATGAAAAATTATTTTCTTTTGTTTTATGGGTTTATTTGATGTATCTATGAATTTATGAAATATATATATATATATATATTTATTTATTTAGAATTTTTGCAAACTGCATTTTTGAATGGAAATTCAACGCGGCAGATTCTTATTTTTTATTTTTTAAAGATAACACTATAAAATTCTCTGTATTTCAAAACCTAAATTTGTTGAAATTAATTGGATTTTTTTTATTGGTAAGTAGGAAAATTTTATCACGGCACATGGTTAAGTAGACCCTAACTCCTAATATTGATGCAAAAGAGGATCCTATTTGACTGATTAATATAATTGGAATTATTTTTTGTCGTTTTGATCCACATCATGTATAAATATAATTTAAGGGCCTTGTAATATTTTAATATTCATGATGCACCCCTATTTTAATATTCATGTACGTTATTCCTAGTAGACTAGTATTATTATTATACTAGAGAATATATCTCTTGTTTATAATATCATAATTTGAATATATTAATTAATTAAAACGTACTGGAGGCCTTGTGAGAATAAATAAATGCGTACGAGTTTAAAATAATATTCCTTAGAATATAATATCTAAATTTAGAGTAGTTTTATTAAGTATTTAACCGCAATACATTATAAACGAAAGTGGTTAATTTCAAGTTATTTATAGTCTATTACACGTAGATGAGAGGTGATCTACTGATTAATTAACCAATTTATTATAAAATTAATTTTATAATAATTGAATCTATTATAAAATATAATTTTATTAGAAAAATATTATTAAATTCATATTTTCACATAATTACCAACACTTTTTCTTTTTTATTATGTATAAATAGGAGTATTCTATACTAGTATTATTATAAAGGAGTAATTTGTTGCATTTCTGTCTGGACCTTACATTTCAGGGTCCCACTACAAAAGTGTGACATATATTAAGGTAGGTCCCATGCCTGTTCAAGTAGGTTTTCAGACCATTGACCAATTGTAAATGACCTTCCGGGATTGCATGTGATTGGGTCACGGCCGAGGTGTTTTATTTATTATTGTCACTTCAAGGGGGCTACCCTACCCTACTGAGTACTGCAACAGTTCCAATGCATGCGTTTTCTTTTCAAACACCCATTATAAAATTATATATATATATTAATTTTTAGAATTAATTTATAAAAAATTTAAATAATTATTAATACTTCATCCGTTTCAAAATTAAAGAAATAATTTAACTTTTAATATTAAATTTTAAATTAATATAAATTTATTTAATTTTAATTGATACAATTATTATAACGATAAAATATATTATAAAAAATATTAATCATAAATTTATTTTATTTTAAATTTTTATAAATTATATCAATTTAAAATTTTAATATAGCGTCGTTTAATATGAAAAAAAAAAAATTGTGTGAGGGGCAGCTGTAGTTAGTGTGGAGATCATTAATTATAAAAAGTGTATCAGCCATTCATTGACCTTTCTACAGATTCTACACCACACCAAATATGGACTCCTCTCCTAACTATAAAGTACTGGTTGAGTATTATCATGAAATTAATTTTAAAATAAATAAATTAATTAATCATTTTTAAATATTATAATTTCGTTTGCAATTTAAATAGAAATTTAATATTTTCATATTATTTTTTAATATTTTTACACGTATAATTTATATATTAGTTTCGAGAACAATTTAACACATTTACTAATATATGAATCATACGTATAAAAATATCAATTTCTTATAAATATATAATTTAATGTAATTAGACTGTTAAAAGAGGGGTGACGGCTAAAAATATTTATTGAAGTTTTCTTGTGTTTAACTCATCATTGAAATATTTTATTTTTGGCTAAAAAATCTCAAAAGCATAGTGTACAAATTTATCCGTAAATTTATTAATTAAAAATATAATTCCACACCACATGTTATTTAAAAAAATTGTCACTAATTTTATTTTCGTCTAAATTTAAAAACAAATCATTCATCTCATATAGCACATCACTAACCGAAACAAGCATGATGCATGTACATGCATATTTTATGAGTAGTTTATTTATTAGTATAAATATAAATTTACCACTTTGCCACGTTCAAATCAATTATGCTATTATGTCTTGTAAACACCGAAAAGAAAAGTGACTGGATTCTCTGAGATAAGTAATAAAGATATGCCCGTCGCTTAATATATATTGTTTAAAAATTAAAAAAAATATTATATAATATTAATTATTTATAATATTTTTAAATTTTTATAATTTTCATATTTATTTCATATTCTCTAAAATATATTTTTATAAGAAGTAATTTTAAAAAAATTATAATTAATTTTTTTATATTATATAAAACAATAAATAATTAAAAAAATAAATAACTAAAACCATCTGAAACAACGTATATTAAATGACTTGTGGGGGTGGGGGGAGTATTAAACTAATGCGGCATGTGGGCTCCACTCTCAATTCATAGATTCCATTTGTAGGCCCCACTTTATCAATAAGGAAAAGAAGACAGAAGAGAGAATAATAAAGGAAATATTGGGTTGTCTTTAAATTGAATCAAACAAACGAACTAATAAATTTTACTCTAAAAAGGCTCATCACTACATGTCCACCTCAAACCATCACCATGACAAAACAACCAAAAATCATTTTACATTTAAATTAGCATATGAAAAAGTTGGTTACACGTGTATTAAAAATAATAATATTATTATCACATAAAAATATTATATAATATTTATATATTGTATGGGGGTGGCAATTATGAATTTGTTATTAACATGACTCACTTAATTCAATAACAAATTCATAGATGCCACCTATACAGTATTATGAATTTGTTATTAACATGACTCACTTAATTCAATAACAAATTCATAGATGTCACCTATACAGTATGTGTGTGATACTTTTATGTGATAGTAACACTATTATATTAAAAATTTGAGGATAGTTATAGTAAAATAAAAAAATCGAGGGTTAGTTCAACTGATAAATGTTTATAAAAAAAAATAAATTCGAAAACTCCTGAATTTTCTAGTTTTAACATGAAAACATTTATTTTTTAACATAATATATATAATAAAACCATGAATATGAAAAAAGTTGTAGTAAATAAGAAAGTCCCACTACCAACTTGAGCTATAAATTACAAAGATTTGAGATCAGATCATCTATTTTTAAATTCCTTGTCCTCTTTGTATCTCTCATTTAAATTTTGACACATTTTTTATTTAATTTTAAAATTAATTAATATTAAGTAAGAGATTAAGTGTTAAAATTTAAGTGAATGAACATAAAAAGACAAAGAATTTAAAGACAGAAGATCTGCTCTCCAAAGATTTTAATGCATAAAATTAAATGATTATTATAATTATTACTACTACTGTATTATGTATTAGTATTATACTAGCAGAGCAGAGCAGAGCAGTATCACATGAGCCGTTAAAGTAATGAATGTATTATGTATGTTATCATGTATGTGGGAAAAGATAAAGAGAGAGATGGAGCACGTGTTGTGTTGTGTTAGAGACTGACAAATAATACTAATAGTAATAGTAGAGCCCCAAATCAATCTCTTTTCAACGCAACAATTACCTTGGCTGGTGCTGGGTCCTGGGCTGGCTGCTATTGTCAAGTGTCAACTAATAATTGTTCCGTTTTTAAAAAACGATTATTATTATTATTATGGAATGAATGAAATGTATTCTCTCATCTTATCGTAGTAGTATTATCATGTGCATACTTTATGACCATATGGGACATAGGTAATAATGGCTGGCCCACCTCACTTAAAAAAGTCCCAAGCTGTACTGCAATTGAAAGTTCCTTTGCCTTCTTCCATACAACACACAAGCTAGCGACTCTCTCTACCCGACCCTACCAAACAATAACAACACATCTACTCTACTCATATATATAATCATACTAGTAGTACATGACAGGAGATATGACCCCTTAATTTAATCTATAAACTAAGCAGCAATCATACCTCGCCTTCAAAACTAGAAGAAGACACGGCTCAACTTCTCTCTCATTTCTCTTTTTAATTCTTTAGCATAAAGTCTTGCCAGTGGTACCACACTACATAAAATATTACTCCTAAAAAATGAGGGACCTCAAACACTCCCCTGTGCTTTGTCCTTTCCCAAAGAAACAACAAATTGAATCATCGTCATCATCTGATTCATCAACCAACAAATTAAATTAAAAAAATGAGGGTTACTCTTATATGAACCAGATATATATGCGTGTACACCCTCCATTATATATATATATATATATATATATATATATATGTGTGTGTGTGTGTGTGTGTGAAATTTTAAGCTTCTCTTTTCCGTCTTTCATGATAACAAAAAATCCCAACAAAGGAAAAACAAAACATAAGAAATACTAAGTGATGGAAGGGAAAATTCATCTTCAATCCTGTTGCTTCACTTTCTTCAACATTTTAACCCTTATTGCAATGCAGAACATTAGGCAGACTTCCCTTCCTCATCATCATCTCTTCCATCAAAAAAACCAATCAATTGGATTAGCAAAGTACAACAATCAACACTGTCAGACTATAGACAAATCCCACACGCACGAAGGTGCACACTTTCATACTCGTTGGCTCATTGATTCTCGTCCTGAGGTGGATTCGACCGAGGGCGATCTTTGACCCACTCAACCTCTCCCAAAATTGCGGGTTGCTAGTTCAAAGATTTTTGCTCCCAACGTGTGGGAAACCTCGTCAAGGCTTCGACAATGTCAGGCTGCCAATCACGTATGCAAATTGTCATTTCCTGGTCAAGAAATTGGGGTTCCCTTGCTTATAAATTTACTATCCCCATATATCTTTCTTTTTCTCCTTAAATGGGGATTTTTTATCAGATATTTAAAGACGAAACTACTCACCAGCTGGTTGTTTCTGCTCAGCTGGTTTCACCTGGACCGCCGCAGGGACACTGTGACCATAGGAAAAACCAACAGGCAGGTGCTGATGCGGATTTCCAGAGGACTGTGCACCAAACTGGGCAGCATGGAGAGTGCCCTGTGAGGATAAGCCACCACCCTTCATATTACTAGCAGCTGCAGCTGCTGCTGCTGCTGCAGCGGCAACTGCTTTTGCAGGATCAGTAGTGCTGGTACTAGATAATGTGACCGGAGTACACAGAGACAACATTCCAGTAGAAGAGCTCACTGTGGTCCCTTGAGGCTGCTGAGATTGCTGCAGTTGATCAGGCCGCCTTCTTTGAAGATAATACCCACTTGCAGCTGAAGCATTCGAAGTGGTTGAATTTGGAGGTTGGGCTTGAAGATAAGGATTTGAAAAGAATAGTGCTTGCTGCAATGTCTGCTTCGACAACTGCTGTTGAAGCTGCTGATGTTGCTGCTGGATTTGGGTTTTAGTCCCGCCACTTGAGGAGGATGAAGTATTATGAGGATTCCCTAGAATTGATGGAACATTCCTTCCACCAACCGGGGAGGACTTCTGGCTCGGGATTGATGACGTGTTCTTGGCCTGCTGCAAGGACATTGTGGAAGCTTGGCCACTCTTGTTTGTCGAAGCAGTAGTTGTCCTTGGGCTAGCACTGGCACCTTTGGAGATGGAAGAATGCGTAGGAGAGCCAACAACCACTGGAGGAGAAGAGGACTGGTTGCTGCTATTGGGAGGCAGTTGCCCTTGTGAGGCTGATGATTTCTGATTTGACCCAAAGGATATTTGAGTGTGGCTTTGTTGGGTCCTTGTCTGCTGCTGGGGATGGTTTTTGAGGGATGATGTTGATGATGTCAGTAATGATTGAACTTGGGACGTAGGCGTTCTGGTGGAGTTTTTCCATTGGGGAGATTGTGCCGGGCTACTGGTATTGCTGCTTTGGACGAAGTTTTGTGGATAGCCAGAAAGTGAATTTGGAAACTTAGCAGCTATGGAAGATGATGAAATTAAGTGCTCAGAGTAGGCACTCCCATTACTTGTTGCTGGCATCTTACTCCGAGCTGCTAACTGTTGTTGATGTTGATGTTGTTGCTGATTGTGCAGCTGTATAATCTGTTGTTGATGATGTTGAAATTGAGCTTGTAAATGAGAATTGGGAGTACCAACGGTACCCATTACATTAGGCATGCGAGTGGGACCAGATGCAAGGTTCAGAGTTCGAGCTGAGCTATCAACAACACTGTTTCCAGGAAGAGCAGATCCAGATGCATCTGTCAAGTCTGGTCTAGAAAAGGCAATGGACTGTCCCCCACTTGGTGCTGGAGCCTTTCCGGCTATTACCTTTCTTTCTTCATCTGCATTAGATGAATAACCACCTCCACTTTTACCATCTTCTGACATTCTGGAATTCTTCTTCTGCTGAGCAACTTGGGCAGCCGCTGCAGCATGCATAATCTGATGATAGCTTTGCCTTGCAGCCTCTGGGAGTGTCTGAAGAATAGCATGATTTTGTGCCATGGATGATATGTCAATACCAGAAGCAGAAGTAGATCCATTAATTGGACCAAATGACATGGCAAAAGCTTGAGGTGGAAGAGATTCAACTCCAGCTTTGAACATCTGATGTTGTTGGTGATGGTGGTGCTGCTGGTGCTTCTTGTCGTTCTGACTTGCACTAGCCAAAGCATCAGAAGAGTTAATCAAAGCAAAATTCTGGGGACGAATGGGCATTGCAAAATTCTGACCATAAATATTCATTGTGGCACGGGACAATCGACTATCAGCAGTTGACGGGGTATCTTCACCGCCCATCTCACTTTCGAGCTGGCGTTCTTGTGGTGGGGTTATATGCTGATTTTGATGCTGCTGTGACTGCTGAGATGATCGGTTTTTAAAGTTTCCACTCCCAGTTCCCCCACCATTGATGGCACTACCCTGTGGCCTCTGCTGTTGGCTCTGTAAATGCTTCTGGGATGACGTGGAACCACTGCTTGTGTTCTGGTGAGCTTGTTGTATTTGCTGTTGCTGAGAGGGCTGCGGTAGCTGTTGTTGGAGTTGCGAAGGATGGATCATCTGAGAAGGATAAAAAGAACCGTTGAACATCGGCATCGGTTGAGCATGGGTTCCTCCAAAATTCGGTGGTGCTCCCACAGCTGGTATTGGAAATGGGTATGGATTGTTCTGTAATACCAAGTACTGGGTTTCATTGGCTGGCATATTTGGGTAGTTGAAGCTCAATCCAGTGGTAGAAGCAGGTGCTGAGGAAATCACAGTGGCAGAAGCAGGAGCACTGGAAGAAGCTAAACTCCCTGTGTTGGTTGTAGATTTTGCGGAAGCAGGTCGAGCAGAAACAGCTGCCACTGCCGCCTGTTGCTGATTAAAAGGGAATATGAAAGCAGGTCCGTGCTGGAATTCAAAGGAACAAAGTTACACCACCTTTCGTAAATCAAGTGGTAGAGATGAAGTTCAACAGAAAATGAGGTAATTTATTTGAAGGAGAGTAAAAGTAATGTACCAGTATATTGCTGGGTGCTACTGGAGGCAGAGCTTGCTGAAGCAAAATCTGCTGCTTTCTTTGTGCAGAGTCAGGGATGTTGGCAGGTTGGGGAGCTTTATCTTTTCCCGCAGGACCTGGGAAAATAGCAAGACCCTGCCCCTTGTCCTGAACAGAGTTTACACTCCTTCCAGCAACGTTACCATGCAGTTCTGCAGAGGGGATAACATTGAGATTGCAGGGCTTGGCCCCAAACACAGATGCAGAACCAGCAGCCGCTGGCCAGAAAGGATTCATCTTCATGAGTTGCTGGTAATAGTGAATATTCCGAGCAATATGGCAATGTGTCGCGCACCTTTTAGGTCGTGGTTGAGAGAAAAGTGGCTGAACATATTCAAATTTCAAAAATTAAAAGGGAAGATGTATAAAAATAAAGTACCATCCCATTCAAGGACTAGGAAAAAAGAAAAATATAACTAGTTAGAAAATAATGAGATTCACAATGTGATACCTGTATTGGGGCAGAAGACATGGCATTCCCGTCCATAGATATAACTCCTTGAAGAGGTGCCATATATCTGTTCATCAGAACATTGTTATTTTAGCAGGTGGGAATTTAAGTATTTAAACATTACCACACATGAATACCAACATAATAATCATAATGTGGGATTTTAGGCAGCATATCTAACTGAACATACCCCAGAGGAGGAGGAAGACCTCCAGGCCAGCTAGCAATAGACATTGGCAAAGGCAAAGAGCTAGGTTGAGCTGAAAATAACAAAATGCATCGTCAGCAAAATTTACAAGTCAACGCCCAATTTCCAAGAGAACAACCAGTTTTTCCTTGTATAAAGAAATCAAAAGATAACCCACCAACTTTATCTGTGCGCGGTTGCTCTTCTCTTAATGTAGCCTTGGGGGATGGCAATTGTGATTTCAGAACCTGATGAGGTAGCAATTTGTTGATTTCCCTATCAGGCTTTTCCAAATCAAACTGGAGATCAATATTCCTTTCCTTGTTTATTGATGAATTTTGCGATTGAACTTCTTCAGTTATTACCTTTGCCCTTTTCTCGTTCAATTGTTTTATTGTTTCTTCCATGCTAGTCTTGCCCACTTTGTTGTCTTCTTTATCTTTAATCATCTCCCCCATCTTTTCCTGCAAAAATTCAAAAAATATATTTATGGGCTCGATCACAAAACACAAAGAACTAGGAAAAGCCTGCTCCTTTTCGATTAACACACCATATCAACAACCATCCTCTTTTGATCACCAGAAAAATCTATAGCTCCATCCCTTTCTGCGGATGCTCTCAATTGAGGAGGTGGAGCCTACAAAGGAAGATAACATTATGTAATTATTAAACAATTTATCCACTTAAAAGAAAGACTAGATCTTGAACTTCATCTTTGTACTCACCATCAGATCTATCTGGAATTTTTCTTCCCTTTTGCTCTCGATCTTGGAAACTTCTGTAATCCTAAAAATCCACCGAACCCGAAGAAGTAAGAAAAGAGAGAATTAGATCCAACTCCGAAACTCCCCCAAAAGATGCAAATATCAATAGAAACATAAAATTATATTTCATTCAAGTACTTACACTTTGGTTGCTGTCACTATCGATGTCACTGTCACATCGTCGCTATTATCATTTAATTTTACTGCAGTGGATTCCTTTAGAGAGTTTACCTCTTCCATTGTTAAGACCACATCTCGGCTTTCACCTGCTTCTTCAGTCAAAGCCCCCTTTGACTCTGACAGCACGAAGGCTTCCAGCTTCATATCCTTCAGCGGCTGCAGCTGAAACTGATTTTTAGCTTCAGCTAGAGAATCCCCGTTTTCAGCTGCAGATCCCGAAGCCCTTTCGAAGTTGGAAGAAGAAATTTCGTTTCTTGGTGTCTGATCAATCTCTACCTTCATCACCGGACTACTCCGTGTACTAAAACTGCCCGTCAGATTATTATCTGCCACTTGTCGCGGTTTCTTCGTCTTCAGACCTACATATTTAAATTTTTAAAACAAATTAACACATTTTAGATCTCTCAATTAATCAGAGAAAAAGATGCAAGAAATTGAGCTATAAACCGCTCAACTTACCAGCAGAAGCTGATAAAGGAGCTGCTGAAGAGCTAGAGTTTTGTGGCAAAATCGATGTTGATGGAGAGGAGCTGGAAACAGGAGAAGAAATTCTGGATTTGGCCTCACTACTGGATTTGTTGTTCAATTCGAGCTTCGACGATGAATCGTTCTTAGAAGGAGCTTGAGATTGAGTCATGAGCCCATACAAGACCTCAGCGATTTCGATCTCCAGCTCTTCTGGATTATTATTCGATGACGATGACTTCGAAGTTGTTGCCGACTTAGGTGGTGGTCTAGGTTTTGCTCCTCCATTAGGCTTCTAAAAAAATTGAAGAGAAAGCGTCACTAAAATGGAGCAATCAGACTTTAAAAAATCAGGGTACAACCAAAAATGGAAATAGAATACTGACAATTTTCTTCCTAACTGAAGCATTAGAAGAAGACGGAGGTGATAAAGGAGCATCTCTCCCAGCCGCCGGCGATGGTGTTGAAGAAACAAGCCCATGTCTCACAGGCGAAGTTGAAGCTTGGAGGTGAATCATTTGCTCTCCTCCACCACCAGAAATCCAATCGTGTGACCTCTTCGTTGATGCTGGAAAAAAAATCCAAAAAAATATATTTAAAAAACCCATTTCGCAAATCTATAAATAGGCATGTATCTTGGTCAGTGCTATACCAGACCGGGCTTTTCTGGGGACGGAGACGCCGATCATTTCATCAGCAGCTTTCCAAGCCGGAACTGCAGCTGCTTTAAAAACTTTTGCAGCAGTCGGTTGGGGGAAGCTCTTCCGATGCTGGTGGTGATGACTAAGATTATGATTAGTCGAAATCGACGGTGGTGGTGGTGCTGATACCGCCGGATTAGGCAGCGGCGGCAACATCCTGGTAAAAGCTCCTGCCACGTCAACATCATCTTCATCGTCTTCATCATAATTCAAACTCTCCTCCTCCGAGCTATCATCTCCTCCGTTCATCAACCTCTCTCCTCTCCTCCTCTTACTACTCCTACTCGTCCGCTCCCTCTCCCGCTCCCGCTCCCGCTCCCGTTCTCGGTCACGATCTCGATCCCGCTCCCGTTCTTTCTTTAATCCACGGTCTCGTAATCTCGCCGGCTCTTGTAACTCCACCGGTCCATCTTCCTCTGAAATTAATCAAAAATCACCAAAAACTGTTAAAAATCAATACAAATATACATAAAAAAAAGAAAAAAACAAACATCGAATTAGATCTGAACAAACCTGGTGAATCTCTCAAACTACTACTCCTATGTCTACGTCTAGATAATCCATTTGGCGCTGCCGCCATACTAGCCGCAGCTCGTCTAGCTTCTCTGTTTCTGTCCATCACTTTTTTGATCTATTTCAAAACTTAAATTACGAACAATCCGATGAGAAGAATGATAATATCTCATCAGAATCTTAGCATAATTCACATGGCCTAACCAGCCGGAAATGGCAAGAGGTACAGTCGTCTCCGGCGAATTCAAATACTAAAGATCCTATGACCAAAGAAGATCCGTTCTTAATTTCTTACTCTATTGATCTCTCTCTGCTCTCCACCTCCAGTTCTTGTCTCTCTTTCTTACTCTCTCTCTAAAATTTCTCTCTCCTCTTTTTCTGCTCTATTGAGATCTCTCTCTCTCTCTCTCTCTGCTCTATCTGATCATCTTTTCGGCATTTCACTCTCCACGAAACCCACCTCAAACTCTCTTGAAAGGCTCAATCTAAGCCCTTTATTTCGCGACACATCCCATGGCTGACATCGACGCTTTCCAGCTTGGCATTATCTCATCCGTCCGATAATATCATTAGCTATTAAGAACTCGTTACTGACACGTGTCCGTTTCGATTCCCCAACAAGCTTCCACGTTAATATATGATATTAAAAAATTCGTTATTCTAAGAGAGATTTAAATAATACACCCACCGGTCACCAATGAATGACACTTTTCACGATCAAACAAAGGAATCCTTGTCTCTCCGTTCAGGTTTCTGTACTGTTTGACCGGCTACAGGCGGTTACGGGATGAGAGCTTGGTAAAAGCAACATGACGATTACAAGGAATCTACGTGACCGCAGAAAATGTCGTTCCAGCCGGTCAAATTCATTATTTTTCGGGTTTACGGTTTTTATTGTGGTTAATAAATTAACAATATAATACTTCCTCCATTTTTTAATATAAAATTTTTTAAAGTTACGCACGAATATTAAAAAAATAATTATATAATATTAAGTATAATATCAAATATTTATATTGTCATTATATTAAAAAAATAAATTATTATTTATTAAGTAAAAAATAGTAAAAAAATCAAAGTTATATTTAATATTTGAGATAATATTAAAAACTAAATAATTACTAATACTTATTTGGAATTCTAAAATATCATATATTAAGTCTTAAGGGACAAAAAAATTCTCTAAAACGTCTTATATCAAGAGATGGAAGAAATACTAATTGCTTAACTGGGACCCACGTCGTAAATTGGCTTAAGTAATGTTAAATGAACGGTCCAGATCGACCAGGTGGCTAAAAGAAACTATATGCACTGTTGGATTAAGATATGACATGGCGATTGTATTGTTATAACTGAACCCCAGATTCAACGAACAAATCAGTCCGAGCTGGCACCGAACCTAGTAGGTTCGGCTGTGCGTGGTGCAGCGAGACAGTTCTTGACCGTTGAATGGAAAAGATCGGACGGATGAATGAGTGGGAAAGAGAGAAATCTCGAGTCACGGAACTTCCGAGACAACACGGGGCCCATAAGTTAGCGCTGCCGATCTAGAAATTAATTTATCTTAAAGGTTGGCCCTATTATCACGTTCTTTGGACGTGGCAGTCTTATGACGTGGAGTGGGTCCCACAATTATACCCACACATGCAGGTTAAATTTTACTAGCTATACTGTAAAAGTTTTGAAAAGTAACTACCCAATGACATTTTCATATTGGAAACCTGATAACATAAAATAACAACACCTCCGAAAATATTCATAATTATCTGGTAATTGTTATTCGTGAAAATTTTGATTTTTTATTTTTTTTTACTAATTTAACAACTTCATTGGTATGTCAAGCCTCCAATTCTCAACTTTATAATAAATCATGACTCGGGCCAAAGGTTTTGAATAAAATTTTTGTTATTTTCATACTAAGCGACTTATTAATATAAATGAATTTCATAAAAAGAATCAATTATAGCAAACACAATAAGTACTCCCTTCATTTCTAATTATCTATCGTTTTAAGGTAACATATAGAAATTAAGAAATTTAATTATTACTTTAATAATAATACATTTTAATTAATGTATGGTTATATCTGCAAATACATTTTTAACTGCGTTACTCTATAACCATTATCTTTGCAATGTAAACGGAAAAACACATAGTTAATAGCGTCAGAACTACTCAAATCAAGTATTATTAAAAACAATAACTTTATTATTATATAAAAACCGCTCACATACTGTTCACATACATTTATATGTATATTGATATTGCCTACGTGCAGAGCAAGTCACGTGAATCATACCAATATGCATGTGAGCAGTATGTGAGCGATTTTATATGATAATAGCATTACTCTACTAAAAATCTACACGGTTAAATATGTGTATTTTGTTTTTAGGCTTAAATATTTTAAGCAATAAGTTCTTACATTTTACAATTTAAATTTAAATTTTTTAATTTTAAAATATTAAATGTTAATGTTTCTAAATTAATATAAAGAAACCTCTTGGCAACCAAATTGGACTCAAAATAAATGGACAATTAAATATTTTATAGATATATTCTTTTTCGTTTCATATTATTTTATTATTATTAATTTTATAAAGATAACTTAAGAATTTTTAAAACTTTAAATTAACATAGATACTTTTAATTTAAATTAAAACAATGATGAATATTATAAAATATCTAAAAAATATTACTCATTGTAATTTTTATTGTTTCATAATTTTAATGAGTCATTTCAATTTTGAGTTTGAAAATGTCTTAATTGACTTTTAAAAGTTAATAATAATCATATAATTTGGAACAGATGAAGTATATTATATTGGCTCCATTTCTTTTTTGTGACGCCCCCAAAATAGGTATACATCACCCATCTTGAGTCGCCAAATACATGGTACAAATTTCAAATACAACTTAATAATACAGCTGTCGTGTAAACAATACGACAAAATATAAACTTAGAGTTTTAATAAGAATATTGTCATCTAGACAATATCCACACTCAAAGGAGTCCTCATTATATTTATTGTCACACTATTTAACAGAATAGTGAGGACTACTAATGCTATTATCTAGACCGTCACTCCGTTCTCCGACTCATCCCAGCTATATTCTCATTTCCTGAAAAGAACAGTGAAGGAAAGGGTGAGCTCAACTATCCTAGTAAGAAATATTATGACTAAGATAATGCAGAATAAATTATCATTTGTAAGACCCCAACTTATTATAAATAAAATTAATTTTTCTTTATTCATTATTCTAAATTAATAAGGTGTTAATTTGATATAATGTTTTAGTTATGGGTGAAATGTGTAAATTTTACAAGATAAGCAAGTGGTTATAAAATATTCATTTTTATCGGAGAATATTCTTTTGGTCGTGAAATATTCTTTTTGTCGGGGAATATTCGTACGACGGCGCAGCCATTCGTGGGGCTCATAACAGAATAACTGTCGAATGAAGAAAACGACAAAGTATGAGTTTTTATAAATAACGACGTAGTTGTTATCGTTAACACTGTTAAAATACCTGGTGGTTAAAATACACTATACGCTGTGTCGCATAACGCATAATAGCTTTAGCGGATTATGCGTACAAAGATTATTGAATTATTGATTAAATGCGTAAGAAGACACTACTCAATAATTATTACGGAGAGTTATTGTTCAATATTTTATTTTCTTGATTCAATAATTCTTTGCGTTGATATTTAATATTATTGTTGTTTCAATAATTGTCAACGCACGATATTTCCCATTATCGGATCAATAATTCATATTATTTGAATAATATTATTAGATAACATTATTGGCAATGTCTAGAAAGTTTACATCTAAGGAGAGGTTTGGTCACTTAATTGCGGCCAAGTAAGGAGAATTTCTTATTCGAAAACCCCTCTTTCCGAGGAGCAGTCGGTCATCATAATTGTGATTCTGTAATATTATTGTGAATAATTAATTATTGATTTATATGATAAGAAAATATTTATTTGATGTGGATATAAATGATGGATTTATTAATGTGGTTATAAATGAAGGAATTAATGCTGAGGTGTTTTATCAGTATTTTATCGGAATGGAGGTATTAAAAATCACCCGTTTATTGATTTTGGATATTTTCTAGTTGGAATTTGGAAAAACTCAAAGCTACAAAGTTGTAGAGAATTCGATTTCGTGTGGAATGGATATAACATTCGTATTTTTCTGATAAATGGACTATTTTCTATGAATTGATGAAGTTTCAAAAAATAAAATAATTTTTATTAATTTATGGGTGAGACCCACTTTTCGGTTGGTGTTGAATACACATGGGTTGCTATTTTTTCTTCTTCCAAGATGGCATGCTTTATTTTTCCAAAGGTGTGCGTAGAGAAAAAAGAAAGAAATAATAATATTTTATTATTTTAGTCTCCTATGGCGTTTAGCATTTTTCTATAAATAGACGCTTAAGTTAGAATTGAAAATCACACGTAAATAAGTTTTCTTTCTCTCTAGATTCTCGGCGTATTTTTGTGAGTATTTTAATACTTTGAGAGTTGTTGTTTGGTCAAGTTTTCTTTGGTTTCTATCCAGATATTCCGATCGTAAGACTGTTATTTTGAGGTAAGGATGTTATTTTCTTCTTAAATGATATTATTTTCTTCAATATCATTATGCAAAAATATTAGTGATCTTTTTAATCAAATTTGGAACTTTTTGTGTCGGGGTTAGTTTTTTTCACGATATCGGACTTTATTCACGATATCGACCTTATTCATCGAAAAATAAAATTTTCTTCTTTTTGTCCAAGATGTCTATTATGGTTACTATCTTTGATTGTATCCATGTTTTGATCTTTATTTTGAATTCTATTTCACAATTGATTATTATGAAGTATTATTGATCTTGGATAAACTGTTATACGAATCCCTAATATTTGTTCTTCTGTCTCATTGGATTCGTTTTCTTTAAAATATTTTTCATCATCCTCAGTCTTAAATGATGATATTACTGAATATCTTTGGCCTGTAGTACAAAGATGAATGATTAACTGATGAATATCTTTGGCCCGTAGTGCAAAGATGAACATGTGTTGAGATGAATATGACCAACCGGTGAAATAAATGAATATCTTTGGCCTGTAGTGCAAAGATGAATATTTGATTAAAAGATGTATATTGATTGATGTTACAGGGATAAAATATTGATGATGGACTCTTAAATCTTAGAAGATAGTAGAATTCATTCTCTACATGACTCTTCTAATGGATTGTTGTTTCTGCTGTATTTGTTGATCTAAAACTTGTCTATTATATTCTATCAGATTTTTTCCTGTTGAAGACTAAGGATAATTTGTTGTATATTATCTTAGTCATAATATTATTCTTTCTTGGGCTAGTTGAACTCACCCTTTTCTTTTTTGTTCCATTTTTCTTCTCGGAGGTGGAGAACATAAAGCGAGGATCGAGTCGGGGTATGGAGTGATGATTCTAGAAAGATGTTTTAGTTGTCCTCCACTATTTTTTGTAAAAATAGTGTATGAATAATTATAATGAGGACTTATTTAGGTGTGGATATTATCTCTGTAAGACAATATTTGTATTTAAACTCATAGTATGTGTTGTCGTATTTTGCACGACAATTGTATTATTGAAGTTGTAGTTTGCTTTCTGTACCATGTATTTGGCGACTCGGAATGGGTGTTGTATACCTATTTTGAGAGTGTCACAGTTGGTATCAAAGCTTAGGGATATGGTCTCTGGCGGAGATCGGGGAATAGAACTAGGAGGGGATAGATGAGTAAATCCTTCGCTAGTGTGTCTTATCTAAGCTTATTTGTTGGTCGGTCATAATATAGGGATATTATGTGATATGTTAATTTATTTAATTATCCCTTTTTTATGGCGATGATTTAAGAATGATGCTGAGAACGTTAACAATGGAGTGTATGAGGCGTGGAACAACCTTTAGTCACAAACCGGGAGAGCGTGCAATGGGAAGACAATATTCTCCCGTAAACAACACTCTACTGAAAGCAAACGATGAATGATGGAATGTTTAGGAGCTTTTTGCAGTTCATGCAAAATCAGACGAGGGAGACTCGTGTAAAAAATACGGGTGGAAATGATGGCAACACGCGGTTTGTCACGCCCAAGCGATTCGAGTTGGGACCACCGATTTACGGGAAAGCCGTCCGATTAAAGCGAAATATGGGTCAAGAAAATTACCAAGATATTCGATGTCTTGGGATGCACGGAGGAACAAAAGGTTCCATTCGCCACCTTTATGTTCCGTGGAGAGGCAGATTACTGGTGGGAATTTGTGAAACGTACCCAGCCAGCCACACTCAACATGTCTTGGGAAAGATTTTAGAAACTGTTTAATGACAAGTACTTTCATGAAAGTATTCATCATATGAAGGAGGAAGAGTTTATTAGACTGGAATCGAACAACATGATGGTGTCTCAGTACGAGGCGAAGTTCTCGGAGTTATCCAGTTTTCGCACCTCATTTGGTAGAAAATGAGGAGCGATTGACGCAGAGATGTTTCGAGAGGTCTAAAATCCGAGATTCGTCAATACCTTATCTCTCATAAATTTTCTCTGTATTCGGATGTTGTCAATGAGGCTCAATTATTAGAAAGCGAGATAGTGAGTATACTCATTTGAGGACCATAACGGTGGTCATCTTGGTGACAATGATCATCGAGCGATGATAACCAACGAGGAGGAAAATACGGACAAAGCGGTATCCACTCGGGTGGTAATCATAGCCATGATAATAGAGAGGTGAGTCAAGTGGAAATTTCGAAAAAGGAGATTCAACAATGGCGGAAAGACATCAATGAGTGAACACCAACACCAACAACAAATTCTAGGGGAGGAGATCGACCGCCGGTTAGATGTTACAATCGCGGAAAGAGGGACATATCATTAAACTGTCCACAACAATCCAAGGTATGTTATAAGCATGGAAAGGAGGGCCTTATATACTCGAGACCCGCTCTCAGAGAAAACCAAGTTCGAGAGGGATGGTGACTCCAAAGGTCATCCGGATAAGTCAAAATCGGTTGGTTCTGGAAGAAGCGTTTTTCGTAAATCGCCAAAACGTGAGGAACGAACGAGGTGATCAGGTAAGCTAATCTTGAATTCTTGCGAAGTTTATACCTTACTAGAATCTGGGATTCTACCCATTCTTTTATCTCTCCCGCTTGTACTCAGCGTTTATATAGCGCCCCAAAAATAGAATACATCACCTATTACGAGTCGCCAAATACATGGTGCGAATAAAAATACAATCTTAATTATACAACAAGAGAAAGTTGTGAGTTTAAATATAAATACTATCTTCAGACAATATCCACTCTCGAGAATAAGTCCTCATTACATTTATTGTCACACTATTTAATGAATAGTGAGGACTACTAGATAATCTATCATTCGGACCATCACTCTATTCCCCGACTGCGCCCTAGCTACATTCTCATTTCACAGAAGAAGCGGGAAAGAAAGAAAGGGTGAGCTCAACTAGCCCAAGAAGAAATATTATGACTAAGATAATGCAGAATAAATTATCATTAGTCTTCAACAATATTAAGCGATAATATACAATAGACATCAAGTTTAAGCTGTGGCGGACATCTGCAATCCATTAAAAGAGTCAGTAGAGATAAAATCTACTATCTTTTATGATTTAAAAGGTTTTCATCACTTTTATCATTGAGACTCAAATTTTATTAAATAATCCACATCATCCTCGCACTACTGACGATGATATTGATCGAGGTCGCGACCACAAATTATCCATGCACTACGGGCCAAGGATATTCGTGTATTCATCGATGGTCGTGATCATGCCAACAATTGTCTATCAATGCACTACGGGCCAATGAGGACTTTTATCACATTATTTGTAACATTCTGACCATGATTACAACCGAATAATACCGGTCATAATCATACCAAGTCCATCTATGCACTACTACTGAATACATATGACTTTCAAAAAATATAAACATGAGGATGATGACAATGATATAAGAGTTCAATAAAACAAGTTCACGAATTAATTTATTCAGAACTAATAACGTCCAAATTGTCAACATGATATCGCTTTGTAGAGTAAAATTCAAGAATGCTCGGAAGAATATTTCCATGAAAAATCTTTGGATGAAGCCTTGCAAATATCAAGGATATTCCACTAATTTCATGGAGTATAGAAGTCAAAATTTTAACCAATTTGAGTATAATAACGAATGGAATAACAAAAGAAATCACCATGCATGCGGTCTTGCATAAGCAGGTTATTCAATGAGAATAATAATAGCGGAACGGTCGGGTGAAATTCACTGCAAGCGGGATGTCCCAAATGTAATAATAAATGCGGAATAATAAATAATGGAACCGGTCCGGTAGTAAACGCGCTCAAAGCGAATAATAAATAAAGGCGTAACTTGTGTCGGTAGAAAAACACACACATAAGATATTCCAATGAGAATAATAACAAAGAGCGGAACCGTGTGGGTGTAAAACACATGAATATGATGCTCCATCGTAATAATAAAGCATGAATAATAGAATAATGTCACCAAGTATAGGGTGACCATCAGCGTATCTGAGTTATTCCAACAGAATAATAAGAAATGGAATAACAACAGTTCTTTTCATGAATAAGAAAGAATAACACCCTTACTAGTAAAAAAAAGTGAATATATAAGTAGGGAAGTAGATAATACTTTTCTATAGTTTCTCTATAATTTCTCTCTCCGGAGTTTCAATGAATTCGTAAGAAATAATGAAGGAATGAGCTTATTTATAGGAGAATAGAAGAAATTGCTTGTTCATGAAGCGAAATTATTTTCTTCAATCACTTAATGATCAATCAACTAACAAATAATGCAATTAATGCAATCAACTAATAATTAAATATAATATATATATATAAACACATGTTTTCTATCAATATAATATATACCACTAGATTTTTTTATCCCCCCATAACCAACATCAATCCCCCACCCACCCAAAAATTAATTTCACTACACTCTTACACATCACTATCACACTACCACTTTTTCACCATTTTCCACTCACACACACATCACACACCTATCACTTTCACATATCATTTTCTCCCACCATATACTCAATACATACATATACTACCATACGTATACTCTTCCATTTCCAAAATTATTTTTCCAACACAAATGAGCCCCACATGTAGGCCCCACTTTTATAAAAATTTCTACTAATTATTTTTGAAAAATGGTAAAATAGAGGTCCATAAAATAAGCAAAACTTCATAAAAATCACTTTAATAATTTAAACAACATTTATCACATTTATTATAATTCATAATATTAATCGACTGTGTCGTTCCTGGAAAAGAGGGGGCCTTCCAATAAGTATTTCTCCCTATTGGCGCGCAATTAGGTGACCAAACCTCTCCTTGGCAGAACTTCCAGACATCGTTAATATTGTAATTTATAATATTAATAACTCTGTCATTTCAATTATTCATTTAATAATATATAAAATATTGACAATAATTGAATCAAATAACGTGAGATACTATGCAACAATTACTATAGCAATGAATGAACAAAACTGAATGACTTCTCACGTAAGCATTAATAATCAATACCGTGTGCTATTATGCAACCACGCGTATTACTGTACTTTCACTACCGAGTAGTTCAACAATATTAATGGTAAAACTTCCGCCGTTATTTTCAATTAAATATTTTTGTCGTTTTCTCAATCCGACAATAATTCCGTTGTGGGGTCCACCAATGATTGTGCCGTCGTACGAATATTCTCCGACACAAAGAATATTCCCTGACCAATCGAATATAATATAACAACTTGCATACTTTGCAAAATTTATAAATATTACACACAACTATAACATTATATCAAATCCACACCATAATATTAAAAAAAATATTTCGAGAAAATTAAATATTTATTCATAAAATCTGGGGTCTCACAGTTTAAACTTGACTCCGGAGAAATTGGACTTTGATTTATCTGTTAAAACTCCGTTGGGTGAAACCTTCGTTACATCTACAGTTTATAAATCTTGCTTGATCCAAGTTGGCACTATCACATTACCTGTTGATCTTATCTCTTTAAAGATACTTGCTTTTGATGTGATTTTAGGAATTGATTGGTTAACCACTCATCATGCCAAAATTGATTGTTTTCGTAAGGTTGTTAGTTTTCATATTCTAATCACCTTACGTCATACTTAATTCAAACAACTAAACCACTAAAATCGGTCCATCAATCATATCAAGCCACAAAGCTATTCGTTTATTGAAAAGCGGATGCCAAGCTTTCTTAGCCCATGTTATGGATTTGAATAAAGATAAGTCGATTTGGATAATGTTTACATTGTTAGAGAATTTCGATGTATTTCTGAAGAACTTCCCGGTACACCCCGAGCGTGATGTTGAATTCTTTATTGATCTTGGGCAAATTACAAAACCCATTTCTAAAATCCCATATCGAATGGCTCTATTGAACTTCGAGGAGTTAAAAGTCCAACTACAAGAGAGTTATTAGACATCGGTTTCATTCATCCTAGTACATCTCCTTGGGGCTCTCTGTTTTATTATTAAGTAAAAGAAAAAAGCGGGGAGTATCGATTTCAGTATTGACTACTGAGAATTAAACTATGTCACCATCAAGAATAAGTATCCATTACCTCGCATTGATGACCTGTTCGATCAGTTGTAAGGAGCAAAATTCTTTTCAAAGATCAATCTTTGTTCTGGATATCATCAGCTGAAGATAAAAACTGAGGATATTCCAAAGACTGCCTTCAGAACTCGGTACGGGTATTATGAATTCTTAGTCATGTCTTTTGGATTGACTAATGCTCCTGTTGCTTTCATGGATATGATGAACCAAGTATTCAAGGAATATTTGGATCAGTTCGTTGTTGTCTTTATTGATGACATCCTCATTTATTCCAAAAATAGTGAAGATCATGAGCACCATTTGAAGCTGATACTTGAAAGGCTTCGTGAAAACAAGCTATATGCCAAGCTAAAGAAATGCGAATTTTGGCTTGAGGAAGTAGCCTTCCTTGGGCACGTGATGTCAAAACATGGAGTATCTGTTGACCTGATGAAGATTGAAGCAATACAAAGTTGGGAGCAACCGAAAGTCGGTGGCGAAAGTCGCGTAGCTTTCTGGCTTATTTGGTTATTATCGGAGGAGATTCGTGGAAGGATTTTCTCGAATCGCTACTCCATTAACTCGGTGACTTTCGGAAGATACAAAATTAAAGTATGGAAGCGAGGAATGTGAGAAAAGTTTCCAAGAGCTCAAGAGGAGACTCATTTCGGCACCTGTTCTGGCAATACCATTTGGTTCGGATGGATTTGTCATCTACAACGATGCTTCAGACAAAGGGTCAGGATGTGTTCTCATGCAATATGGGAAAGTCATAGCCTATGCCTCACGACAATTCAAAGAATATGAGAGGAATTATCCTACTCATGATGCGGAGTTAGCGTGATCGTATTAGCGTTGAAGATATGGAGACACTACTACTTGTATGGGGAGAAAGTGGAGATTTATACGGACCATAAAAGCCTCAAATATTTCTTCACCCAAAAGAACTCAACATGCGACAACGACGTTGGCTTGAACATTGAAAGATTACGATCACACTATTCAATATCATCCTGGAAAAGTAAGCGTAATAATGGCGACGATTGAGTAGAAGATCATATGCAAGTACGAGTGCGATATTGTCAACGCAAAGGCCCATTTTGTATGACTTGCAAAGGATGGAGATAGAGTTAAAGACTCCATGGACCCACGTGATGATGGCGAATATACGAGTAGAACTGACTTTAATCGATAAAGTTAAAGCTGCTCAAGCTACGGACCTGGGGCTGATGCGTATTAAGAAGAAAGTACAAGAAGGAGCTATTCCAGAAGCAAGAATCGATGAAGAAGGAATACTTTGAGTCAACTCTAGACTTTGTGTTCCTAACGATTCTGACTTGAAGCATGGAATCATGATGGAGGCACACAACACCCCATTTGCAATCCATCTTGGGAGTACCAAAATGTATCATGATATTATACATACATTTTGGTGGAACAATATGAAGAGAGAGATCGCAGAGTTTATCTCGAGGTGTTTAACTTGTTAGCGAGTAAAGGCGGAGCATCAAGTGCCAAAAGGTCCATTGCAACCACTTGAGAATCCGGAATGGAAGTGGGAACACATTACCATGGATTTCGTTACAAGTCTTCCCTAAGTTTCTCAAGGAATAGATGCGATTTGGGTTATTGTTGATAGATTAACCAAGTATGCTCATTTCTTACCGATACGAGAAACTTATTCCCTTGAACGTCTTGCTCGTATGTACGTGAATGAGATTGTGAGATTTCATGGCATGCCAGTATCCATAGTTTCGGATCGTGACCCAAAATTCACTTCAAGATTTTGGGTTAGCTTACTGAAAAGCTATGAGCACGATTTTCTGATTGATTCGGCATATCATCCTCAAACAGATGGATGACAATCAAAGAGGATTATTCAAACTCTTGAAGATCTATTAAGACTACGTGTCCTAGACTTCAAAGGAGTTGGGATAAGTATTTACCATTGGTGGAATTCTCCTACAACAACAGTTATCAAACAAGTATAGGCATGACTCCATTTGAGGCGTTATATGGACGAAAGTGTCGTTCTCCAATATGCTGGGACGAGGTGGGTGAAGAAACTTTGTTGGGGCCAGGAATTGAATACGCATGACTATAGAAAAGATCCAAATAATTCGACAACGTATTCAAACCTCACAGGATCGATGCAAAAGAGTTATCGATCTTCATCGAAAGGGCGTGGAATTTAATATTGGAGATCGTGTATTATTACGTATTGCTTTCTATGGAAAGGAGTTACAAGATTTGAAAAGAGAGAAAGCTCAATCAAGGTTTGTTGGTCCATTTGAGATTCTTAATAGAATAAGAAATGTAGCCTATAGACTCGCGTTACCTCCAAACATGTCTCGTGTTCATAATGTTTTTCATATATCTATGCTTCGTAAATATGTGAAAGACCCAAACCACATTATTGAGTTAGAACAGACGAGATAATAGAAGATTTAACGTCACGAGGAGGTACTGTTAAGATCTTGGATAAAAAGAGCATGTCCTACGCATTCAAGGTTATACCACAAGTTAAGGTTTTGTGGAGGAACCATGCTATTGAAGAAATGACACAGGAGTTAGAATCGAAATGAAAGCGAGGTACCTCACTTGTTGAAACACTGTGCACGTACGTCAATTTCGAGGACAAAATTTTATAAGGAGGGGAGGTTGTAAGACCCCAACTTATTATAAATAAAATTAAATTTTCTTTATTCATTATTCTAAATTAATAAGGTGTTAATTTGATATAATGCTTTGGTTATGGGTGAAATGTGCAAATTTTACAAGATAAGCAAGTGGTTATAAAATATTCATTTTTGTCGAGAAATATTCTTTTGGTCGAAGAATATTCTTTTTATCGGGGAATATTCGTACGACGGCGCAACCATTCGTGGGGTTCATAACAGAATAACGGTCGGATGAAGAAAATGACAAAGTATGAGTTTTTATAAATAACTTGGCGTAGTTATTCACGAATTAACTTTGTTGGAATACACGGTGGTTAAAATACGATGTCTGGCGTGGTTGCGTAGTAGACACGCGGTATTGCACAATATTATTGAATTCTTGATTAAATGCGTAAGAATACCTTTACTCAATAATTATTACGATGAATTCTTTGTTCAATATTTTATTTTACTAATTCAATAATCTTTGCGTTGATATTTAATATTATTGTTGTTTTGATAATTGTCAACTTTGCAAGATTTTCCATTATCGGATCAATAATTCATATTATTTGAATAATATTATTAGATAACATTATTGGCAATGTCTAGAAATTTCTGTCTAAGGAGAGGTTTGGTCACCTAATTGCGCACCAGTAAGGAGAATTTCTTATTGGAAAGCCCCCTCTTTCCTGGGAACGGTCTGGTTGTCATAATTGTGATTCTGTAATATTATTGTGAATAATTAATTATTGATTTATATGATAAGAAAATATTTATTTGATGTGGATATAAATGATGGATTTATTTATGTGGTTATAAATGAAGGAATTAATGCTGAGGTATTTTATCAGTATTTTGTCGGAATGGAGGTAATAAAAATCATCCGTTTATTGATTTCGGATATTTTCTAGTTGGAATTTGGAAAAACTCAAAGCTACAAAGTTGTAGAGAATTCAATTTTGTGTGGAATGGATATAAAATTCGTATTTTTCTGATAAACGGGCTATTTTCTATGAATTATTGAAGTTTCGGAAAATAAAATGATTTTTATTAATTTATGGGTGGGACCCACTTTTGGGTTGGTGTTGAATACACATGGGCTACTATTTTTGTTCTTCTAAGTTGGCATGCTTGATTTTTCCAAAGGTGTGCGTAGAGAAAAAAGAAAGAAATAATAATATTTTATTATTTTAGTCTCCTATGGCGTTCTAGCATTTTCCTATAAATAGACGCTTAGGTTAGAATTGAAAATCACACCAGAAACAAGTTTTCTTCCTCTCTAGATTCTCGAGCGTATTTTTGTGAGTATTTTGATATTTTGAGAATTGTTGTTCGGTACAAGTTTCCTTCGGTTTTCTATCCGATATTAGATCGAAATCTGCAATTATTTTGAGGTAAAGGATGTTATTTTCTTCTTAAATGATATTATTTTCTTCAATATCATTATGCCAAAATATTGGTGAACTTTTTAATAAAATTTGGAACTTTTTATGTCGGGATTCTTATTCACGATATCTGAAACTATTCACGTGTCTTGACCTTTATTCACGAATCGACAATATTCAATTGAAAAATAAAATTTTCTTCTTTTTGTCCAAGATGTCTATTATGGTTACTATCTTTGATTTTATCCATGTTTTGATCTTTATTTTGAATTCTGTTTCACAATTGGTTATTATGTAGTATTATTGATCTTGGATAAACCATTGTTATCTGAATCCACAATATTTGTTTTTTACGTCTCACTAGATTCTTTTCTTTAAAATATTTTTCATCATTCTCGGTCCTAAATGATGATATTCTTGAATATCTTTGGCTGTAGTGCAAAGATGAATGATTAATCGATGAATATCTTTTTGTAGTAGTGCGAAGATAAGCAGTGTTGAGATGAGCGTGACCAACCGGTGAAATAAATGAATATCTTTGGCTGTAGTGCAAAGATGAATATTTGCTTAAAAGATATATATTGATTGATGTTACGAGGATAAAATATTGATGATGGACTCTTAAATCTTAGAAGATAGTAGAATTCATTCTCTACATTGACTCTTCAATGGATTGTTGTTCCATTGTATTTGTTGATCTAAAACTTGTTATACTATTATATTCTATCGATTTTTTCTGTTGAAGACTAAGGATAATTTGTTGTATATTATCTTAGTCATAATATTCTTTCTTGGGCTAGTTGAGCTCACCCTTTTCTTTTGTTCCATTTTTTTTCTCGGGAGGTGAGAACATGGCGAGGATCGAGTCGGGGTATGGAGTGATGGTTCAGAAAGATGTTTTAGTTTGTCCTCACTATTTCTCAGTAGAATAGTGTATGAATAATTGTAATGAGGACTTATTTGGGTATGGATATTGTCTAGAAGACAATATTTGTATTTAAACTCACAGTATGTGTTGTCGTATTTTGCACGACAATTGTATTATTGAAGTTATAGTTTGCTTTCTGTATCATGTATTTGGCGACTCAGAATGAGTGTTGTATACCTATTTTGGGGGCGTCACATCATTAGACTTCAACAATGTTAAACTAATAAAATATAACAACTTGCATACTTTGTAAAATTTATAAATATTACCCACAACTATAACATTATATTAAATCCACACCATAATATTCAAAAAAAATTCGAGAAATTTAAATCTTTATTAAGTAAAATTTGGGATTTTACAATCTCCCCTCCTTATGAAATTTAGCCCTCGAAATTTACGACGCATTACTAGTATCTTAATGCGGATGAGGACACTTCGTCCGATTCTAACTCTTGAGGTATAACCTTTGAGTGTTGAATACATTCCAAGATTTTAACGAGATACATCTTCATACGTTAAATTATCCGCTATCTAAATGGGTTCTAAATCAATAATGTGGTTGAATTCGTCCACATATTTACGTAACATCGATATGTGAAAAACGTTATGAACACGCGACATACTTGGTGGTAAAACGAGTCTATAGGCCACAATTCCTACTTGATAGAGGATTTCAAATGGGCCAATTAAATCGAGGGTTAAGATAACGCCTTCTTGAACCTTCTTCTTCACATTCATCAGCTCTGAGTATGTAGCTTGAGCGGCTTTAACTTTATCGATTAAAGTCGATTCTAATCGTATATTCGTTATCTTCACGTAGGTTCGTATATTCACACTCATAAACGCATACGATCTTCTAATCAACACGTCAGCTACCACGTTCGCTTTTTCCACGATGGTATTGAATGGTACGATCGTAATCTTCAACAGCTCGAGTCAATGTCTTTGGCGCATGTTACGTTCCTTTTGGGTGACGAAAATATTTGAGGGTTTAAGAAATGGATTTTGTACTGGGGTCAATACAAAATTCGATTTCACGCTCTGGGGTAGGCCAAGAAGTTTCCAGAAATAAGTCAAGAAATTTATTAACAATAGAAATATCATTCATGGTTGTGACTCTCATCCAAGACTTGGATAACACGACACATTGATACTATCAACTTGCCATCGTTATTCTGGCGTCCCCATGAAAGTCCGGCGGTGCATTCCATACAAGGAAGTCAACAACGAAAGGACCAGGGCTCTTTACTTATGGCTTGATATGACAATGATTGACTTTAGTGGTTTGGTTGCTTGAATTCGCATAACAGGTTGGTTAGGAATATGAAAGCTAACAACCTTATTAAAAGCATGATGAGTAGTTAACCAGTCGATTCCTAAAATCACATCAAAGGCAAGTATTTTCAAAGAGATAAGATCGACAGGTAACGTGAAAGTGTTGATTTGAATTAAACAAGATTTATAAACAGTGGAGGTAACGAAGGTTTCTCCTAACGGAGTTTCAAACAATAAGTCAAAGTCTAACTTCTCTGGGGTCAAATTTAAACGTTGAACGCAAGCAAGAGAGACAAAAGAATAGGTAGAACCTATATCAAATAAGATATAGACTTCGTAAGCGTTTATGATTAACTTACCCGTGACAACTTCGTTCGGATTCCTCGACAAACACTCTCACTTAAACTATCGAGTTTGACTTGTCTGGGACATCCTTTGGCATCACCATCCCAGCTGGACTTGACTTCACTACACGACAAAATCGAGCTAGGTGACCTTCTCTTCCGTAATTAAAACACGCTTTGGATTGCTACGTACAGTTTGGACCGATGTGTCCCTCCTGTTCGCATTTGAAACATACGACCGATGGTCGTTCGTCTTTCTTTGAAACGGGTGCTGGTGCTGCTGTCTTTCCATCATTATTGAACCTCCTCTTCTTGAAATTTCCACTTCTATTATCTTGGCCATGATTACCACCGAAGTGGTTACCATTCTTGGCATGATAATTTCCCCCACGATGGTTATCATTGTTTCGATGGTCGTTGCCATCGGTACAATTATTATTGTCGTTGCCTTTTGGTTGGGCTGACTCATTATCGCGCTCCAATAACTGAGCCCTATTCACAACATCTAAATATAAATAAAGTTTGTGAAAAATGAGGTATTGACGTATATTGGGTTTCAAATCTCTTAGAAACATTCGCGTCATTCGCTCTTCATTATCGAGCAAATGAGATACAAACCGGGATAACTCCGCAAATTTAACACTGTCACAAAAACAAGGGTTAATTGACATATCACAGATTATCCCTATACTCTGACCGACCAATTAAATACCAAATAAACTAAGGTAGGTCATACTAGCGAAAGAATTCCCCGTCTCTCCCCTCCTAGTTTTTATCTCACATCTCAGCCAGGGAACATATCCCTAAGCTTTGATACCAACTATGACGCCCCCAAAATAGGTATACATCACCCATCTTGAGTCGTCAAATACATGGTACAAAATTCAAATATAACTTAATAATACAGCTGTCGTGTAAACAATACGACAAAACATAAACTAAGAGTTTTAATAAGAATATTGTCATCTAGACAATATTCACACTCAAAGGAGTCCTCATTACATTTATTGTCACACTATTTAACAGAATAGTGAGGACTACTAATGCTATCATCTGAACCGTCACTCCGTTCCCCGACTCATCCCAGCTATATTCTCATTTCCTGAAGAGAACAGTGAAGGAAAGGGTGAGCTAAACTAGCCTAGTAAGAAATATTATGACTAAGATAATGCAGAATAAATTATCATTAGTCTTCAACAATGTTAAACTGATAAAATATAACAAACATTAAGTTTAACTGCAGCGGAACATGCAATCCATTAAACGAGTCAAGTAGAGAATAAAATCTACTATCTTTTATGATTTAAAAAGTTTTTCATCACTTTTATCGCTGAGACTCAGCTTAATAAATAATCCACATCATCAAATCATCCCTGCACTACAGGCCAAGGATATTATTTAGTATCACGACCACGAATTATCCATACATTACGGGCCAAAGATAATCGTGTTTTCATCAACGGTCCTGATCATGCCATAAAATAATTCATCTTTACTCCTTTGGCCGAAGAGAATCCATAGTCATAATCATACCAAAAACTGTCCATCAATGCATTACGGGCCAATGAGGACTTTTTCCATATCATTTGTAACATTACGGTCATGATTATACCGAATAATCCCTGGTCATAATCATACCAAGTCCATCTATGCACTACAGGCCACATATGACTTTCAACAAAATATAAACATGAGGATGATGACAATGATATAAGAATTCAATAAAACAAGTTCAAGAATTAAATTATCCGAGGAACTAATAACGTCCAAATTATCGACATGATACTTCTTTGTAGAGTAAAATTCAAGAATGCTCGAGAAGAATATTTTCATGA
This sequence comes from Panax ginseng, assembly GCA_020205605.1. Classification (NCBI taxonomy): domain Eukaryota; kingdom Viridiplantae; phylum Streptophyta; class Magnoliopsida; order Apiales; family Araliaceae; genus Panax; species Panax ginseng. The sequence continues at coordinate 17,320,567 of CM035149.1, read as the reverse complement.
AAAGATCTTTGGATGAAGCGCAAATATCGAGGATATTCCACTAATTTCATGGAGTATAGAAGTCAAAACTTTAACCAACTAAGTATAATAAAGAATGGAATAACAAAAGAAATCACCATGCATGCGGTACTTTGCATGACGAAAAGTTATTCCAATGAATAATAAATAACGGAACCCGGTCAAAGCGAATACGCGACCGCAAGCAGGATATTCAACAGAAAAAAAAGAATAGAATAACAATGAAATCACCATGCATACGGTGCTTGCAGATAGGCAGTTATTCCAATGAAGAATAATAAATAACGGAAACGGTCCCACAGAAACGCATGTGCACAGGATATTCAACAATGAATAATAAAAAGGCGGAACTAGGTCCCCAGTAAAACGCATGCATGACGAGGATATTCAGCAGAATAATAAAGAATGGAATAGCGGAAGAATTTCACCAAGTATAGGGTAGTCCAGCGTACATGTTATTCAACATAATAATAAAGAATGGAATAATGAAGTTCTCTTCATGAATATGAAAAAAATAATACCCTTTACTAAAGTACAACAAATAATATCCTTACCTTATAAAGAAGAAAGTACTCGATGGTAGGCGGGGATATCTTGAAGAAACTTACACTACGCCAAAGCTTTCTTAAGCGCTAAAGAAATACGCCAAGATATGAAGAATAATTCTCTACGGTTTTCTCTCAGAGTTTCAGGTGAATTCGTAAGAAATAATGAAGGAATGAGCTTATTTATAGAAGAATGGGTGAATAATAACCAATCCATGAAGCAGTGCAGATCGATTTACTTTAAGCGCAGACGGTCCAGATTGGTTTACAATAAAATATAATATATTCTATTTATAATCTAATAAAATGAATAACTTTTAAAAAGATTTTACTATCTGAAAACACTATGCATTTACCTTATGCATAATAAATATAATATATTCTAATTATTATCTAATAAAACGAATAACTTTATAAAAGTATTACATTTTTTATATAAAAAGTTTTTCCGTTTTATTACATTAATAATACTAATAAAAGCGAAACTTATATATATATATATATATATATATTACAATCAACAATAATTGAATCAAATAACGTGAGATCTTATGCAAAGAACTCATCGTAGTAATAATTGAACAAAAGCGGTGACTTCTCACGTAAAGCATCGATAATCAATCTGCAAGTGTCTTCTTGTCTGACCACACGTATTCTTTGTAATTTTACTATCAAGTAGTTCAACAGTATTAGCGGTAAAACTTCCGTAGTTATTTTCATAAAAATATTTTTGTCATTTTCTCAATCCGATAATAATTCCGTTGTGGGGTCCACTGATGATTGATTGGTATTGCACGAATATTCTCAAACCTGAAGAATATTTCCCAACCAATCGAATATAATATAACAACTTGCATACTTTGCAAAATTTATAAATATTACCCACAACTATAACATTATATTAAATCCACACCATAATATTCAAAAAAAAAAATCGAGAAATTTAAATCTTTATTCGTAAAATTTTGGATTTTACATTTTTCTCTACCACACATTAATAATGTGTTTATAATTTTTTGTGTTTTTGAATAATTGTTTATGATTTCTCTATGAATATAGGCAACTAAGGTGGTGTTTGATTGCATCTTAACAGTTCATTTCTTAATGTTTATTAAGAGTTCACATTTTTATATTAAGAGGTCATCTGAAGTTTAAATTCATATTTGTATCTTAACTATATATATTCAGATAATCTTTTAATACAAATACGTGAACTCTTAAAAGACATTAAGAAGTGGACTGTTAAGATGCAATTAAACATCACCTAAATCTTTTAAGGGTATCGTTCATATTGTGTCCTATTTTCAAATTTTTTTCATCACACGTTAATCAGTTGCTTATAATTTTATATACTTCCAAATATATTTAGTAATGGAATTATTCGAAATACTCTCATTTGAATAAATTATTACATGTTGATGGCTAAAATATATAATTTATAAAAATTTAAAGAAACTAAGTTCAATGTCACCGAAGTTAAAACATTAAGGTAATGTTTGTTTGTAATAATTATAATTCCGATATTATAATTCATGTGATTATAATATTAAACTATTAATCATAGAATTATAATCTTGAGACTATTAACTCATTTTATAATCCATAGAGTAATAATCCCAAGTTTAAATTTAAAAACAAACCAGACATTTAAGATTCATAGTTCTATCCTAATTATAATACTTGTAAGCAAATATAGACTAAGATTTATGTTAAAAAAAAAACAAATAACAAATAACTAAAGTGTATTATTTCTTTACTTTGTCTTAAAAGTAGGGCTATGTTTGTTTGCAAGAATTATAATTCCAAAACTATTTATAATTCCGGAATTATAATTATAATTCTAAAACTATTAAGTCATTTTATAATCTCTAGACTAATAGTCCAAAGTCTAAATTTAAAAATAAATAAGATATTTGAAATTAATAATCTTATCTTAAATATAATTCTTACAAACAAACATAATCTAAGTATCGTTATAAAATTGAGTATCTAAGTTAGATACCTTACCCATATCTCCCCCAACCCAAGCATCAATTTATTGATGTAAAGAACTATGAAAATTGAATAATAATTTTTATGTTGAATTGCCGATAAAATCGAATAATAATTGATGTGTCATTTCTTATACTTTTTTATCTAATGTATTCATTTAATATGAATATAAATTTATCATCATATATTATAACACACACTCGCTCTCTCTATATATAAATATTAGATAATAGAAAAAAAAACATAATACTTCTCAATCTAGCATAAAAAATTAATAAACTTTAATGATATTTATATTTTTAACAACCAACTAAGTTTCTTTTATTTTAAATTATAAAATCAATAATCTCCTTTGCATCCTTTTGAACCAACTCCTTGTCTATATCCCTACCTTCGGGACGTGGTGTAGTTGTGTACGACAGCAAAAGCTACATTAAATTTTAGAGAGCATTATTTTTATGTGTATGTTTTTTTTTTTTTTGATATTTTCATATGATTCTTTCTCATACTATCTTCATGTAAGAGAGAACCATTTATAAATATCAAAAATATATATAAAAATTGTTGGGTTTGTGGAGTCCAAACCCATGAGATTATCCTATTTAAATTAGGAGTGTTTTAAATAGGAATGATTATTTTTCTCTAAACCAAGTTGGACTTGGAATTGTACTTTGATTTGGTCAAACACGTGAGCAGTCTTGGTCGAATCCAGCAAGGAGTAAATTGTTTGGTAAGAAGCATTAATTAAGGGAATATATATATTGTAAGACCCCAAATAATTAATAAATGAAATTTAATTTCCTCTAATTATTATTTTGAAATAGTAAGGGTTGATGTGATTAATGTGGATAGTTATGGGTAAAATACGCAAATATTTCAAAATAAGCAAGTGGTTATTAAATATTCATTGTTGTCGGAGAATATTCGTTGGTCGTGGAATATTCGTCTTTGTGAATAGAATATTAAATGCGATGATATGACATGTATGTGGCCCCATAACGGAAAGCGATTGGAGGAAGAAAGCGACAAATATAAGTTGTTTAAAAATAAGCAGCGTAGTTATTCAGATTTTTACCTTTGTTGGAATACCCGTGGTTAAAACACGATGTCTGGCGTTGTTCTTGCAGAAGGCACTACCAGATTGCACCAATTATTGACTCTTACGTGAAAAGGCACTACTCAATAATGGTTACGATAATTCTTTATTCGATATTTTATTTTATTGGTTCAATAATTATTGCGTTGATATTTTATATTCTTTGTTGTTTGATAATTGTCATTACACAAAGTATTTTTCATTATCGAAGCAATAATTCATATTATCTGAATAATATTATTAGATAACATTATTGGCAATGTCTAGAAAGTTACATCTAAGGAGAGGTTTGGTCACCAAATTACTGTGATAAGGAGAAATTCTTATTGGAAGCCTCCTCTTTCCTGAGGCTGCCTGGTTATCAATATTGTGATTACGTAATATTATTTATGAATAATTAATTATTGATTCATATGATGAGGAAAATATTGATTTTATGTGGATATAGATGGAGAAATTTTTAATGTGATAATTGTTGAAAATTAATATTTTATCTTTTTACGATAAAATAATTCATTTAAATATATATATTATTATATTTTAATAATATAATAATGGTGATATTTTACAATGAATGTGGGATATATGAGTATACGAGGAGAAAGAGTATTTTTATTGCAATAAATGTTTAAAATATGTTAAACATGTCGGTGGACCCCATTTATTGACTGAAATTTGATTATAGCCTCTAAAATCACCCGTTGGTGGATTTTGGTTAATTTCTGTTTGGAATTTGGAAAAACTTTCTTCTGTAAAGTTGTAGAGAATTGAATTTCCTATAAAAACTCATGAGATTGAATTTTCGACAAAAGGGCTATTTATTGTAAATTATTGAAGTTCAAGAAACTCAAAATAATTGATTTTTGGAAGTTTTAATTGTTTTAATAACAAAAATATTTTTTTTTTTGTCATTATTGTGGGAAACATTGGTGGTGAGTTCAGTTGCCAAAAGTGGGCGTAAGAATTTTGTTTATATATATATATTAATATTATATTAAATTTTACTGCTTTTGGTGTTTCTAAGCATTTTTCTATAAATAGGGTCTTGGGTTAGAATTGAAAATCACACCGTAAGCTGAAGTTTTTCTCTCTATATTATCGGCGTATTCTTGTGAGTATTTTGAGTATACTTTGAGTATCTTTATCACGGTGAAAGTTCGAGTTATAAGCTTTATATCCGATTATTAGGTTAAATCTTTATGTCTTTCCGAGGTAAGGGATATTTTTTTTTCTCGTAATGATATTATTTCTTCAATATCATTATCTTTGAAATATTGATCTGAAGTTTTTATTAAATTTGAAACTTTTGGTGTGGAGATTCTTATTCACGATATCTACCTTTATTCACGATATCTGATCTTATTCACGAATCGACGAAGCCTTTATTCATCGAAAAATAAAAAATTTTCTTTTCGTCAAAATATCTATTCGGATACTAGCTTTGATTGTATCCATGTTTTGATCATTCTTGAATTTTACACCACTATGATTTTTTTGAGGTATTTTTTGGACGTGGATAAAACAAAGTACGAATCCTTAATCCTTAATCCTTGTCATTTTGTTTCTTTGGATTCGTTTCTTTTTAAAAATATTTTCATCATCCTCGGTCTTAAATGATGATATTATTGAATATCTTTGGCACGTAGTGCAAAGATGAATGATTTCGATGAATATCTTTGGCCGTAGTGCAAAGATGAATGATTTCGATGAATATCTTTGCCCGTAGTGGTGCAAAGATGAACATGTGTTTAGATGAACATGACCAGTTTGGTGAATGTCCTTGGCACTGTAGTGCGAGGATGAATATTTAATCGGATATATATTGATTGATGTTATAGGGATAAAAAAATGAGCGATGAACTTTAAAATTCATACATAGAAGATAGTAGTTTGCATTTCTACTTAACTCTTCTAATGAATTATTATTTCCATTGCGAATATTGATTTAAAACTTGTTGTCTATTGTATTCTATTATATTTTTCCTGTTGAAGACTAACGATAATTTTATTGTATATTATCTTAGTCATAATATTCTTTCTTTGGGTTAGTCGAGCTCACCCTTTTCCTTTTTGTTCATTTTTTTCTTCTCGGGAGGCGAGAATATAAGCGAGTACAATTAGTGGGGTATGGAATAAAAGTTCTAGGGAGAGTTGTTTAGTAGTCCTCACCATTGTTGTAAAATAATGTATCAATAATTATGATGAGGATTTATTTGTATGTGGATATTATGTCAGATGGCAATATCGTATTTAAACTCACAGTTTCTTATTGTAATAATAAAGTTGTAGTTGTTTTACACTGCAGTGTATTGACAACTCGGAATGGGTGATGTAAACCTATTTTGGGGGTGTCACGGTTGGTATCGAGCTTAGGGATATGATCTTTGGCGGAGATCGGGGAATAGAACTAGGAGGGGGAGGCGAGTAAATCCTTGTTAGTGTGTCCTACTAAGCTTATTTGATAGTTGGTCAATTATATAGGGATATTATGTGATATATTGATTTCCTTAATTAACCCTTGTTTTATGACGATATTTGAGAATGTCGTGAGAATATTAACAATGGAAATGAGGCCAGTGGAGAGCCTTTGTACTCACCAACGAGGAGAATGTGCAACAGTGGCAATGTTCCTCTGTGAACAACACCACCGAAAAGAGATGATGAGCGAGGGGATATTTAGAAGCTTTTTGCGGTTCATGCAAAATCGACGAGGAGACTCGTGTTCAAAATATAGGAGAAATGATAGCAATTCACGGGTTGTCACGCAAGACGATTCAAAGAGTTGGGTCCACGAATTTAAGGAAAGCGAGATCCGATCATGGCGAAACATGGGTCAAGCAAATTACCAAGATATTCGATGTCTTGGGATGCGGAAGAACAGAAGGTTCCATTCGCCACCTTTATGTTAAAAGTGGCGAAGCGGATTCTTGGTGGGATCTCGTGAAGCGTACCCATCGGTACTTGACTCAAAGCATGTCTTGGGAGGCGTTTGAAACTATTTAATGACAAATACTTTCACGAAAGTGTTCGTCATATGAAGGAAGTGGAGTTTATTAAACTAGAAGCGAGAACAACATGGCGGTGTCTCGATCGAGGCGAAGTTTGCGAGTTATCGTGTTTGCACCTCATTTGGTGGAGAATGAGGAGCGATACGCGGATGTTTACGAGAGGTTTGAAACCCAAGATATGTCGATATCTCATCTCTCATAAATTTTCTCTATTCGGATGTTGTTAATGAGGGCTCGATTGTTAGAAGCGAGATAACGAAATACGGTCGAAGAGGTACCTGATCGAGGATCATCGAGGAGATAGCGATGAACAAAACAACAATAACTAGTGGAGAAAGAAAAAGAGCGGACAAAAATGGTAACCACTCGTGGTGGTAATCATGGCCATGAAAATAGAAGAAGCGAGTCGGGAGGAGATTTAAAAAGAGGAGATTCAACAACGACCGTATGAAGGCAGCAGTGCAAGAAAGAATCTGGTTCGAGGAGGAGAGCGACCACCGGTCATATCTTATAAATGCGGGAAAGAGGGACATATCGATCCAAAGCGCCCCTAACAGTTCGGTATGTTATAATTGTGGAAAGGGAGGACATATCTTTCGAGATTGCGAGTAGCGAAAACCTAGTTCAATGGGGACGGTGACTCAAAAGATCATCCCGGAAAAGTCAAAGTCAGCCGGTTCTTGGAAGAAGCGTTTGTTGTGATTGCTCAAAATGTGAGGAACCTAAACGAGGTGATCACGGGTAAAGTTTATTTATAAATTCTTGTGAAGTTTATACTTTACTTGAATCACCGGTCTTTACCCATTCATTTATCTCTCCTAACTTGTGCTCAGCGTTTAAACTTGACTCAGGAGAAATTAGACTTTGACCTATTTGTGGAAACTCCGTTAGGAGAAACTTTCATCACATCCACTGTTTATAAATCTTGTTTGATTCAAGTTGGCACCATCACCTTACCTGTTGACCTTATCTCTTTAAAGATACTTGTTTTTGATGTGATTTTAGGGATTGATTGGTTAACTACTCATCATGCCAAAATTGATTGTTTTCGTAAGGTTGTTAGCTTTCATATTCCTAAACAACCCGTTGTACGAATTCAAGCAACTAAACCATTAAAATCAATCACTGTCATATCTAATCATAAAGCTATTCGTTTATTAAAAAATAGATGTCAAGCTTTCTTAGCCCATGTTATGGATTTGAATAAAGACACGTCAAATTTGAATAATATTCCTGTTGTTATTGACTTTCCTGACGTATTTCCTGAAGAACTTCCGGTCTACCCCGAGCGTGAAGTTGAATTCTTTATTGACCTTGAACACAGTACAAAGCCCATTTCTAAAACCCCATATCGAATGGCTCTATTGAACTTGATGAGTTAAAGGTCCAACTACGGAATTGTTGGACATCGATTTCATTCGTCTAGTACATCTCCTTGGGGTGCTCTATTTTATTAAGTAAAGAAGAAAAAGGCGGGAGTATGCGACTTTGTATTGACTATCGGGAATTGAACCATGTCACCATCAAGAATAGGTATCCTCTACCTCGTATTGATGACTTGTTTGACCGATTTCAAGGAGCACAATTCTTTTCAAAAATCGATCTTCGATTACGGGTATCATCAATTTGAAGATTTAGGCGAGGATATTCAAAAGGCGCCTTTAGAACTCGAATGCAGGCATTATGAATTCTTAGTTATGTCTTTCGGATTGACTAATGCTCCTGCGGCTTTCATGGATATGATGAACAAAGTATTCAAAGAATATTTGGATCATTCCAGTTCGTTGTTGTCTTTATTGATGACATCCTCATATATTCCAAAAGTCGTGAAGATCATGAGCACCATTTGAAATTTGGTACTCCAAAGGCTTCGTGAAAACAAGCTTTATGCCAAATTAAAGTAATCGCGAGTTACGGCTTGAGGAAGTAGCATTTCTTGGGCGTATGTGGTGTCAAAACACAGAGTATCTGTTGACGGCGAAGATTGAAGCAATCTAAAGTTAGGAGCAGCAAAATCGGTGTTGAAATCGTAGCTTTTTGGGCTTGCATTTGGTTATTATCGGAGATTCGTGGAAGGGTTTTCTCGAATCGCTACTCCATTAACCCCAACTAACTTCGGAAGGATACAAAATTCGTTTGGAGTGAAGAATGCGAGAAGAGTTTCAAGAGCTTAAGAGGAGACTTATTTGACTTTTATTACACAATACCATCCGGTTGGATGGATTTGTTATCTCTGACGATCTTGGGCAAAGGGTTAGGATGTGTTCTCATGCAGCGTGGGAAAGTCATAGCCTATGCCTCGCGACAACTTAAAGAATATAAGAGGAATTATCCTACTCATGATCTAGAGTTGGCGCGATCGTTTTTTATTTTAAAGATCCTGGAGGAGCCTATCTATATGGGGAGAAAGTGGAGATATATTCGGACCATAAAAGCCTTAAATATTTCTTCACTCAAAAAGAACTTAACATGCTGGCAATGACGTTGGCTCGAGCTATTGAAAGACTACGACCACACTATTCAATACCATCCTCCGGAAAAGCGAGCGTGGTAGGTGACGCGTTGAGTAGAAGATCATATACGAGAGCGAGTGCGATGATGTCAAGTATCTCGCGTAGAGCCAACTTTAATAGAAAAAGTTAAGGTTGCTTTCAAGCCCGCAGGCCGGTTCGATGCATATGAAGAAGAAAGTACTGAAGGTCTTTATTAGGGCGAGAATTGATGAAGAAGGAATACTTGAGTCCACTCCGGACTTTGTGTTCTAACGATTACGATTTGAAGTCTACAAGATTATGATGGAGGCACACAATACACCATTTGCAATTCATCTCGGAAATACCAAAATGTATCGTGATCTTGACATACATTTTGGTGGAACAATATGAAGAAAGAGATTGCAAAGTTTATCTCAGCGTGTTTAACTTGTCGGCGTGTAAAGCGGAGCATCATCAGTGCCACAAGGACCATTGCAACCACTTGAGATTACGAAATGGAAGTGGGAACACATTACCATGGATTTCATTACGGGTCTTCCCACGGTTTTCAAGGCATAAATCTTTATTTGGGTTATTGTTGATAGATTAACCAAGTCTGCGCACATTTTCTTGCCGTCACGGAGACTTATTCCTTGAGCGTCTTCTTTAGTATGTATGTAAATGAGATTGTGAGGTTGCATGGCATGCCGATATCTATAGTTTTGGATCGTGACCCAAGATTTACTTCAAGATTTTGGGTTAGCTTGCAAAAAGCTATGGGTGCGGATTCTGATTGATTCGGTATACCATCCTCAAGCAGACGGACAATCGAGAGAGGACTATTCAAACTCTCGAAGATTTATTAAGACTACGTGTCCTGAGACTTCAAAGGCGGTTGGGATAAGTATTTACCATTGGTGGAATTCTCCTCTGATAATGATTATCGACCAAGTATAGGTGTGGCCCCATTCGAAGCATTATATGGACGAAAGTGTCGCTCTCCAATATGTTGGGATGAGGTGGGTGAAGCAACATTGTTGGGACCTAGAGTTAAGACGTAAGATCACCGAAAAGATCCAAATGATTCGACAAGCGTACTACAAGCGGCACAAGATCGACAAAAAGTTATGCGGATCTTCATCGAAAGGATGTGGAATTTAGTATAGGGGATCATGTATTGTTGCGTGTTGCCCCGTGGAAGGGATTCAAGATTCGGGAAGAGAGAAATCTCAATCCACGATTTATTGGTCCATTTCAAATTCTTGACCGAGTAGGAAATGTAGCTTTATAGACTCGCGTTACCTCCAAGTATGTCTCGTGTTCATAATGTGTTTCACATATCCATCTTCCGTAAATATGTGAAAGACCCAAATCACGTTATTGAGTTAGAGCCGGGACGAGATAGTAGAAGACTTAACGTACGAGGAAGTACTGTCAAGATCTTGGATAGGAAGGAGCATATCCTACACACGAAAGTCATACCACAAGTTAAAGTCTTGTGGAGAAACCATCTTATAGAGGAAATGACACGGGAGTTGGAAGCGGAAATGAAAGCGAGGTATCCTCATCTTTTGAAACACCAGTGCGTATGTCGATTTCGGAGAAGCGAAATTTCATAAGGAGGGAGGTTGTAAGACCCCAAATAATTAATAAATGAAATTTAATTTCCTCTAATTATTATTTTGAAATAGTAAGGGTTGATGTGATTAATGTGGATAGTTATGGGTAAAATACATAAATATTTCAAAATAAACAAATGGTTATTAAATATTCATTGTTATTAAGGGAATATTAGATTTGGTCGTGGAATATTAAATGCTTGTGGGGAATATTAAATGCGGCCAGTAGTGACCATGTGTGGGCCCCATAACGGAAAGCGATTGGAGGAAGAAAGCGACAAATATAAGTTGTTTAAAAATAACGGCGTAGTTGTTACTAGATTTACCTTTGTTGGAATATCCAAATTGGTTAAAACACGATGTCTGGCGTTGTTGCGCGGTAGCACCGCAGTATTGCACCAATTATTGACTCTTACGTACGTGAAAGGCACTACTCGATAATGGTTACTGATAATTCTTTCAAAGTATTTTATTTTATTGGTTCAATAATTATTGCGTTGATATTTTATATTGTTGTTGTTTTGATAATTGTCATTCACGGTATTTTTCATTATCGAAGTAATAATTCATATTATCTGAATAATATTATTAGATAACATTATTGGCAATGTCTAGAAAGTTACATCTAAGGAGAGGTTTGGTCACCTAATTCAATTGCTTGAGGTAAGGAGAAATTCTTATTGGAAAGCCCCTATTTCCAGGAGCCTGGTTGTCAATATTGTGATTCAGTAATATTATTTATGAATAATTAATTATTGATTCATATGATGAGGAAAATATTGATTTTATGTGGATATAGATGGAGAAAATTTTTAATGTGACAATTGTTGAAAATTAATATTTTATTTTTTTTGATAAAATAATTCATTTAAATATATATATTATTATATTTTAATAATATAATAATGGTGATATTTTACAATGAATGTGGGATATATGAGTATACGAGGAGAAAAAATATTTTTGTTGCAATAAATGTTTAAAACATGTTAAACATGTCGGTGGACCCCATTTATTATTTGAAATTTGATTATAGCACTCTAAAATCACCCGTTTGTGGATTTTGGTCAATTTACATTTGGAATTTGGAAAACTTTCTTCTCCAAAGTTGTAGAGAATTGAATTTCCTATAAAAACTCACGAGATTGAATTTTTCGACAAAAGGGCTATTTATTGTAAATTATTGAAGTTCAAGTCTCAAAATAATTGATTTTTGGAAGTTTTAATTGTTTTAATAACAAAAATGTTTTTTGTTTTTGTCATTATTATAGGCAACATTGGTGATTGAGTTCGGTTGCCAAAAGTGGGCGTAAAATTTTGTTTATATATATTAATATTATATTAAATTTTACTGCTTTTGGTGTTCTAAGCATTTTCCTATAAATAGGGTCTTGGGTTAGAATTGAAAATCACACCGAAGCTGAAGTTTTCTCTCTATATTATCGAAAGCGTATTCTTGTGAGTATTTTGAGTATACTTTGAGTATTCTTTATCTCGGTGAAAGTTGAGTTATAGCTTTATATCCGATTATTAGGTTAAATTTTTGTCTTTCCAGAGGTAAGGGATATTTTTTTTTCGTAATGATATTATTTCTTCAATATCATTATCTTTGAAAATATTGATCTGAAGTTTTATCAAATTTGAAACTTTTGGTGTGAGATTCTTATTCACGTATACGACCATTATTCACGTATCTGATCTTTATTCACGAATCTGACCTTTATTCATCGAAAAATAAAAAATTTCTTTTCGTCAAAATATATATTACGGATACTAGCTTTGATTGTATCCATATTTTGATCATTCTTGAATTTTACACCACTATGATTATTTTGAGGTATTTTTGGACGTGGATAAAACAAAGTACGAATCCTTAATCCTTAATCCTTGTCATTTTGTTTCTTTGGATTCGTTTCTTTAAAAATATTTTCATCATCCTCGGTCTTAAATGATGATATTATTGAATATCTTTGGCACGTAGTGCAAAGATGAATGATTTCGATGAATATCTTTGGGCGTAGTGCAAAAGATGAGCAGTGTTTAGATGAACATGACCCATTGGTGAATGTCCTTGGCTTTTGTAGTGCAAGGATGAATATTTGATCCGAGATATATATTGATTGATGTTATAGGGATAAAAAATAATAGAGGCGATGAACTTTAAAATTCATACATAGAAGATAGTAGTTTGCATTCTCTACTTAACTCTTACAATGAATTATTATTTCATTGCGAATATTGATTTAAAACTTGTTGTCTATTGTATTCTATTATATTTTTCCCTGTTGAAGACTAACGATAATTTTGTTGTATATTATCTTAGTCATAATATTCTTTCTTTGAAATTTAGTCGAGCTCACCCTTTTCCTTTTTGTTCCATTTTTTTCTTCTCGGGAGGCGAGAATATAGCGAATGCAGTCTGGTCGGGTATGGAATGAAAGTTCTAGAGAGAGTTGTTTAGTAGTCCTCACCATTGTTGTAAAATAATGTATCAATAATTATGATGAGGATTTATTTGTATGTGGATATTATGCAGATGGAAATATTTGTATTTAAACTCGCAGTTTTACTATTGTAATAATAAAGTTGTAGTTGTTTACATCAGTGTGTATTGACAACTCAAAATGGGTGATGTAGACCTATTTTGGGGTGTCACATATATCATATATGGAAAAGGATTTGGGGTGTGTCAAATCCAAAGTCAATTTAGTTTTTAGCATATTAGGTAATATATCATATATATATATATATATATATATATATATATATATATATATATATATATATATATATATATGGACCATGTGAAGGTATATCAAGTACACAAGAAATTGAAGTGCTTTCTGTTTTTGAGAGGTATCTGCGGAATAGAGAGAGAAAATTGGTGAGTCTGAAAAAAAAAAAAGGTGCGATGAAATTGAGAGGTTTTGGTGAAGGTTTATTCATAGATTTGTCATCATCTTTTTGGATCAATTAATTGCTTGAAGACTTTAATTAATTTGAAGGTTTTGGGTGGTGAGATAATTTGAGTTTTCACTCAAATTGAGGTATTTTTGTATTCTCTCAATTTCTTAATATTTCAAGTTTTTAGTTATAAAACTTGGAAGGACTTTGTATTCACAGTTGATTATAGTGGAATTTTTCGGAGTTTGACCCGTGATTTTTACCTCTTAGTTTTAGAGGTTTTTCCACGTAAAATTCGGTGTCTTGTGGTTGGTTTATTTTTCGTATTATTATTTTGTGGTTATAATTTATTTGGTGGAATTGCATTATTTGTTTGGCGTGATTTATTTAATTTATCAAAGACAGTTATAATTGGAGGTGTTTTTCCATCAAAGTTGTATCAAAGCAAGGTTCTTTGCGCAGTTGTTTTTTGATAAATTGAATGGAGGAATCAAGCGGCGCCATGATTAAATTAACCTCATCTAATTTTTCGATCTGGAAGCCTAGAATGGAAGACATCCTTTACTACAAGGATTTGTATGATCCATTGGAGCTTAAGGGGAAAAAGCCAACGGACAAGACTGAGGCTGATTGGAAAAAGATGAAAAGGAAGACGATCGGTCACATCCGATAATGGACCGATTAGAGTGTGTTCCACCATGTTTCGCAGGAAACGGATGCTTATACACTTTGGACTACATTAGAGTCCATGTACGAGAAGAAGAATGCTTAGAATAAGACATTTGTGATTCGAAAGATTGTGAACCTGAAGTATAAAGATGGTAGCAGTGTATCCGAGCATATGAGCGAGTTCCAAGGATTAGTGACCCAGTTGTCTACCATGAAGTTAAATCTTGAGGACGAGATTCAGGCATTATTGCTTCTCAGTTCGTTGCCTACCAGTTGGGAAACTTTGGTTGTGTCACTAAGCAATTCAGCTCCGGAAGGAAAGATAACCATACAGATGGTCAAAGACAGCATACACAACGAATAAACAAGGCGAAAGGAGCAGGGTTTGAATTTTGAGACACAGGCACTTGTGGTAGAGAACAGGGGTAGAAATAACTTTAAGGGATCTCACAAGGGAAACATGAATCGCAGTAAAAGCAAAATTTCCAAAATTTATAGGAGCAAATCAAGACCAAAGAAGGTGTTACATACAGGTGTTTTCATTGCAACAAGGAGGGTCACTTCAAAAGAAATTGCAAGATCTGGTTATGCTGGTAAAGCCTGGTGAGCAAGGAGAGGTTGAGGAGAAGAATATCGCAACTCTGATTCATCGAGGATGTTGTGCTTCTTTCATTCGGGGAAGAAGAATGCTTACATGTTGTTGATCAGAAGATTGATTGGGTTATTGATACAGGTGCTTTGTATCACGCTACTCCCAAGAGAGAATTTTACACGACGTACAAAGCTGGAGACTTTGGGTTTGTGAGAATGGGTAACACTGATCAGTCCAAGATTGTTGGAATCGGTGATGTTTGCATCTACGACGGATGTAAAGTTTGACTTTATTACTTTGAGGATGTTAGACATGTCCGATTTACGCCTCAACTTGATTTACGGTATGGCCTTGGACAGAAGGCTCGAGAATCACTTTGGACGGAAAGTGGAAAGCTTACCAAGGGTTCGATGGTAGTCGTTAGAGGTATTGCTTGTTGCTCGTTATACAAAACTCATGTGAAGGTATGTTCTAGCGAGTTGAATACAATTGAAGATGAAACTTCACCGAATCTGTGGCATAAAAGACTTGGGCACATGAGTGAGAAAGGGTTGCAGATATTAGTAAAGAGGTACCTCATTTCTTTTGCTAAAGGTACTGTACTAAACCCTTGTGATTATTGTTTGTTTGGTAAGCAACATAGAGTTTCTTTTAGTAGTTCCTCTAAAAGAAAATCTAAGTTACTTGAGAGAGTATATTCTGATGTATGTGGTCCCATTAAGGTTGAGTCATTAGGTGGCAATAGATATTTTGTTACTTTTATTGATGATGCTTCACGTAAGGTGTGGGTGTTTTTGTTGAAAACAAAAGACCAGGTATTCCAGCATTTTCAGAGTTTCCATGCTATGGTTGAAAGAGAAACTGGAAAATTATTGAAGTGTCTTCACAGTGACAACGGAGGGGAATACACTTTAAAGGAGTTTGCAGCATATTGTTCTAAACACGGTATTAAATACGTGAAGCAGGCAGGTTCACCCCACAACATAATGGTGTGTGGAGAGAGAATGAACCGCACTATTATTGAAATGAGTCCGATGCTTGTTGAGAATGGCTGTTCGTGCCTAAGTCATTACGGGGTGAAGTTGTTTGTTTGTCTGCTTGTTACACGATTAACAAATCTCCATCAAGACCGTTGGATTTTGATTCGAGAGAAGATTTGGAGTGGTAAGGATGTGTCCTATTCTTATTTGAGGGTATTTAGGTGCAAGGCTTTTGCACATATCCCCAAGGAACAAAGATTGAAGCTTGATGACAAATCTACTCCATATATATGTTTGTTGGCTATGGAGATGCGAGTTTGGAGTACGAGTTATGGGATCGATTTAGAGAAAATTATTCGAAGCGAGAGATGTGATGTTTCATGAACACCAAAATTATGAGGATTTTGATAATGTTACGTGACCCGAGAGATAATAGTGTTCCAGACCTCAGTGGAGTTCCTTCGCCATTACAGAATGCCACAGTTGGAGAAGGAGGTTAGAATGAAGATGTGACAGATACAGATTTGCACGATGACGATTGGTCTGATGCAGAAAGTGTTGAGCAGGGGGAGCAACCCCCTCATCTTAATATTGAAGAACCTCAGCTAAAAAGATCCACTAGAGAACGTGTGCCATCAGTCAGGTATCCTTCATCTGAATATCTTTTTAGTTCTTTGAGGAGGGGGCCAGAAATTTTCGGAAGTTAAGACTCATAAGGAGAAGAAGCAATTGGTTGAGAGCTATGCGAGGATGAGATGGATTCGTTGCACAAGAATCACACTTATGAGCTTACTAAACTTCCAAAGGGCAGGAAATCATTGAAGACTAAATGGGTGTTCAAGCTGAAAAAGGATGGTGAAAAACTAGTGAAATCTGAGGCTCGGTTGGTCGTCGAGGTTTTGCTCAAAAATAAGGTATTGACTTGATGAGATTTTTCTCGGTTGTGAAAGATGACTTATTCGAAAGCGGTGTTGGGGTTAGTAGCTAGTATAGATCTTGAGCTTAAGCAATTTAGATGTGAAAAGCGCATTCCTTCATGGTGATTTGAAAGGAGGAAATCTACATGGAGCGACCCGGAGGATTTGAAGTTAAAGGAGAGAGCACTTGGTTTGTAAGTTGAAGAAAAGTTTATCTGACTGAAACAAGCTCCAAAGCGATGGTACATGAAATTTGATTCATTCACGATGGATCGAGGATACAATGAAACGATTCTGAGATCATTGTGTGTATGTCAAAAGTTCCCGGATGGTAACTCCGTTATCTTATTATTATATATAGATGATATGTTAATAGTTGGGAAAGATGTTAACATGATTTGCATGCTCAAGGGAGAGTTGTTTAAGTCTTTTGACATGAAGGACTTAGGCCCGGCTAAACAGATTTTGGGCATAAAGATTGTTCGTGACAGGAAACTAAAAGGTTGTGGTTGTCACAAAAGAAGTATGTTGAACGGGTGCTTGCAAGGTTCAACATGGGTGATCTTAAGCCAGTTAAGACACCAGCTGATTGACAATCATATTAAGTTGATAAAGCGCGTGTGCCTTCTACTAAGGAAGGAGAGATCATATGGAAGCAGTTCTCTCTCTCTTTGTAGGAGTCTTATGTATCACGATGGTTTGTACGGCGGATATTGCTCATGCGAGTTGGCGTTGTGGCGGTATTTGTCAAATCACGGTAGAGAACATTGGGGAAGCGATTAAGTGGATTCTCGGATACTTGAAAGCTACTTCGATTTGTGTTTGGGGTTTGGTGGTTTGAGTCCAATTTTAGAAGGTTTCACGAGATCTGAGACATGGCGAGTTACGAAGAAGAAGTCTACTTGGGATATTTGTTTACTTTTGTAGGGGAGTCAGATATCATGGCGGTCAAGTTGCGAAATGTGTTGCTTTTGTCTACAATTGAGTGAATACATTCCGCTACTAAGCGAGCGAGGAGATGTTATGGTTGAAACGGTTTCTCAAGAGTTGAGTTTGACACGGGATGAGTCGTGGTTTATTGTGATAGTTAAAGTGCAATTGACTTAACCAAGAGCGCCACGTATCATAATCGTACCAAACACATTGATGTTCGTTATCACCGCTCTTGAAGTGATGGAAAAGGAATTAATGAAAGTAAAGAAAGTTCATGCAAGCGAGAACCCCTCAGACATGTTGACAAAAGTTGTAACTTCGCGACAAACCGGAGTTTTGCAAGGAATTGGTCGGGATGGACTCCAGTGGCGGGGGTCGCGGTGGAAGCCCCCTCTCGTGGTTTTGGAGGGGAGATTGTTGGGTTTGTGGAGTCCAAACCCATGAGATTATCTATTTAAATTAGGAGTGTTTTAAATAGGATTGATTATTTTTCTCTAAACCAAGTTGGACTTGGAATTGTACTTTGATTTGGTCAAACACGTGAGCAGTCTTGGTCGAATCCAGTAAGGAGTAAATTGTTTGGTAAGAAGCATTAATTAAGGGAATATATATATATCATATATGAAAAAGGATTTGGGATGTGTCAAATCCAAAGTCAAATTGGTTTTAGCATATCAGGCAACATATCATATATATATATATATATATATGGACCATGTGAAGGCATATCAAGTACACAAGAAATTCGAAGTGCTTTCTGTTTTTGAGAGGTATCATGAATAGAATAGAGAGAAAATTGGTGAGTGCAAAAGAAAAAAGGTGCAGTAAATTGAGAGGGTTTTGGTGAAGGTTTATTCACAGATTTGTCATCATCTTTTCGAATCAATTAATTGCTTGAAGACTTTAATTAATTTGAAGGTTTTGAGTGGTGAGATAATTTGAGTTTTCACTCAAATTGAGGTATTTTTGTATTCTCTCAATTTCTTAATATTTCAAGTTTTTAGTTATAAAACTTGGAAGGACTTTGTATTCACAGTTGATTATAGTGAAATTTTTCGGAGTTTGGCCAATGGTTTTTACCTCTTAGTTTTAGAGGGTTTTCCACGTAAAATTCGTTGTTTTGTAGTTGGTTTATTTTTCGTATTATTATTTTCTATGGTTATAATTTATTTGGTAGAATTGCATTATTTGTTTGGCGTGATTTATTTAATTTATTAAAAACAATTATAATTGGAGGAGTTTTTCCATCAAAAATATCAATTTCCTAAATCACTTCTAATCACAGGATATCCTAAATTGATATGAAAATATGGCATGGCTGGCATTTCCGTTCAAGGACAAGATGTGCAGGAGGCTGTGGTGAAGTAAGTTGTGCAGCTGGGTGGCTGGCGAAGATGGTGGTCATTTCCTCAAATGGAAAATCAGTTGATCCGTATGGTGCCAAAGTCCTTACAGAATATGGTGTAGAGGCATATCCCTTCACGCGAGAAAAAAGATTGAAAAGGAAAAACTAAAACATACAAGAATAATTAATTTCCAGGATTATATATGGCATATCAAGGTTCAGCTAATTATTTTCATGTAAACATTTCAGGTTCACGTACGTTGGAAAGAACATCCTCTTGTTTGTTTGTTTGTTGGTGCTGTAACAGTCTCGTCTTTTTAATTACCCCAACTCCTCAGATATATGGTACGTACAGAGAAATTAAAAATAGAGAAGATAACTTTGAAGTTAATAATTACCTCTCTAGGGACAAAGACCGAGCCATGTTTAAGGAAGAAAATGCCGTGGCATACTTTCCCATACAGATCCAAGAACAGGCTCAGTGCCATGCTTGATGATGTGGAGGAGGTAATTTTTAATGACTGCGAGCCGCAAACATTTAAGAATCCGTGGAGCAGATGCCTATCCTTTTAGACAATGTTACATTAGAACAAGCAAACCGACTCGTCTGGGTATTGATATGGACGGACTAAGTCGGGCTCTCGTACTATCCTCCTTTTGATCACCCACACCCATCTCCAAGGTATTCTCACCGGTTTGTGTAGAAGTGTGTGTTATGCAAGTGTCGTCTATTCATATTTATGAATATGATTATTGGCCTTGGAGTTGGTCTTGTGCAAGTTATGAATGTTGTATTATGGTTAAAACGGTAAATTAGTTGGATTGGATGGTTTTTGGAAAAATACAAAATCGATGAAAAATAAATACTTACAATCAACTAGTATCAGACACTTACAAACCAATATTTATTAGAATTTCAGCCAGTACTTTAAAACATCAAAGTTCATTTATTGAAATTCCAACTAGTACTTTTCAACATCGAAGTACCAACTTTACAGTTAAAAATGTTGATATTAAAATATCTCATGTCAATGTCTGTATAAAGGTCTTTGTTTAACAAATAAAAATGGCTGAGTGAAACAACTTGGTTGGATATGAAGCTTAAACTATTGCTACAGAGAGTGGAATAAACACAATTCCATAAGCCAAAAAGCATACTCATGAAATAGCTATTGCCCACTCTTCACTTTGATATATCAACACTTCTCACCTTCCGTTTCTTTCCATGACCTTCATATAGATATAGTCCGCATATATACCTGCTTTTCAAACTGTGTAGTTGCAATCAAACTCATAACTCTCAAAAGGATAAAGCATCTTGAGAATCATGTCTTCTGGCTTTCTAGTACTAGTTCTACTTAGCTGCCCAAATCATTCGCGCACAGAACTTTTCGGGTCATAACTAGGCTGCTCTACGTAGAAAATGACCATACATGCACTTGCTGATGAACAATGCTGGATGTAGATGCATAGTCGAGTAAACATTTCTGAGGAAGGAAGCTGAGCTACAACCAGACAGCACTGACAATTCTGGAATCTCCACAGAAATTTCTAAACCGGTTTCACTTTGTCCTGAATCGGCCAGATCGAACCATTTCGATAGGGCCCAAATACCCAAAAAATGTCCACCCCTGACCGTAAGTATGCAAATGTTTTGGGCAGTTGAAATCTAGTATAGACGTATAGTACATTTCTAAATTTTAGATTGGGCCGGTCCAATTTTATTTACATTCTCCTGAACGAGAGTGACAAGAGGCCCATATATGGTTGGTGATATTGTATTTTTCATTTTCAGAAATTAATCCCCGTACGTTTATAAAAATAAAATTATTACTAATTTTTTGAAATATTTAAATTCAAATTTGATTTAAAATATTAAATTGACTATAATCAAATAAATTTATATTAGTTTTAAATTTAAAAAATGTCAAAATACCTTTTAAAAATTTAATATAATATAACATTTTAAATTCAAATAACTTTGAGGTAGATACAATTTGAAAATGTGTCACGCAACATTAAATAAAGATTCTAATGATTTAACACAATTATTTGGCACATTATGTGTTTTTCCACTTTTACCATAACATGAACAGTTGAACTTTTTTCCTTTTAACTATATATGGTAGGATATATAAGTAAAATATAAGTTCGATCATTAAGTATTTTTTGGAAGCCAATTTGAAAATATTTAATTTAAAATTTATAAATTTAATTAATTTTAATTTTTGTATGAATATTATATAACCTATCTAAAATATGTAGTATTATCTATCATAATTGATAGTAATGCTTTTCCTGGTGGCTCGAATGTGTTTCAGATCATGCGCTGAGTGGTGGATTCTGTTCTGTTAACAAAAAAGTGTAGATGATTTTAAAGTCAACGCTCACTTGAATAAAGGTGCAACATGCATGCATCATTTGCTTTATTTTATTGACTAAATACTTAATTTTATGATTAAAATTAATCCAGTTGCTTTTATATTCCAATTTCCTCACAATTAATTAAACTTAAACTATGGTTTGATAGTAACTAAATCGATCCAAAATTTATTGATATATTTGTAAAATGACAATTTTAATTTTCTTTGAAATATTCGTTCAAAATATAATAATAATGTCATCAATATTTTAGCTCCATGGAGAGTTATTTTTGTGTTCTCTAAGGCCCTGTCAGTGAGTTTAGAGGGATGAGTACTCGCGGGGAAAGGAGGGAGGGAAGTAATGTGTTGGATATATATATATATATATACGATCCCCTTCTCAAGCGAACCAAAAATGAATTAGTTATAGTGACGTTTTTTTGAGTTATGACGATTATTTTTTGAGTTATGGCGACGGAAGAAACCGTTGTTATAGTCGATTCCTTTTTAATTCGCTATTTAAGGTTCGTTGGAGAAAGAAACTATATATATATATATATCATGTACATGCATATATACAAATAACACACTTTAACATAAATAAAATTGAACTTTGCTTAGCTTGTTAGCAAAATGTTGGGAATGTGATATGCCGCCACCCTTATATGTCCCCTTTAGCTATAAATAAAGTATTATTGATCATTGTATTTTTTATTGTTTAATAATTTATGACGAGTCATATTAATTTTAAATTTAAAAATATTTTAAATTGATTTTCAAAAGTCAATAATAATTATATAATTTAGAAGGACAAGAGTAATATATATGGATCCTCCTCCTGAACTCCTAGCTTTACTAGCTGTTTATTGTACCTCCTTTGCACCAAGAAAAATAAACAAATAATGGACAATTAATTAAATGTTTACCGTACTTACAAGTGATCATACATACATAATTGCCAATTTTCATTCAATTTCCCAATTGACGTACGTATCAGTCTGATGGTTAAGAATATGTGAGCTTAGAAGTTCCTAGTCAAATTTTAGCTATTATTTTACTTAATTATAATATATATTAAAAAATTAATAATATAAAAAAAGAAACGCGCGTTTTGTTTAAATAATTAATTAAATTAGAAAAGAAAAAGAACATATATAATGGTAAAAGCAGTTTTTATGTGCAGTTTTGTGCCTATCAAGTGAAGACTTTTTGGGTCATTGGAAAAGATATTCCGTGACTAGTTTTAGTTTTGCTAGCTTGTGTACGACTTTTATCCCTACCTTTCTCTTTTGATTTCCCGTGAGAAATGAAATAGGAAGAATGCCTAATTAATTAATAAAGGCTAAAGGCAGGAAAGCAGGCCTTAAGAAAGAAACTAACTAATTACTATCATCTTATCTATTCTTCTCCTTTTTCTTATAAAAAAACATTCACTATTTTTCTAATTTTTTAAATAATAATTTGTATCTCTCTAATTTATAATATGTGACATTCAATATTCATAATATGATTGATCAACTAATATTTAAAAACATTTTTAATATAATATCTAATATACCCTTTAAGTTTAATATTTAATATATCCACTAAATATAAATTTGTATATATGTTATAATTTTTATTAACTTGATCAAATTAATTAAATTATGAATTTGTGCAATACATAATAAAAATGTCAAAAAATAATAAATATTTATTTTATCAAGAAAATAAAGTCATACACTTTTTGTTAATTAAATTTCTTAAAGAATAAAATTTAGGTAATATATATTTAATATATTTTTTGTAATTAAAAGAAAAATTTTAATAAGCATAAAAGCACAAATTAATGCCAAAAAAATTATAATTATTTTTTCTAAATATTAAAATTAATGTAAAATGTATTATTACATAACGAATCTTATTATTCATATAAAAAGTATTAAAAATTATATTAATTATTTTTCTCAAATATTAAACTAGACATTAGTCATACTTGAGCATAATTATTTACAATAAAAATGACAAATTTTATTACTAAAAAAGAAAAAATACATTAAAAATTATTTTAATAGGATAGAGGTAGTAATAAATATTATTATATTTTCTTTTATTCAATATTTTATAAAAACAACACTAATCGTATACTAAAAAGCGTAATTAAAATCATAAACATCTCAAACTTTGACACATACAAGAAAAAATTTAACATATAATAAAAATCATAATATGAAACTAAGAATTCAAATAATAATTTTTATAGTTAAACATCAAAAATTAAACTATCAACATACTCAATCACTTGAATAAGAAAACTTCTATTAATAATTTAATTTAAAATTCTTAATATTTGTATCACTTATCCAAAATATATGTTAATTAAATTAAATTATTTGAATGAGATAGTCTTAATTACAAATAAAACTATAATTAAAATGTATTGTATTAAAAAATAATAATTAAACATATATATATATATATATATATATATATATTATTCATAAATTAAAATATAATAATATACAAGGGTAAATGTAAGTCCCCAATTTTATGAAATAAAAGTATTTAATTTTTCTTATAATTGTTATTCAGTAAATGGTTAAATTGATAAAAAGTTAAAGTTAAGGGTGAGCTATGAAATTTTTTCAAAATAAACAAGTGGCTATAAAATACTCATTGTTATTGGGGAATATTCGTTTGGTCGTGGAATATTCTTTTTGTGGGAATATCCGTATGATGGCCTTGATCATTTATGGGCCCCATAACATAATAGTTTGTCGGATAAAGAAAAGCGACAAGTTTGAATTTTTATAAATAAACGTAGTAGTAGTGGTTCACAGAATTAACTTTGTTGGATTACACGGTGGTTAAAATCGATGTCTGGCGTTGTTGCCGTGATGGAAGCAGTATTGTACATTATTTTTGAATTATTGATTCTTACGTGAAAGGCCTTTACTCGATAATTATTACTGATAATTATTGTTCAATATTTTATTTTATTGATTCAATAATTGTTGCGTTGATAGTTTATATTATTGTTGTTTTGATAATTGTCATTTGCGATGATTTTTCTATTATCGGATCAATAATTCATATTATTGGAATAATATTATTAGATAACATTATTGACAATGTCTAGAAAGTTACATCGAGGAGAGGTTTGGTCACCTAATTCATGGCATGATGAAGAAGAAATTCTTATCGAAAAGCCCCCTCTTTTCAGGGAATGCGTAAGTTGTCATTATTGTGATTCTGTAATATTATTTGTGAATAATTAATTATTGATAAGGAAATATTTATTTGATGCGGATATAAATAATGGATTTATTTATGTGGTTATAAATGAAGGAATTAATGTTGAGGTATTTTATCAGTATTTTATCGGATTGGAGGTATTAAAAACTCAAATCGGTGTTCTTAAAGCTTTATTGCATGAGTTGTAATTTTAATCCGACCGTTGGATCGTTGTGATTTTTGGATATGTTATACATATATGAGTTGAGTATATGTCCACAAATTTTGAACCGTTAAAAATTAACGCATAATTTGTTATGAATTTTAAAAGGTGTTGAAACGGTGTTGAAAATCGTCCGTTTGTGGATTTTAGATATTTTCTTTTTGGAATTTGGAAAAACTCAAAGCTACAAAGTTGTAGAGAATTCGATTTCATGCAGAATGGACATAAAATTCGTATTTTTCTGATATACGGGCTATTTTTTATGAATTATTGAAGTTTCGGATAATAAATTTTTTTTATTAAAAATGGGGTGGGACCCACTTTTGTTTGACAACATGTGGGCTGCCAAAAACTCTTCCAAAATGGCTGCTCAACTTTCAAATTGAGTGGGCGTAGAAAGAAGGATGAATTAATATTATTAATTTATTAATTTAGTCTCCTTTGGCGTTCTAGCAATTTCCTATAAATATGTGCTTATATTATAATTGAAAATCACATCAGAAACATAAGTTTTCTCTATCTCTCTCTCTATATATATATTATCAAGCATATTTTTGTGAGTATTTAGTGTGATGCCCCCAAAATAGGTATACATCACCCATCTTGAGTCGCCAAATACATGGTACTAAATTCAAATACAACTTGATTATACAATAGTCGTGTAAAATACGACAAAATACATGCTGTGAGTTTTAATACAAATATTGTCATCTAGACAATATCCACACTCAATTTAGTCCTCATTACATTTATTATCACCACTATTTAACAGAATAATGAGGACTCTTAAGACACATTATCTCGGACCATCACTCAGATTCTCCAATTAGTCCATTTCGTTCTCATTTCACGAAGAGAGCAAAAGAAAAGAAAGGGTGGTGAACTAGCCCAAAGAAGAAATATTATGACTAAGATAATGCGAATAAATTATCATTAGTCCTCAACAATGTTAAACCGATAAAATCTGATAGACATCAAGTTTAGCTCATGATGAACATCTGATCCATTAAAAGAGTCAGTAGAGAATAAAATCTACTATCTTTTATGATTTTAAAAAGATTTTTCATCACTTTTATATTTGAGACTCGACAATAAATAATCCACATCATCACCGCACTACTACTTTGATGATATTCATTAAGGTCGCGACCATAAATTATCCATACACTACGGGCCGAGGATATTTGTGCATTCATCGATGGTCATGATCATGCCAACAAGCTCGTCCATCAATGCACTTCGGGCCAATGAGGACTTTTACCACATCATTTGTAACATTACGGTCATGATTACAAGAATAATCCTCGGTCATAATCATACCAAGTCCATCTACGCACTACTGAGAATACGAGATGACTTTCAAAATAATATAAACATGAGGATGATGACAATGATATAAGAATTCAATAAAACAAGTTCAAGAATTAATTTATTCAGGAACTAATAACGTCCAAATTGTCAACATGATACTTCTTTGTAAAGTAAAATTCAAAATTGCTCAGAAGAATATTTTCATGAAAAGATACTGGATGAAGTGCAAATATCAAGAGTATTCCACTAATTTCATGGAGTGTAGAAGTCAAAACTTTAACCAACTGAGTATAATAAAGAATGGAATAACAAAAGAAATCACCATGCATGCGGTACTTCGCATAGACAAGTTATTTCATCAGAATAATAAATAAGGGAACCAGGTCAGGCGTAATACACACCGATAAGATATTCCAACAGAATAATAAAGAATGAAATACATCAGAAATCACCATGTATGCGGTACTTGCATGAGGCGAGTTATTCAACGAGAATACTAAATGGCGGGAACGGATCGGGTGAAATTCACACCAGCAGGATGTTCAGCGAGAATAATAAAAAGGCGGAACCGAATTCGGCGTAAAGCCTGAACAGGATATTCCAATGAATAATAAAAGGCGGAATCGGTCAGGCGTAAAGCATGCAACAAGATATTCCAAGCGAGAATAATAAAGAATGGAATATAGAAGAATTTCACCAAGTATAGGGTAGCAGCGTATCTGAGTTATTCAATGAGAATAATAAAGATGGAATAATAGAAGTTCTCTTCATGAATACAAAAGAAATAATACCCACTACTAGTAAAAGAAACTTGATATCGAGTAGTGAAGTAGCGAGAATACTTTTCTTCTTTCTCTCTATAGTTTTCTCTCTACAGAGTTTCAGTGAATTAGTAAGAAATAATGAAGGAATGAGCTTTATTTATAGAAGAATGGAATGAATAGTAACCAATCCATGAAGCGGTCCATATTTAAAGCAAAATCTTTTAAATAAAATATAATTTATTCTATTTATAATCTAATAAAAGCGAATAACTTTTAAAAAGATTTTACTATGCAAATACTATGCAACCACTATGCAAATACTATGCGTAATAAAATATAATATATTCTAATTATTGTCTAATAAAATGAGATAACTTTATAAAAATATTACATTTTATATAAAAAGATTTTCTTATTAGCCTAATAAAAGCGAATAACTTTATAAAAGTATTACATTTTATATAAAGTTTTTTACATTTTATTACGTTAATAATCTGAATAAAACAAAATGTCATCATCATTATTATTATTTACACTATTAATCGACTGAGTCGTTTCAGGAAAGAGGGGCTTTTGATAAGGATTTCTCCTATGGCGCATGATTAGGTGACCAAACCTCTCTTGGCGGAACTTCTAGATATCGTTAATAATGAAAATAATAATATTAACAACTTCGTCATCTCAATTATTGATTTAATAACATATAAATATAAACAATAATTGAATCAAAGTGAGTGACTTCTCACATAAGCATTAATAATCAATCTGGTGTGCTACTATGCGACGCAGCGTATTCTTTGTACTTCTTTACGCCTTGAGTAGTTCAACAAAGTATCAAGCGGTAAAACTTCCGCCGTTATTTTCATAAAAATATTTTTGTCGTTTTTCTCAATCAGATAATAATTACATTGTAGGGTCCACCAATGATTGTCTTGCGTAAATGCGAATATTCCCGACCAATCGAATATTATATAACAATTTGCGTACTTTGCAAAATTTATAAATATTACCCATAACTATAACATTATATCAAATTTATTCCATAATATTCAAAAATGATATTTATAAAAAATTTATTTTTATTCATAAAAGTTGGGGTCTTACAGTTGTGCACATCCACTTGCTGAGTATATCTACGAGCACAACCTATATGATATTGGAGTTGGGTTGAAACATAACGTTCAATTGCAGACGGTGGAGATAGTTATATGTCAAAAGAAGACTCACCATTGGAAGGAACATGATAGTAATCTTCTTGTTTTTTTTTGGGGTCTATTGGATCAACCAAGGATAATTCTCTGGACATATGATATCTATCATAACTTAGATTCATGGTCTCACTATGTATGAAGGTTTTTTGAGCACTTCTCAAAGATTTTAATTTCTAAAAGCAGGTTCAGATTGTACCTTTTATGTAAGGTATCTTTGTGAAGTCTTTGTCCATAGTTGGGACATGAGTCGCAGTTGGTATTAAAACTCACAGATATATATGTGTGTTGTTGTATTTTTACACGACAATTGTAGTAATAAAGTTTGTAGTTGATTTACGTACCATGTATGTGGCGACTCGAGAATAGGTTCGATGGGTGTTGTATTGGACCTATTTTGGGGCGTCATGATTAATATCGAGCTTATGGATATGATCTCTGGCGGAGATCGTGGAATAGAACTAGGAGGGAGGAGAGTAAATCCTTATTTAGTGTGTCCTACCTAAACTTATTTGTTGGTCGGTCATAATATCGAGATATTATGTGATATGTTAATTTATTCAATTAACCCTTGTTTTGAAGTTCAGATTACAGAATGATATCTCGAAATACGAGGAGATGAAAGCAATGGAGAAACCATGAGGGACGGGGGAAGATGAAATCGAAATGAAAGCAAGGTATTCTCAACTCTTTGAAATACGTGTCACGTAAATTTGGGACAAAATTTCATAAGGAGGGAGATTATAAGACCCCGAATTTTATGAAATAAAAATATTTAATTTTTCTTATAATTGTTATTCAGTAAATGGTTAAATTGATAAAAAATTAAAGTTAAGGGTGAGATATGATTTTTTTTTAAAATAAGCAAGTGGCTATAAAATAATCATTGTTGTCGGGGAATATTCGTTTGGTCGTGGAATATTCTTTTTGTCGGGAATATTCGTACGACGGCGCAGTCATTTGTGGGCCCCATAACATAATAGCTGTCGGATGAAGAAAACGACAATTTTGAGTTTTTATAAATAACGGCATAGTGGTTACCATTAACACTGTTGGATTACCTGGTGGTTAAAATACTGATGTCTGGCGCGTTTTGCGATGGCATTGCGGTATTGCAAGTATTTTTGAATTATTGATTCTTACGTGAAGAAGGCACTACTCAATAATTATTAAAGTAATTATTGTTGAATATTTTATTTTATTGATTCAATAATTGTTGCGTTGATAGTTTATATTATTGTTGTTTGATAATTATCACGCGCACACGATATTTCCCATTATCGGATCGATAATTCATATTATTGGAATAATATTATTAGATAACATTATTGGCAATGTCTAGAAAGTTACGTCAAGGAGAGGTTTGGTCACCTAATTGCGGCGCCAAGAAGGAGAAATCCTTATCGGAAAAGCCCCTCTTTCGTAGGGGCTGCACGATTGTCATTATTGTGATTACGTAATATTATTTGTGAATAATTAATTATTGATAAGGAAATATTTATTTGATGCGGATATAAATGATGGATTTATTTATGTGGTTATAAATGAAGGAATTAATGTTGAGGTATTTTATCAGTATTTTGTCAGATTGGAGGTATTAAAAACTCAAATCGGTGTTCTTAAAGCATTATTGTATTAGTTGTAATTTTAATCCGACCGTTGGATCGTTGTGATTTTTGGATATGTTATACATATATGAGTTGAGTATATGTCCACAAATTTTGAACCGTTAAAAATTAACGCATGATTTTTTATGAATTTTAAAAGGTGTTGAAACGGTGTTGAAAATTGTCCATTTGTGGATTTCGGATATTTTTTGTTTGAAATTTGGAAAAACTCAAAGCTACAAAGTTGTAGAGAATTTGATTTCATGCAGAATGGACATAAAATTCGTATTTTTCTAATATAGGAGCTATTTTCTATGAATTGTTAAAGTTTTGGATAATAAAATAATTTTTATGAAAAATAGGGTGGGACCCACTTTTGTTTGACAACATGTGGGCTGCCAAAAACTCTTCCAAAATGGCTGCTGAACTTTCAAATTGAGTGGGCGTAAAAAGAAGGATGAATTAATATTATTATTTTATTAATTTAGTCTCCTTTGGCATTCTAGCAATTTCCTATAAATAGGTGCTTATGTTAGAATTAAAAATCACACCAGAAACATAAGGTTTCTCTCTCTATATTATCAAGCGTATTTTTGTGAGTATTTAGATACTTTGAGAGTTGCTTTTCAGTGCAAGTTTATTTCGGCTTTTTATCCGATATTCCAGTCAGAAGTACTGCTCTTTTGAGGTACGAGATTTTAAGGGTTATTATGTTTTTCAGTTTCCTACTTTTTCAGACCTTTAAAAATTCTGAAAAAATTTGAAATGATAATTTGATGAGTTTCTTAGATTGTGTCCAAAAATGACGATTTTTGGATGTATAGATTGGGAGTTATGAATTTTATGAGAAAAGACTATTTTAAAAGTAAACGCTTATAACTCCTTATGGTAGTGAAATTTTTATTGAGATTACATCTATATAACATCAGTATATTCTATAAATTTCAAAATTTTTGGACAAAAGTACAATTTATGATAAATGTCTAAATATTCGGCAGTTTTGGCCATATGAAAAATAGTAAATAAATTTTAAAAATTCTGAAAAAAATATATGTTCAATATGGGACTATATTCTGCTAAATCCCAGAAAAAAAATTTTATTTGTACTGATTTGATATTTTTCATGAAAATGAACTAGTTATGAATAAATAAATTAAATATGTTATGTGAAGTAACAAAATTGAAAAATAGGATTTTATGGCTTGAGAATTCTATATATGGTATATGAAGATTTTTGATGAGGTTGTTGGTTATTGGTGATGAAATCTTATGAGTTTGGCATTTTAGGATGATTAAATGCATTAATTAGTAAAGTGTAAACAATTAAAATAAATTGTTTATAAGTTTAAGAAATGATTAAAATATTGTGGTAGTATTAATAATATTAGATTATGAGAGTATTAAGTGATTTATAATATTTGGATTAAGGTGTTATAAAATCATTGATTTATGAATCTTACTATTGAGATTAAATCTATATTTTGATCATATTGTTTTTATTATCATATATAACATTTTTATAATCCTAATGAAGAAATTTCTCTTTGACTTGAGTGTAAAGATGGGTAGATTATTGGTATGATCGTGACTATGGGTTCTCTTTGGCCAGTAGTGCAAAGTTGAATCGTTGACTGGTATGATCATGACCATTGAATTTGCAATTGAATATTTTTAGCTTAAGTGCAAAGGTGAATTGATCAACATGATTATAATTATGGTTTATATAAATTCTGAAATGATTGTATATTTCTTTGAGATATGAATATCTTTGGCATGTAGTGCAAAGATGATTCGTTGATGAACATCTTTGGCTCATAGTGCAAAGATGACCTATTGTTGATTATCTTTGGCCCGTAGTGCAAAGATGAATCACATTGTTGAATATCTTTGGCATGTAGTGCAAAGATGAAGCTGATTAATAAATACCTTTGGCCGTGTAGAAAAGATGAACTTATTAGTATGATTATGAGCGAGGCTCGTGATTTGGTATAACCATGATCTTTGATGTTTGAGGTAAAGACATGTGATGAAAAATATCTTCGTCTTGGATAAGAAGAAAATTAGAATTACAATTATGATTATGAGTTATTCACATAAGCGTGAGCAGGATCTCATTGATTAATGTTACGAGGGTTAAAGCATTGTTGGTGGACTTTTAACATGAGAAGATAATAGACTTTATGGTCTATTTGACTCTTTAATGGATTCGCTTCATTCATTGCAACTATGGTTGAAAAGTTTTATCATCTAACATATGTTTTAAATCTCTGATTTATTACTGATGAAGGCTATTGATAATTTAATTTTCTTTAGTTATGATATTCTTTACTGGGCTAGTTGTGCTCACCCCTTTTGCTTCACAATTCCTTTCAGGTAATAAAAGTGTAGTTGAGTCGAGTAGGGATAACAGGAGAATAGTGTGGTGGTCCGAGACTATCAAAGTTTCTCAACACATTATAAAACGGCATGACATACAGTATATAATTGTATTGAGGACCTAAGATGTGTGTGTCGTATATTATACGTCACTTAATAATTAATTTTGGTGAACAACAATAGGGTGAGGTGAACCCAACTTTGGAAGGGTGTTTTGTCACTATCATACAAAATGTCTAATGACATACAATCTCGTGTTATCATTAAAAAGGGTTGTGCACATCCACTTGCTGAGTATATCTACGAGCACTACCTATATGATCTTGGAGTTGGGTTGAAACATAACGTTCAATTGCAGACGGTGGAGATATGTATATGTCAAGAGAAGACTCACCATTGGAAGGAACATGATAGTAATCTTCTCGTTTTTCTCTGGGGTCTATTGGATCAACCAAGGATAATTCTCTGGACATATGATATCTATCATAACTTAAATTCATGGCCTCCTATGTATGAAGGTTTCCTCGAGCACTTCCCAAAAATTTTAATTTCTAAAACAGTTCTAGATTGTACCTTTATGTAAGGTATTACTGTGAGGTGCTGTCCATAGTTGGGACATGAGTCACAGTTGGTATTAAAACTCACAGTATATGTATTGTTGTATTTTGCACGACAATTGTAGTAATAAAGTTGTAGTTGGTTTCTGTACCATGTATTTGACGACTTAGAATAGATTGAATGGATGTTGTATTAGACCTATTTTGAGGGTGCCACAATAAATATATAATTTTATTTACAATTCTATAAATTTACAAAAATACTAATTGTTATTTAAAAAAATTAAAAAAAAGATGAATATTATTATAATTATCTAAAGTGAATTTCAGTATAGTTTTACTCTTGAATTTATTGTGTGCCCCCCTCCAATCCATCTACATATATACTATAACAATTGCTTCTTGTTAGTACTGCTATATTTTTCAAAGTCAATGCATGCATGGTCAATGTTGGTGCCTAGCTCTCTCTCCCTTTCTCTCCTGGCATAAATGCTAGTCCATCACTTTAACGTAATATATCACTTTTAAACATATACCAGTACTAGCTCCTACGATTATAGTATACAATTTGTAGGAAATTAAAATGCCATTTATGTACGTCGCAATCGTAGCATGTATGACTATAGAACTCTTTTTTTTAATACCAAAAAAAAAACCGGTACTTCAAGCATAAATGCAGCAAATGCCCACAAAGTTGAAAACATTTATATCATAATATTTGTGTTTATAAGTACAAAACACTGCTCTAATTTATAAATATATAGTCAATAGCCTATCTTAAAACTAAATTCCTTGACATGAATTAATGTTTTGCGGTATGTAAACCCCCTTCTCTGAATATTAGTAATTAATGTTTAATATTTGTGAAGCTTCACTCGAATGGTAATTGGTGAAAATAAATAACTTTCTAATATATAATTATGCTTTTGAATTTTGGTACTTTTTCAGAAATAAAATTATCTTTAACCTTTTGCCAATATATATACATATACAATACACACACATACACACTATTATGCGTTGTGGTATAAGAAAAATAAGCATAATTAATGAAGCAATCTACCATATGATCATACGGTAAAACTATTTAAACATATTTCACAGTATAGTCATAATAACTAAGATAAATTATCTGATTTCAACATTATTTTTCAAATTAATAATATGAAAGAAGAAAAAACTAGAGAAGGGTCAACGTTTCCAGGCATGCAGTTTTACAAGCCAAAAGATACTTGTGGAGAGAATGGTACACATAAAAATCTAAAACCTTTATCGATTTGTCACTATCCAATTCCAGTTTTTCAATAACAGATGGTGAACAAGAACAAAACAGAATATATATATATATATATATATATATATATATATATATATATATATTCACATGTAGACAATATATCATTTTAAGTCTCCCTTAGTTTCAATGGTCGATACACCACCTGTTTCCCGAAGATTTACTTATTGATGACAATTACTATTTTATATGAAGCAGACTGTTGTCAGTTTAACGTGTGTAATTAACATTATTTGTTTGACAAATATTTCGTGTATCTTCATAAGTGAAGGTCCCTATGTTCTTATAAGGACGACACATGTAATGATTTTAATTATTTAAATAATTTGTATAATGTGAAAGCACATTTTGAATTAATTATCTTAAATAATATCTCATCTGGCGTTGTTCTAACAATAAGATTATGCCATGTAATAGTTTTTTAAAGTAATTTTTTATTAATAAATAAAAGGGCGACTCAATATTATTTAAAAAAAAAAACTAAATTCTTTTATTTGTTGATAAAAAATTTATTTTTTAAAAAAAATCATGACATAATCTCTTTATTGTGACAACAGATGTGATATTATTTGAGATAATTGATCCACTCATCTTGGGGAGGTTTTAGGTTTGTCAGCATAAGACTTGAGAGGCAGTTGGTTGCTTTCCTTTTTATTATTCTTCTATATATGATACTTAAAATTTTGTATATAAAAATAAAACCAACATCAATTCCTAAATTTTTCTTCAAAATACAATGACAAATATTATATAAAATTTGAAAAAAAAAAAATATAGTAAGGGAAGTGAGCCAAGTGCCAACTACACCCTAGTGGCATAAATACAATACTCACTCCGTTCTTGTTTAATTAAGGATTTAATTGATATTTTATCTAACCGATTAAATTGAGTATAAATTCTCAATATTATCTTTCAAAACTCATTGGATAGATGAAAAAAAATAAATTAGCATTTATTGTTTAAACATAAATACATAATATGCGAATTAATTAATTAAGTCATGATTATAAGTTAGCATTTAATTAATGTTGAAGGATATATAATATGATCAAGAAACGATCGAAGTTGCATAATCCTTCTATAATCAAGATAATCTAAGTTATCAATTGAAAGATCTTGATTTATTTAATTTAATTAGTCAATAAGTTGAGCAATTAGGGACAAAACTATCTTCACACTTGACAACAACTACTTTGATAATTCAAGTAAACATTAACTAGCGTTCCAAGTCTTACCATTAACACTTTGAGTTCATTCTCTTAACCACCGTACTTGACGTTATGTATTTGCCCAACATTGTCAAAACCAATATGAAAAGAGAAATAAGATGCAAAATAATTCACGTCTTTGACTCTTTGTAGCCTTTTTTTATTTTTTGTTTTCAAATGAAATCGCGGCTAGTCAAACTATTCTTGCTACCTGTTCAAAAAAAAAAATAAAAAAAAAATACTATTCTATAATTAAAATCGGAATTGATACTCAGCCCATTCTATAAAAAGTCTTATTTATTAAAAAATATATATTTTACACAAAATTCTTTATTTTATTAATAATAATATAAATCAAATGATACAATATTAATATATTATCATTATAATTTTATTAATTATCATGTAACAATGACTAAATTAATAATTTATTATTTTTAACAGTAAACACTGAATATATAAAACTATTCTTTGATATTTAAAATTTTTGCCATTGCGACTATATATATTTGTGCCAAATAAAAAACTATTACAAGCCCATATATATCTATATATATATATATATATATATATATATATATATTAAAATAGAGTGTATTCTAAAATATCTAGTGCACGTGCATGATTGTGAACTGTTATTATAGATTTTGTATTTTCGTGCATAAATTTACTACAAAAAATATTGAAGACTTTTTTCAACCCTAATCGATCGTATCTCATCTGTTAATTATTTAAGTTATCGCAGAACTGATCAAATAATTAAGAAAGAAGAACAAAATGACCGGAAAATTGGAAGCAAATTGATCTTGTTAAACATAAAACCAGGAGGACGCATGCAGAGTATTATTACAAAATACAAAAAAAAAAAAAAAAAATGGGATCAAAGGAGGTAAATCACATTTTATATTTTTTATATGAATTGTACGCTACGTTACATATTATTTGTTGTGATTCTTAAACAAGAGTTTCATTTATAAAATTCATTAATATCTATTTTTATTCTTAAAATAGTAAGTTAACTTAGTAGTGTTGGAATGTTAATAAAATTAACGTGACAAATTTAAAAAATCGGAGTTATGGAACGTAATAATATATAAACTAGACCCATGCGGCTATTGCTTGAGACATAGGTCATGCTAATAGATTAGTTATTTTAAAAAAAGTGAAGTTAGATATTATATTATTTTATACTACAATTAATATACCCTGATAAAAAAACTTATGTATGAAACAAAATCTTTTAACAAATGACTTATTTTTTATTTTTTTTGGGAATAGACAGGATAATGAAATTGCTAAATATTGAAAAAGACCGAGTCAAATACATGATAAACAATGGAGGATATAAGTAATAACGGGCGGAAAATGTGATGCATTTGGTAACACTTTCATTTAACTTTTGACTTCAAATTATCCAGTGAAAAAGAAAAATCAATTTGATAAATAACTTTGATTCATTGTTTTACAAGAGAGAGATTGGAGACACGTTATATATTCTATCAGTTTCATAAAAAATAGTTTATTTATATACTCTTTTCATCTTCAAAAAATATCTTTAAATATAAAAAAATTATTCATAAAAGAATGTTTAAAAGTACATAAATCAAATATAAAATATGTTTAAAAATTAGTTTATCCTAAAAATTATACTTGATTAAACTGAATTACTAAATTTAGAAGAGACAAAAAATCATTAGTATAATAGTTACATAGACTCCACTATGGATAAAATTAAAAATGATACTTAGTTTATTATCTTTCTTTTACTTTAGTTTTTATAATTTGTGTGGAGTATGTACTTTAATTTGGACATCGTTTTGAGGATTGAGAGAGTAAAAAAAATTATTTTATTGAAAAAATCTATTTCAATAATAATAATATATAAATTATTCAATATTTTTAAATTTTGCAAAATAATTTAATATTTTAAAAAAAATATGTAAAAAACAAAATATATTTTTAATATTTATAAATTTCAAATAAAACTATCTTCGTAGGACAGAACGATTAGTTGACTAGCTTAACTAGCCGACGAAGCCGTAGACTAGTTGAGGGAGAGGAGAACAAAACAGTCAATGTAAACACACACGTGGGAAGATGCCACTGGTGGCACCCACTTCCCACATACATCATCATCATCATGCATTTCTGATTTCTCCATCTCACCTTAGCCTTCTCTTGTCTATAAAATGTCCCTCTAACTCCATGCTATTATTATCTATCTCCTTAAACTCTTCAGTCTATATATATAGAAGAGAAGTATATACAAGTATAAGAAAGGCATTACCTAAAGTACGTGGGAAACATGGCCGGAGGAGGACTGGCTCCCGCCGGAGGGAAGGAGTTCGAGGCCAAGATTACACCCATAGTTATCATCTCTTGCATTATGGCTGCCACCGGCGGCCTCATGTTTGGTTATGATGTCGGTGTTTCAGGTCATTAATCTCTCTTTTGAAATTGTTTCTTGTTTATGCTTTTGCTCTTGTTTAATGGCATGCAATTCCTCTATAGATAATATGGTCGTTTCGAAACTTAATATATATATATATATATATATATATATATATATATATATATATATAGTAGCTCAAGATTCATCCGGAAAAAGAAAAAGAAACTTTATTATATATGCAAACACGTATATATTAGTAATTGTTAAATTTTCAAAAGTACTTTTTGGGAATTAGAAAAAAAGAGAAAGGGAAAAGGGCAAAGGGAAAAGGGAAAGAGGAAGGAAATCCCGAAAAGGTACATGAACACGAGAAAAATAGCCATATCCGGCCAACTGCAAAGTTGCTTGGGATGGAAAAGACAGTACTTTATGTTTACCCTTTATTTAGCTTAAGTTTCTTACCATTCACCCCTTAATAATATATTTTCTGGGATTTATTTTGTTATAATATAGCAATTGGTTTTTATATATTCAATATTTTTATTTTTATATATATATATATATATATATATATATATATATATATATATATTTTCCATTTTCTAATTAAAATTAATCTTTATATATGCATGCAGGTGGTGTTACATCAATGGATGATTTCTTGAAAAAATTCTTCCCCGCGGTATACAGAAAGACTCAGGAGGAGAAGGGACACAAGAGTAATTACTGCAAATACGACAATCAAGGGCTACAACTGTTCACATCGTCGCTATACCTAGCAGGTTTAACGGCAACTTTCTTGGCCTCCTATACGACGAGGAGGCTCGGCAGGAAGTTCACTATGCTAATTGCTGGAATTATGTTCATAATTGGCGTGATACTAAATACTGCAGCTCAAGACCTTCTCATGCTCATTTTGGGCAGAATTTTACTTGGTTGTGGGGTTGGTTTTGCTAATCAGGTACCATATTTTTATCTCCTCATTATATTTACTTAAATAAATGTTAGTTGTTCATGTTAGTTAAGGGTATATTTGTACCTACCTATCAATGAGCTGTTTAATTAAACGTTATTTTGGGTCTACATAACTATTAGTAATACCAAGTTTTTGCCACATACTAATGTTGGTTGTGTTTAATATTTCTACGAGAACATTATCCTAATTTTCTATACGTACAGGCACAGTATTTAAAAACTGTCCTTTGTTTTCTTATATTATTATTTATATTTATAAAATACAATATTTGGGGTCTTTGAGTCAAATAAGCAAGCAAGTATTTGTATATGTGTGAAAGGTCCAAAATAGTAGCCAAACCAAATAGTAGTAGGGGACTTCTGACACATACTAAGCTTAGGTGGGTTTCAAATCTCTATAGTTATTAATTTTATTTTTCCATCCTAACAAGTCTTAATCACCTACTCTTTCCACCACCTTAATTTAATTAGTTTAGTATAGTGGAGCATATGAAACACATAGTTATTGGTGGGTCAAGACTTATTTTTCTTGGTTTTGGTTGTAAAGTCTTGTAATTAATATTATTCATGTATCTTAGGGTCCTTTAGCTTTTTGAATACTTTATTCTGTATAATGATAA
Organism: Panax ginseng; assembly: GCA_020205605.1. Taxonomy (NCBI): domain Eukaryota; kingdom Viridiplantae; phylum Streptophyta; class Magnoliopsida; order Apiales; family Araliaceae; genus Panax; species Panax ginseng. Next base: position 17,281,364 of record CM035149.1, on the reverse strand, counting down.
AGAGGGTATGAATCTTGTGATGCTTATTGCTTTAATTTAGAATCATTATCCCTTTGATAAAATAATTAAATAAAACAGACTTTAGTTTCATTCTTTTAAAGATTCATTTTCTCTTCCAACTTTCTAGTATATATTCCACTATTTATTTGTCAAAGTATAACTACCATTTAATTGGTTGTTATTGGTAGTTTAACTAAAAGCATAAAGTAAGACCATCAAGTCATGATTGATAAAGTTGAAACTAATTTATAATATGTTTCCGTTGTGTCTTCTTTTTTTTTTTAATATCTAAATGCACTTAAAAAAAGGGATAAAGTAAAGTTAGATGGTGAGAATATCAATTAATTTGGCTTATTGGTCTTTATCATTTTATTAATAATTTCTCATGTATTTTGGATGGATTTTCAGGCAGTTCCTCTGTTCTTATCAGAGATTGCACCCACAAGAATAAGGGGAGGACTAAATATATTGTTCCAGCTTAATGTGACCATTGGCATACTTTTTGCCAACATTGTCAACTACTTCACAGCAAAGTACGTCTATTTTGAAATTATGATGGACTTAATATGGCTTTAATGTTGCTTAATTTGACTTAAACTGGCTTTTGTGGGATTAACAACCAACTTATTTTTCAAAATCCTACTACTTTTTCACAGAACACATTGGTTGACTTTTAGGATTTAGCTTGGACTCCTATGGATAAAGGCCTCTTAGTGTTGGTAAAAAGTAATACTTTAAAAGATCAAAATGATCCAACAGGAGACCTCTAAGGGTATTCAAACACCTCATTCTATTTTGATATTGACACAAATTTTCATGTAGATTCTCTTTTGTATAAAGGCACAACAACATAAAATCCTTGCAATGTTGCTTTTGCATAAAACAACACAATTAATTAATCCATTTTCTATCTCTTGCAAAACATTGTAGTGGATCTTTTTTATTTTATTTTATGATATTCATGGTTTGTGAATTAATTCCTTAAAACTACAGAATAGATGGATGGGGTTGGAGGCTCTCATTGGGATTGGCTGGATTTCCTGCAGTCCTCCTAACCATAGGTTCTCTCTTAGTGGTGGACACCCCTAACAGTCTCATTGAGCGCGGCCGAATGGAAGAAGGAAAAGAAGTACTCAGAAAAATCCGGGGCACTGACAAGATTGAACCTGAGTTCTTGGAGCTTGTTGAGGCGAGCCGCGTTGCTAAAGAAGTTAAACACCCATTCAGGAACCTTTTAATGCGAAGGAATAGACCCCAACTAGTCATAGCAGTCGCGTTACAGGTTAGTTTTTGTCTCAAAATCCCCTGCATTTTTTCTTGAAAATTGATATTTTCACAACTGATTAATTTTTTTTATTGGAATGTTACAGATCTTCCAGCAATGCACAGGAATCAATGCAATCATGTTTTATGCGCCAGTACTATTCGACACGTTGGGATTTGGCAGCAACGCAGCACTTTACTCGGCTGTAATCACAGGGGCTGTCAATGTGCTATCCACTGTGGTATCCATCTATGTAGTGGACAAATTAGGGCGTCGGATACTTTTGCTAGAAGCCGGAGTCCAGATGTTTTTAGCACAAATAATTATAGCCATAGTACTAGGAATCAAGGTGACGGACAAGTCGGACAATCTTGGGAGTGGATTTGCCATACTAGTAGTGATAATGATATGTACATTTGTGTCGGCCTTTGCGTGGTCTTGGGGTCCGTTGGGGTGGCTCATTCCTAGCGAGACATTTCCTCTGGAGACACGGTCAGCAGGGCAAAGTGTGACGGTTTGTGTGAATTTGCTCTTCACATTTGTGATAGCGCAAGCATTTCTGTCTATGCTTTGCCATTTCAAGTATGGGATATTCTTGTTCTTTTCGGGTTGGGTTTTAGTCATGTCGATATTCGTGGTGTTTTTGGTTCCCGAGACCAAAAATGTGCCGATTGAGGAAATGACCGAAAGAGTTTGGAAGCAACATTGGTTATGGAAGAGATACATGGATTACGAGGAGAATGATATCACGGCGCAAAATGGTCACAACAAAGTGTTTGATCCGGTTTCTCAATTGTAGAATATATATATATATATATATATATATATATATATATATATATATATATCATCCACTGTTTTAGCTCTACTAGGTTCTGATCATATACATAAATAAAATACTATAATTAATTTCACAAGCTCTAAAGAAATTTTAATTTATAGCTACCTCAAATGGAATTACATGTACTTCTTAGCAAGTTTTATTTGGTTTTGCATTGGGAAAGACTAGTGCTGTGTAAAAAAGCTGCTTTTTTTTTGTCTTGTACCACAATTCATTCAGATACAAATTGTATTGCGAGAATGCTATGTGAATTTTATAAAAAGTTGATCTTGTATTGGTTATTTTTTTATCGTGTTAGCAAAACTCCCTTTATAATTTTCTTTTTTGAACGAGTCTAGTTTGAAACATGGCCTTTCGGGTGGCTGACTATCTTAGGAAGAATTATGGGGCAATTAGTGTCCAGGGCCGTTCGATGACAGCTAAATTAGGAATTGTAAGCAAGTCTAAGTTCACTATTAAGTTTTAAGTCATGGATAAATTTTAGTAGTTCATTTAAATTTAATAACTTTTAATAGGGTTGAAAACTTTTTTTAATTTATTGTAGAACCTAGAGTATTAATATAGTAAATTTAGGAATCCTACAAGCTTATGGAGGTTTGGAGAAGGAGCCAGGAAGAGAACTAGAGGGAACAACCCTTTTTAATTTTTGGAAGTACGTTTCTTCAATTTCTAGCTTCTTGCTGATTACTGGTCTCAAACATGTGACCTTATAATAAAGAGATAGGTCTCTCTACCACTAGACTATCACATTTGGTCTAACAGAGCTAAAACCTAAACTCAACATGATAATAATTTTTTTATATAATTGTGTAATTGAAAGATATGTGTAATAGAAGGGATATATAAATTAAAATGTGACTATTTTTTATTTTTATTTTTGGAGTGAATGGAGTACCTTTCAGCCGTTGAAATAGGAATAGACCTGAAGAACATACCGTACGAATGGATCCTTGACATGCAACAACCGACCATAGCCGCCAAGACAATCTTTCCTTTCAAGTCCTTCATCCATTGGGCGTCTTTACCTAATTGCTTATGACTTGAACAAACATATATATATTATATATATATATATATATATATATATATATATATATATATATATATATGTTAGAGGCTAAATTAACCCCAGTGATGAAATGTGGCTTATTATTTTTGGATCTAAACCTTAGTAACAATATAATCACCAAAAAAAATTAGGATATCATTAGTAACAAGAAAGAAAGTGAAAATATGTTTTATTTAAAACAATTGTTTGATGTTGATCATAACTCTTAGCGTGTCGTCGTAGACAATTAAAAATAAAATTTCACTATGAATAATAATTATGTATTAGTGCAAGTAAAAGTCGATCCCACATAAAATGATTAGTATAATTTTATATTTTATGAATCAAATTAAGGGGTTTTGAGTGTTATTGGTAAAAGTAAACTAATAATTAAATAACGCAAAATATCTAACAAAATAAATCAAAAAATGAGTCTTGGATTAAGTCAACTTTCACCTCATAAATTTACACTGATCATTGATACAAGCATAAACAATTAGTATTTTGAATATTCACCGTTAGAACAACTTTAGACAAGCGTTGAAAGTTTAATTTAGTAGCAACTTTAAGAATTAGAAAAATCGATGAAGTTAAACAACACAAGCACAAGCGGTTGTATTTAATTTAGTTGAGTATTCTTTATAAGATATAATAATCTCGTGATCTGCACTCAATCGTTAATCTTAGTTGCTTCACAAATTAGAATAACCAAATAATTACGAATTTGATATCTAATTTAATAGTAGATTTCAACGAATAATAAACTAGTATGCATCCTAACAATTAAACATATTAATCATAGAATTGAAGTATAGAAGAATAATCAATACTCAAAATATAAATTGAACAATTAAAATCAATTAGATCTCACGGTGTAATAATCTGAGGCATCTGTATCCTTAAACCAAAAATAGAAGTTTAGTCGCACATGACCAAGAAAAACACTAAAGAATAATATAGAGATCTTTTAATAGATTTTTCATTTCCTTCATTGGATTTGACTTGCACACCCATATTGTTTCCCCTCATTCTTAGCTTCTCCTTGTAGGATTCTTCTTGTTTCTCTAATTCCATGAATAGGAACATTAAATAACGTTTGATCACCAAGATATTGACTTTATTAAAATCTCGTGCTCGTGTAATTATAATTTTGCCCCTCCTTTTACTTTAAGTCCAAATAATACTCAATTTGTCTCCAAAACACGTCCAAAGTCACGAAATCCTTTAATTGTACCTTAAATAAAAATATAAAAATAACTAGTGTATTTAATCATAAAATAAATATAAAAAATTAAACACTAAAGAATAAAAATATAACATTTTATTCTAATCACATCTCAATATCCTGTTAAATTTGTTACCTATATAGAGATATATAGCTTGTTAGTTGTCAACTTAATTCTCATGCTTGGTAGTTAATTGGTATATTCTAAATTAGTCATATAGATATATATATATATATATATATATATATATATATATATATATATATGGACAATGATCCATAACATCTATTTACTATGGATTAAAAATGAACAAATACTATCTATACCATTCATAGCAATTATCAACGGTCCAGATTTAAAAACCATTTTCACCATCTGCTAGTATTACTAGCGGACGGGTGTAAGACCCCAGTTTATTATAAATGAAATTGAATTTCTTCTATTTATTATTTTGAAATAGTAAGGGTTGATTTGATTAATGTGGTTAATTATGGGTAAAATGCGCAAATATTTCAAATAAGTAAGTGGTTATAAAATATTCATTGTCATTGGGGAATATTAAATTTACCGGTCGTGTAATATTCTTTCTTTGTTGGGAATTTTCGCATTGACGGCACAGACAACCTTATGTGGGCCTCATAACGAAAAGTGATTGGATGAAGAAAACGACAAGTATAAGTTGTTTATAAATAACTGGCGTAGTTGTTACAGATTATCATTGTTGAAATATCCTATTGGTTAAAACACAAGAAGACTTGCAGTATTGCATCGATTATTGATTCTTACGTGAAAAGGCACTACTCAATAATTGTTACGATGAATTCATTTATTCAATATTTTATCTTATTGATTCAATAATTTCTATGTTGATATTTTATATTATTGTTGTTTCAATAATTGTCACTATATAGTATTTTCATTATCAGATCAATAATTCATATTATTTGAATAATATTATTAGATAACATTATTGGCAATGTCTAGAAAGCTCTGTCTAAGGAAAGGTTTGGTCACCTAAGCTGCGCTTTTGATAAGGAGAAATCCTTATTGGAAAGCCCCTCTTTCTTGGGAGGCTATGCAGGTTGTCGATATTGTGATTCTGTAATATTATTTGTGAATAATTAATTATTGATTTATATGATAAGAAAAATATTCATTTTATGTGGATATAGATGGAGAAAATTTTTAATGTGACAATTGTTGAAAAATTGTCATTTTATCTTGTCTGATAAATAATTCATTTAAATATATTATTATATTTTAATAATATAATAATGGTGATATTTTTACAATGAATGTGGGATATATGAGTATATGAGGAGAAGGAGTATTTTTGTTACAATTAATGTTTAAAACATGTTAAACATGTCGGTGGACCCCATTTCTTGACTGAAATTAGTTTATAGCCCGTAAAATCGCCCGTTTGTGGATTTCGGTCAACTTCTGCTTGGTATTTGGAAAAACTTAAACTTACAAAGTTGTAGAGAATGGAATTTCCTATGGAAAGGACATGTGGTTTGAATTTTTCTGATAAAAGGGCTATTTATTATGAATTATTGAAGTTCTAAAGTTCCAAAATAATTGATTTTTGGAAGTTTTAATTATTTATTTTATGAAAAACGTTTTTCTTACTTTTTCTAGAAAGTGGGAATGTGGGAAATCTGATTTCAAAGGATGCGTATGAATTTTGTTATTAATAATAATATTTTATTAAATTTTCTGCTTTGGTGTTCTAAGCATTTTCCTATAAATAGGGTGCTTAGATTAGAATTGAAAATCACACCGTAAAGCTGAAGTTTTTATCCCTTTCTCTCTATATTATCGAGCGTATTCTTGTGAGTATTTTGATACTTTGAGTGTTTTATACTGATTGTAAGTTCCTTCAAAGACTATATCGTATTCCAATTAAGAATCAAAGTGTTTTCAAGGTAAGGGATATTATTTTTTTAAAATGATATTATTTCTTCTTATATCATTATACCGGATTATTAGTAAGATTTTCTTGTGAAATTCTTATCTTTTAGTGTCGGGGTTCTTATTCACGTTTACAGACTTTATTCACTTAATCTGACTATTATTCAAGGAAAATTAAATTTTTGTTTTTGTCCAAAATATCTATTATGGATACTAGTTTTGATTGTATCCATGTTTTGATCATTCTTGAATTTTACTTCACTATGATTATTAATGAAGTATTTTTGAACTTGGACTATTTAAAGTACGAATCCTTAATATTTGCTCTTTTGTTTCACTGGATTCATTTTTTTAAAAATATTTTTCATCATCCTCAGTCCTAAGTGATGGTATTACTGAATATCTTTGGTCTGTAGTGCAAAGATGGTTGATTTTCCTATAAATATCTTTGGCACTGTAGTGCAAAAGATGTCACAGTGTTGAGATGAACATGACCGTGATGAATATCTTTGGCTTTGTAGTGCAAAGATGAATATTTGATTCAAGATGAATATTGATTGATGTTCTGAGGATAAAATATTGATGATGAATTTTTAAATTCATAGATAAAAGTAGATTTCATTCTCTACGTAACTCTTCTATGAATTATTATTTTCGCTGCGAATATTGATCTGAAACTTGTTGTCTATTGTATTTTATCAGATTTTTCCCTGTTGAAGACTAAAGATAATTTGTTCTATATTATCTTAGTCATAATATTCTTTACTGGGCTAGTTGAGCTCACCCGTTTCCTTTTTGTTCCATTTTTCTTCTCAGGAGGCAAGAATGTAGCAAGTACTAGTCGGGGTATGGAATGAAGGTTCTGGAAAGTCATTTTAGTAGTCCTCACCATTTTTGTAAAATAATATATCAATAATTGTAATGAGGAATTATTTGGGTGTGAATATTGTCTAGACGACAATATTTGTATTTAAACTCACAGTTTTCATGTTGTATTAATAACGTTGTAGCTGTTTCTGTACCATGTTATTGACGACTCAAAATGGGTGATGTATACTTATTTTGGGGGTGTCATAGTTGGTATCAGAGCTTAGGGATATGATCTCTGGAGGAGATCGGGGAATAGAATAGAGGGAGAGAGAGGTAAAGTAAATCCTTATTTAGTGTATCCTACCTAAGCTTATTTGTTAGTTGGTCAGTATATAAGGATATTATGTGATATGTTGATTTCCTTAATTAACCCTTGTTTTATGGCAGTATTTGAGAATGTCTACTGAGAATGTTAACAGTGGAGTAAATGAGACCGTGGAGACACATTTGATCACCAATGAGGAGAACGTGCAATAGGCTGGCAATGTTCATCTTGTGAACAACACCACTGAGCAGATGATGAACGCCGGGATGTTTAGAAGCTTTTTACAGTTCATGCAAAATCAGACGAGGGAGACTCGTGTACAAAATACAGGTGGAAATGATAACAACGCACGGTTTATTACAAAGAAAGCGATTCAAAGAGTTGGGACCACGAGTGCGGGGAAAGCGGATCCGATTAAAGGCGGAGACGTGGGTTAAACAAATTACCAAGATATTCGATGTCTTGAGATGCACGGAGGAAAGAAGGTTCCATTCGCCACTTTTATGTTTAAGTAATGAGGCGATTCTTTGGTGGGAATCGTGAAGCATACCCATCCAACCGCACTCAGCATGTCATGGGAGACGTTTTAGAAATTGTTCAATGACAAGTACTTTCCTGAAAGTATTCGTTATATGAAGGAAGTGGAGTTTATTAGACTGGAACAAAATAACATGGACGGTGTCCCAAAGTCGAGGCGAAGTTTGCAGAGTTATCGAGATCGCACCTCATTTGGTGGAGAATGAGAACGTATGACGCGGATGTTTCGAGAGAGGTTGAAACCCGACATACGTCAATATCTCATTTCTCATAAATTTTCTCTCTATTCAGATGTTGTCAACGGGGCTCAATTATTAGAGCGAGATAACGAGTATGTTCAACCGAGGGACCACAACCAGGATCATACCTGATGATGGCGATCATCGAACAACGATAATCAGTGGAGAAAGAAAAATACGGACAAAAGCGGTAACCACTCTGGTGGTAGCCATGGCCCATGAAAATAGAAGAAGCGAGTCGGGGGGGATTTTAAAAAAGAAGATTCAACAATGACAATGCGAAGACGTCAAAGACCAAAGAATAACCGGTTCTACGGAGGAGAAACGACCACATTTCGTATATGCTATAAATGCGAGAAAGAGGGACATATCAGCCCAAATTGCCCACAACAGTTCAAGGTATGTTATAATTATGGAAAAGAAGGACATATCTCTCGAGATTGTACAGTAGCGAAACCAATTCAAGCGGGAATGGTGACTCAAAAGGCTGTCCCAAAAAAGTCAAAGTCAACGGTTCCTGGAAGAGCCTTTGTCGTGACTGGTCAAACTACGAGGAACCCAAACGAGGTGATCATGGGTAAGCTAATCATAAATTCTTGCGAAGTTTATACCTTACTTGATACCGATGCTACCCATTCATTTATCTCTCCTGCTTGTGCTCAACGTTTAAACTTAACTCCGGAGAAATTAGACTTTGATTTATTTGTGGAGACTCCGTTAGGAGAAACTTTCATCACATCCACTGTTTATAAATCTTGTTTGATCCAAGTTGGCACCATCACATTACCTGTTGACCTTATCTCTTTAAAGATACTTGCTTTTGATGTGATTTTAGGGATTGATTGGTTAACTACTCATCATGCCAAAATTGATTGTTTTCATAAGGTTGTTAGTTTTCATATTCCTAACCAACTTGTTCTACGAATTCTAGCAACTAAACCATTAAAATCAATCAATGTCATATCTAGTCATAAAGCTATTTATTTATTGAAAAACGGATGTCAAGCTTTCTTAGCCCATATTATGGATTTGAATAAATACACGTCAAATTTGAATAATATTCCTGTTGTTAGTAAATTTCCTGACGTGCTTCTTGAAGAACTTCCCGGTCTACCCCCAGAACGTGAAGTTGAATTCTTTATTGATCTTGAACCTGGTACAAAGCCCATTTCTAAAACTCCATATCGAATGGCTCCTATTGAACTTCAGGAGTTAAAGGTCCAACTACAGGAGTTGTTGGACATCGTTTCATTAAATCCAAGTACATCTCTTTGGGGTTCTCCTGTTTTATTTGTAAAGAAAAAAGACGGGAGTATACGACTTTGTATTGACTATCGAGAATTGAACCATGTCACCATCAAGAATAGGTATCTGTTACCTCGTATTGATGACCTGTTTGACCAGTTGCAAGGAGCACAATTCTTTTTAAAGATCGATCTTCGTTCTGGATATCATCTGTGACTCCCCCAAAATAGATATACAACACCCATTCTGAGTCGCCAAATACATGGTATAGAAAGTAAACTACAACTTCAATAATACAATTGTCGTGCAAAATACGACAACACATACTATGAGTTTAAATACAAATATTGTCTTCTAGACAATATCCACACTCAAATAAGTTCTTATTACAATTATTCAAACACTAATTTACAGAAATAGTGAGGACTGCTAAAACATCTTTCTAGAACCATCACTCCATACCCTGACTAGATCTTGCTATGTTCTCACCTCCTGAGAAGAAAAATGGAACAAAAAGGAAAAGGGTGAGCTCAACTAGCCCAGTAAAGAATATTATGACTAAGATAATATACAACAAATTATCGTTAGTCCTCAACAGGGAAAAATCTGATAGAATATAATAGACAACAAGTTTTAGATCAATATTCTGCAGCGGAAACAGCAATCCATTAGAAGAGTCAAGTAGAGAATGAGTTCTACTATCTTCTAAGATTTAAAAGTCCATCATCAATATTTTATCCTGTAACAACAATCAATATACATCTTTAATCGAATATTCATCTTTGCACTACAGGCCAAAGATATTCATTTTGTATCACCAGGTTAGTAAGCGATCATCTCAACACCTGTTCATCTTTGCACTACGGGCCAAAGATATTCATCAGTTAATATATCATTCATCTTTGCACTACATGCCAAAGATATTCAATAATATCATCATTAAGGACTGAGGATGATGAAAAACATTTTAGAGAACGAATCCAGTGAGACAGAAGGACAAATATTAGGGATTCGTGTTACAGTTTATCCAAGATCACTAATACTTCATAATAACAAATTTTGAAGCAGAATTCAAAAATAACGATCAAAACATGGATACAATCAAAGATAGTAGCCAAAATAGACATCTTGGACAAAAAGAAGAAAATTTCATTTTTCGGTGAATAGTGTCGTATTCGTGAATAGTGTCGTATACGTGAATATTAACCCCGACACAAAAAGTTTTAAATTTGATTAAAAAGTTCACCAATATTTTGGCATAATGATATTGAAGAAAATAATATCATTTAAGAAGAAAATAACATCCCTTACCTCAAAATAAGCAGTCTTACGATCGAATATCGGATAGAAATAGAAGGAAGCTTATCAGACGACAATGAACTCTCAAAGTATATAAATACTCAAAAAAATACGCTCGATAATCTAGAGAGAAAGAAAACTTGTTTCTGGTGTGATTTTCAATTCTAACCTAAGCGTCTATTTATAGAAAAATGTTAGAACGTCATAGAAGACTAAAATAATAAACTAATATTATTTCTTTTTAATTTCCTACGCCACCTACCATTTGAAAAATCCAAGCATGCCTTCTTGGACAAAATCAGCAGCCCATGTGTGTAATCAACACCAACCAAAAAGTGGGTCCCACCCATAAATTTAATAAAAATTATTTTATTTTCCGAAACTTCAATAATTCATAGAAAATAGTCCGTTTATCAAAAAAATACAAATTTTATGTCCTTTCTGCCTGAAATCGAATTCTCTAAAACTTTGTAGCTTTGAGTTTCTCCAAATTCCAAACCGAAAAATATCCGAAATCCACAAACGGATGATTTTTAATACCTCCCTTCCGACAAAAATACTGATAAAACACCTTAGCATTAATTCCTTCATTTATAACCACATAAAATAAATAAATCCATCATTTATATCCACATCAAATAAATATTTTCTTATCATATAAATCAATAATTAATTATTCACAAATAATATTATGTAATCACCATTATGACAACCGGTAGCTTTCTAGAAAGAGGGGCTTTCAATAACGATTTCTCCCTTCTTGGTAGCATGATTAGGTGACCAAACCTCTCCTTAGATAGAACTTTCTAGACATTGTCAATAATGTTATCTAATAATATTATTCAAATAATATGAATTATTGATCCGATAATGGGAAATCTTGTGCGTGTGACAATTATTGAAACAACAATAATATAAAATATCAACGCAAAGAATTATTGAATAAATAAAATAAAATATTGAGCGATAGCTTCTTCATCGTAACAATTATTGAGTAGTGTCTTACTACTTACGAATCAATAATTCAACAATCTTGTCTGTAATACAGGTACTTCTTGTGCAACCACGCATATTACTGTATTTTAACCACCAGGTAACCCAACAGTGTTAACGGTAACAATTACGAAGTTATTCATAAAAACTTATACTTTGTCGTTTTCTTCATCCGACAGTTATTCAGTTATGAGCCCCACGAATGGCTGCGTCGTCGTACGAATATTCCCCTACAAAAAGAATATTCCCCAACAAAAATGAATATTTTATAACCACTTGCTTATTTTGCAAAATTTGCACATTTCACCCATAACCAAAGCATTATATCAAATTAACACCTTATTAATTTAGAATAATGAATAGAAAAATTCAATTTTATTTATAATAAGTTGGGGTCTTACAACCTCCCCTCCTTATAAAATTTCTTCCTCGAAATTGTCAGATGCGCACTGGTGTGTTTCAAAAGATGAGGGTACCTCGCTTTCATTTCCGATTCCAACTCCCATGTCATTTCCTCAATTGCATGGTTTCTCCACAAAACCTTTTCTTGTGGTATAACCTTCGTGCGTATGACATGCTCTTTCCTATCCAAAATCTTAACAGGTACCTCCTCGTACGTTAAATCTTCGGCTATCTCGTCTGGTTCTATCGCAATAATGTGGTTCGGGTCTTTCACATATTTACGAAGCATAGATACTTGGAGGTAATGTGAGTCTATAGGCCACATTTTCTATTCGATCAAGAATCTCAAATGGACCAATAAACCTTGGATTGAGCTTTCCTCTCTTTCTAAATCTTGTAACTCCCTTCCATGGAGCAATACGTAACAGTACATGATCTCCAATATTAAATTTCACATCCTTTCGATGAAGATCAGCATAACTCTTTTGTCGATCCTGTGAGGTTTGAGTACGTTGTCGAATTATTTGGATTTTTTATGTAGTCATGCGTACCAATTTCGGTCCCAACAAAGTTGCTTCACCCACCTCATCCCAGCATATTAGAGAACTACACTTTCGTCCATACAATGCCTCAAATGGAGCCATGCCTATACTTGCTTGATAACTATTGTTGTAGGAGAATTCCATTAATGGCAAGTACTTATCCCAACTCCCTTTGAAGTCTAGAACACAGAGTCTTAATAGATCTTCAAGAGTTTGAATAGTCCTCTCTACGATTGTCAAAATACATTTGAGGATGGTATGCCGAATCAATCGTAAATCCGTGCCCATAGCTTTCTGCAAGCTAACCCAAAATTGTGAAGTAAATCTTGGGTCACGATCCGAAACTATGGATACTGGCATGCCATGCAATCTCACAATCTCATTCAAGTACATACGAGCAATAAGTTCAAGGGAATAAGTCTCACGTATAGGCAAGAAATGAGCAGACTTGGTTAATCTATCAACAATAACCCAAATCACATCTATACCTTGAGAAACTTTGGGAAGACCTGTAACGAAATCCATAGTAATGTGTTCCCACTTCTATTTCGGAATCTCAAGTGGTTGCAATGGACCTTTTGGCACTTGATGCTCCGCCTTTACTCATTGACAAATTAAACACCTCGAGATAAATTCCGCGATCTCTCTCTTCATATTGTTCTACCAAAATGTGTGTCGAATATCATGATACATTTTGGTACTCCTAGGATGGATTGTAAACGGGGTGTTGTGTGCCTCCATCATGATCCTATGCTTCAAGTTAGGATCGTTAGAAACGCAAAGTCTAGAGTTGACTCGAAGTATTCCTTCTTCATCGATTCTTGCTTCTGGAATAGCACCTCCTTGCACTTTCTTCTTCATACGCATCAAATTTTGGTCCGTAGTAGCTTGAAAGCAGCTTTAACTTTAACGATTAAAGTCGGTTCTACTCGTATATTCGCCATCATCATGTGGGTCCCTGGAGTCTTTAATTCTACCTCCATCCTTTGCAAGTCATACCAAATGGACCTTTGCGCTGACAATATTGCACTCGTACTCGCATATGATCTTCTACTCAATGCGTCAGCTACTACGTTCGCTTTTCCAGGATGATATTGAATAGTGTGATCATAATCTTTCAACAGCTCAAGCCAACGTCGTTCTCAAAGATATTGAGTTCTTTTTGGGTGAAGAAATATTTGAGGCTTTTATGGTCCGTATAAATCTCCACTTTCTCCCCATACAAGTAGTGTCTCCATATTTTTAACGTGAATACGACTGCTGCCAACTCCAGATCATGAGTAGGATAATTCTTCTCATATTCTTTGAGTTGTCGCGAGGCATAGGCTATGACTTTCCCATGTTGCATGAGAACACATCCTAAACCTTTGCCTGAAGCATCGCTGTAGATGACAAATCCATCCGAACCAGATGGTATTGCCAGAACAGGTGTCGAAATGAGTCTCTTCTTGAGTTCTTGGAAACACTTCTTGCATTCCTCGCTCCATACGAATTTTATATCTTTCCGAGTCAACTGAGTTAACGGAGTAGCGATTCAAGAAAATCCTTCCACGAATCTTCGATAATAACCAGCTAAGCCCAGAAAGCTGCGTACTTCGGTTGCTCCCAACTTTGTATTGCTTCAATCTTCGTCGGGTCAACAGATACTCCATGTTTTGATACCACATGCCCAAGGAATGCTACTTCCTCAAGCCAGAACTCGTATTTCTTCAGCTTGGCATAAAGCTTGTTTTCACGAAGTCTTTCAAGTATCAGCTTCAAATGGTGCTCATGATCTTCTCGGCTTTTGGAATAGATGAGGATGTCATCAATAAAGACAACAACGAACTGATCCAAATATTCCTTGAATACTCGGTTCATCATATCCATGAAAGCAGCAGGAGCTTAGTTAATCCAAAATACACGACTAAGAATTCATAATGCCCATACCGAGTTCTGAAGGCAGTCTTTGGAATATCCTTAGTTTTAATCTTCAGCTGATGATATCTAGAACGAAGATCGATCTTTGAAAAGAATTTTGCTCCTTGCAATTTGTTGAACAGGTCATCAATGCGAGGTAACGGATACCTATTCTTGATGGTGACATGGTTTAATTCTCGGTAGTCAATACAAAGTCGCATACTCCCGTCTTTCTTCTTTACGAATAAAACAGGAGCACCCCAAGGAGATGTATAAGGACGAATGAAATCGATGTCTAACAATTCCTGTAGTTGGACTTTTAACTCCTAAAGTTCAATAGGAGCCATTCGATATGGGGTTTTAGAAATGGGCTTTGTACCCCGCTCAAGGTCAATAAAGAATTCAACATCACATTCGGGGTAGACCTGGGAAGTTCTTCAGAAATACATCGGAAATTCTCTAACAATGTGAAATATTATCCAAATCGACTTGTCTTTATTCAAATCCATAACATGGGCTAAGAAAGCTTGGCATCCGCTTTTTAATAATAAGCGAATAGCTTTGTGGCTTGATATGATAATGACTGATTTTAGTGGTTTAGTTGTTTGAATTCAGTATATGAGTTGGTTAGGAATATGAAAACTAACAACCTTACGAAAATAATCAATTTTGGCATGATGAGTGGTTAACCAATCAATTCCTAAAATCACATCAAAAGCAAGTATCTTTAAAAAGATAAGATCAACAGGTAATGTGATAGTGCTAACATGGATTAAGCAAGATTTATAAACTGTAGATGTAACGAAGGTTTCACCCAACGGAGTTTCAACAGATAACTTAAAATCCAATTTCTCCAGAGTTAAGTTTAAACGTTGAGCACAAACAGGAGATATAAAAGAATGGGTAGAACCGGTATCTAGTAAGGTATAAACTTCGCAAGAATTCAAGATTAGCTTACCCGTGATCACCTCGTTCGGGTTCCTCACATTTTGGCCAGTCACGACAAACGCTCTTCCAAAAACCGTTGATTTCGACTTATCTGGGATAGCTTTTGGAGTCACCATCCCCGTTGAACTTGGTTTTGCTACAGAACACTCTCGGGCTATATGACCCTCCTTTCCACAGTTATAACATACCTTGGATTGTTGTGGGCCGTTTGGGCTCATATGTCCCTCTTTCCCGCATTTATAACACACGACCGGTGGTCGTTCTCCTCCCCTAACAACAGTTGATGCTGGTGTTGCTACTGATGTCTTCCCGTCATTGTTGAATCTCCTCTTTTTGAAATTTCCACTAGACTCACCTCTTCTATTATCATGGCCACGATTACCACCCGAGTGGTTACCGCTTTTTATCAAGTATTCTTCCTCCTCTCATTTGGTTATCATCGCTCCTATGAGTCTTTGTGTCACCGAGATGACTACTGGTTGTGATCCCTCGGTTGAGTGTACTCATTGTCTCGCTCTAATAATTGAGCCCTGTTGACAACATCTGAATACATAGAAAATTTATGAGATATAAGGTATTGACGAATCTCGGGTTTTAGACCTCTCCGAAACATCCGCCATATCGTTCCTCATTCTCCACCAAATGAGGTGCAAACACGGATAACTCTGCGAACTTTGTCTCGTACTGAGACACCGTCATGTTGTTTCATTCGGTCTAATAAACTCTACCTCCTTCATATGATGAATACTTTCGGAAAGTACTTGTCATTGAATAGTTTCGAAATCTTTCCCAAGACACATGTTAAGTGCGCAATTTGGTACGCGCACTCTGATTCCCACCAAGAATCTGCCTCACCACGGAACATAAAGGTGGCGAATGGAACCTACATTTCTCCGTGCATCCCAAGACATCGAATATCTTGGTAATTTGCTTAACCCATGTTTTCGCCTTAATCGGATCGGGCTTTTCCCAGAAATCTGGTGGTCCCAACTCCTTGAACTGCTTGGCTGTGACAGATTGCGTGTTGCCATTATTCCCACCCATATTTTGTACACGAGTCTCCCTCGTCTGATTTTGCATGAACTGCAAAAAGCTCCTAAACATTCCATCATTCATCATTTGCTCGGTAGTGTTGTTTACAGGAGGAATATTGCCTTCATGTTGCACGTTCTCCTGGTTTATGACTAAAGGTTGTTCCACAGTCTCATACACTCCATTGTTAACGTTCTCAATAGCCATTCTTAAATACTGTCATAAAACAAGGGTTAATTAAACAAATTAACATATCACATAATATCCCTATATTATGACCAACAAATAAATAAGCTTAGATAGGACATACTAACGAAGGATTTACTCATCTCTCCACTCCTAGTTCTATTCCCGATCTCCTTGGAGACCATATCCCTAAGCTTTGATACCAATCTGTGGCGCCCCAAAAAATAGGTATACAACACCCATTTCGAGTCGCCAAATACATGGTATAGAAAGCAAACTACAACTTCAATAATACATTTGTCGTTCAAAATACGACAACACATAATTTGAGTTTAAATACAAATATTGTCTTCTAGACAATATCCACACTCAAATAAGTCCTCATTATAATTATTCAAACACTATTTTATAGAAATAGTGAGTACTGCTAAAATATCTTTCTAGAACCATCACTCCATTACCCCATTAGATCCTGCGCCATGTTCTCACCTCCCGAGAAGAAAAATGGAACAAAAGGAAAAGGGTGAGCTCAACTAGCCCAGTAAAGAATATTATGACTAAGATAATATACAACAAATTATCGTTAGTCCTCAACAGGGAAAAATCTGATAGAATATAATAGACAACAAGTTTTAGATCAATATTCTGCAGCGAAAACAACAATCCATTAGAAGAGTCAAGTAGAGAATGAGTTCTACTATCTTCTAAGATTTAAAAGTCCATCATCAATATTTTGTCCCTGTAACAATAATCAATATACATCTTTAATTGAATATTCATCTTTGCACTACAGACCAAAGATATTCATTTGTATCACCAGTTGGTCATGTTCATCTCAACACCTGTTCATCTTTGCACTAAGGGCCAAAGATATTCATCAGTTAATATATCATTCATCTTTGCACTACATGCCAAAGATATTCAATAATATCATCATTAAGGACTAAGGATGATGAAAAACATTTTAGAGAACGAATCCAGTAAGACAGAAGGACAAATATTAGGGATTCGTGTTACAGTTTATCCAAGATCACTAATACTTCATAATAATAAATTTTGAAGCAGAATTCAAAAATAACGATCAAAACATGGATACAATGAAAGATAGTAGCCAAAATAGACATCTTGGACAAAAAGAAGAAAATTTTATTTTAAATTGAATAAAGTGTAAATGATTCGTGAATAAAGGTAAGTATCACGTGAATAATCTGCAAGTATCGTGAATAGTAACTCCGACACAAAAAATTCCAAATTTTATTATAAAGTTCACCAATATTTCGGCATAATGATTTTGAAGAAAATAATATCATTTAAGAAGAAAATAACATCCCTTACCTCAAAATAACGGTACTTCTGATCAAAATATCGGATAGAAAGTTCGAAGGAAGCTTTCATGCTAACAAAGAACTCTCAAAGTATATAAATACTCACAAAAATAACATTTCGATAATCTAGAGAGAAAGAAAACTTGTTTACGGTGTGATTTTCAATTCTAACCTAAGCGTCTATTTATAGAAAAATCTTTAGAACGCATACGTAGGAGACTAAAATAATAAACTAATATTATTTCTTTTTAATTTCCTACGCCACCTACCATTTGAAAAATCCAAGCATGCCTTCTTGTACAAAATCAGCAGCCCATGTGTGTAATCAACACCAACCAAAAAGTGGGTCCCACCCATAAATTTAATAAAAATTATTTTATTTTCCGAAACTTCAATAATTCATAAAAAATAGCCCGTTTATCAGAAAAATACGAATTTTATGTCAATTCTGCTTGAAATCGAATTTTCTATAACTTCTTAGCTTTGAGTTTCTCCAAATTCCAAACCAAAAATATCTGAAATCCATAAACGGATGATTTTTAATACCTCCCTTCCGACAAAAATACTGATAAAACACCTCAGCATTAATTTCTTCATTTATAACCACATAAAATAAATAAATCCATCATTTATATCCACATCAAATAAATATTTCCTTATCATATAAATTAATAATTAATTATTCACAAATAATATTACAAAATCACCATTATGACAACCGGTAGTTCAGAAAAGGGGCTTTCAATAAGGATTTCTTCTCTGGTAGCCGCAATTAGGTGACCAAACCTCTTCTTAGACAGAACTTTCTAGACATTACCAATAATGTTATCTAATAATATTATTCAAATAATATGAATTATTGATCTGATAATGGGAAATACTGTGCAGTGACAATTATTAAAACAACAATAATATAAAATATCAACGCAGCAATTATTGAATCAATAAAATAAAATATTGAACAGTAACCACTGTAACAATTATTGAGTAGTGTCTTCTTACTTACGAATCAATAATTCAACAATACTGTGCAATACCGTGTACTACTGTGCAACCACGCATATTACTATATTTTAACCATCAGGTAACCCAACAGTGTTAACGGTAACAATTACGCCATTATTCATAAAAACTCATACTTTATCGTTTTCTTCATCCGACAGTTATTCTATTACGAGCCCCACGAATGGCTGCGCCGTCGTACGAATATTCCCCGATAAAAAGAATATTCCACGACCAAAAGAATATTCTCCGACAAAAATGAATATTTTATAACCACTTGCTTATTTTGCAAAATTTGCACATTTCACCCATAACCAAAGCATTATATCAAATTAACACCTTATTAATTTAGAATAATGAATAGAAAAAAAATTCAATTTTATTTATAATAAGTTGGGGTCTTACATCATCAGCTGAAGATTAGAACTGATGATATTCCAAAGACTGTCTTCAGAACTCGGTACGGGCATTATGAATTCTTAGTCATGTCTTTTGGATTGACTAATGCTCCTGCGGATTTCATGGATATGATGAACCGAGTATTCAAGGATTATTTGGATCAGTTCGTTGTTGTCTTTATTGATGACATCCTCATATATTCCAAAAGCCGTGAAGATCATGAGCACCATTTCAAGCTGGTACTCCAAAGGCTTCGTGAAAATAAGCTATATACCAAATTGAAGAAATGCGAGTTCTGGCTTGAGGAAGTAGCATTCCTTGGGCACATGGTGTCGAAACATGGAGTATCTGTTGACCTAGCGAAGATTGAAGCAATACAAAGTTGAGCAACCAAGAAGGCGGTGGCAAAACGCAGTTTTTTCGGACTTATTTGGTTATTATCGGAGATTTGTGGAGGATTTTCTCGAATCACTACTCCGATTAACTCGGTGACTCGGAAGATACAAAATTTGTATGGGCGAGGAATGCGAAAAGAGTTTCAAGAGCTTAAGAGAGACTCATTTCGGCACCTGTTCTGACAATACCATCTAGTTCGGGTGGATTTGTTATCTACAGCGATGTTTCAGGCAAAGGGTTAGGATGTGTTCTCATGCAACATGGAAAAGTCATAACCTATGCCTCGCGACAACTTAAAGAATATGAGAGGAATTATCCTACCATGATCTAGATACAGAGTTAGCGTGATCGTTTTTCTTGTTAAAGATCCGGAGACACTATTTATATGGAGAAAAAGTGGAGATATATTCAGACCATAAAAGCCTCAAATATTTCTTCACCCAAAAGGAACTCAACATGCGACAACGACGTTGGCTCGAGCTGTTAAAAGATTATGACCACACCATTCAATACCATCCTAGAAAAGTAAACGTAATAGCTGACACGTTGAGTAGAAGATCATATGCAGAAACGAGTGCGATGATGTCAAGTATACGATAGAACCAACTTTAATCAAAAAGTTAAAGTTGCTCAAGCCACCCCAAACTTGAGGTGACGCGCGTATGAAAAAGAAAGTACAAGAAGGTGCTTTATTCCTAAGCGAGAATCGATGAAGAAGGAATACTTCGAGTCCACTCCAGACTTTGTGTTCCTAACGATTCTGATTTGAAGAACAAGATCATGATGGAGGCACACAATACACCATTTGTAATCCATCCTAGAAGTACCAAAATGTATCGTGATCTTCAGCATACATTTTGGTGGAACAATATAAAGAGAGAGATCGCGAAGTTTATCTCGAGGTGTTTAACTTGTCAACGTGTAAAGGCAGAGCATCAAGTGCCTAAGGGTCCATTGCAACCACTTGAGATTCCAAAATGGAAGTGGAAACACATTACCATGGATTTCGTTATGAGTCTTCCCACGGTTTCTCAAGGCATAAATGTTATTTGGATTATTGTTGATAGATTAACCAAGTCTGCTTATTTCTTGTCGATACGGGAGACTTATTCCCTTGAACGTTTTGCTCATATGTATGTAAATGAGATTGTGAGATTGCATGGTATGCCAATATCCATAGTTTCGGATTGTGACCCAAGATTCACTTCACGATTTTGGGTTAGCTTGTAAAAAGCTATGGGCACGAATTTACGATTCAGTTCGGCATACCATCCTCAAACGGACGGACAATCAGATAGGACTATTCAAACTCTTGAAGATTTATTAAGACTCTGTGTCCTAGACTTCAAAGGGAGTTGGGATAAGTATTTACCATTGGTGGAATTCTCCTACAACAATAGTTATCAGGCAAGTATAGGTGTGGCTCCATTCGAAGCATTGTATGGACGAAAGTGTCACTCTCCAGTATGTTGGGATGAGGTGGGTGAAACAACATTGTTGGGACCAGAGTTGGTACGTATGACTACAGAAAAGATCCAAATGATTCAATAACGTATACAAACGGCTCAAGATCGACAAAAGAGTTATGCGGATCTTCATCGAAAGGACGTGGAATTTAGTATTGGGGATCATGTATTGTTGCGTGTTGCCCCATGGAAGGGAGTTACAAGATTTGGGAAGAGAGGAAAGCTCAATCCACGATTTATTGGCCCATTTCAGATTCTTGACCGAGTAAGAAATGTAGCCTATAGACTCGCGTTACCTCCAAGTATGTCTCGTGTTCATAATGTTTTTCACATATCTGTGCTTCGTAAATATGTGAAAGATCCGAACCACATTATTGAGTTAGAACCCAGACGAAATAGCCAAAGACTTAACATATGAAGAGGTACCTGTCAAGATTTTGGATAGGAAGGAGCATGTCCTACGCACAAAGGTCATACCACAAGTTAAAGTTTTATGGAGAAACAATGCTATTGATTGAAATAACACGGGAGTTGGAAAGCGAAATGAAAGCGAGGTATCCTCACCTTTTGAAACACAGTCACGCACGTCAATTTCGAGGATGAAATTTCATAAGGAGGGGAGGTTGTAAGACCCCAATTTATTATAAATGAAATTGAATTTCCTCTATTTATTATTTTGAAATAGTAAGGGTTGATTTGATTAATGTGGTTAGTTATGGGTAAAATGCGCTAAATATTTCAAATAAGCAAGTGGTTATAAAATATTCATTGTTGTCGGGGAATATTAGGTTGGTAAATGCAATATTCTTACCGCTTGTCGGGGAATATTAAATGTATTTACCTGCCATGAATTTTATGTGGGCCCCATAACGGAAAATGATTGGATGAAGAAAACGACAAGTATAAGTTGTTTATAAATACTAGCGTAATTATTACCAAGATTATCTTGTTGGAATACCGGTGGTTAAAACACACAAGAAGACACCTGTATTGCACCGATTATTGATTCTTATGTAAGAAGACACTACTCAATAATTGTTACGAGAGTTCTTTATTCAATATTTTATTTTATTGATTCAATAATTGCTACGTTGATATTATATATTATTGTTGTTTCAATAATTGTCACTACACAGTATTTTCATTATCAGATCAATAATTCATATTATTTGAATAATATTATTAGATAACATTATTGGCAATGTCTAGAAAGTTCATCTAAGAAGAAGTTTGGTCACCTAATTGCTTGGCCAAGAAGGAGAAATCCTTATTGGAAAGCCCCTCTTTCCCAAGAACCACTGGTCATCGATATTGTGATTCTGTAATATTATTTGTGAATAATTAATTATTGATTTATATGATAAGGAAAATATTCATTTTATGTGGATATAGATGGAGAAAATTTTTAATGTGACAATTGTTAAAAAATTATTATTTTATCTTTTGTGATAAATAATTTATTTAAATATATTATATTTTAATAATATAATAATGGTGATATTTTTACATGAATGTGGGATATATGAGTATATGAGGAGGAGAAGAATTTTTGTTACAATTAATGTTTAAAACATGTTAAACATGTCGGTGGACCCCATTTCTTGACTGAAATTGGTTTATAGCCAGTAAAATCGCTTGGATTTGTGAATTTTTGGCCAACTTCGCTTGGAATTTGGAAAAACTTAAAATTACAAAGTTGTAGAGAATGAAATTTCCTATGGAAAGGATATGTGGTTCGAATTTTTCTGATAAAAGGGCTATTTATTATGAATTATTGAAGTTCCAAAGCTCCAAAATAATTAATTTTTGGAAGTTTTAATTATTTATTTTATGAAAAACGTTTTTCTTACTTTTTCTAGAAGGTGGGCATGTGGGAAATCTGATTTCAAAGGATGCGTATGAATTTTGTTATTAATAATAATATTTTATTAAATTTACTACTTTGGTGTTCTAAGCATTTTCCTATAAATAGGGTGCTTAGATTAGAATTGAAAATCAACCAGAAATTGAAGTTTTCTCTCCCTTTCTCTCTTTATATTATCGAGCGTATTCTTGTGAGTATTTTGATACTTTGAGTGTTGCTATACGGTGCAAGTTACCTTCAAAGACTATATCCCAGTATTCCAATTAGAAATCTGATCTTTTCAAGGTAAGGGATATTATTTTTTTTAAATGATATTATTTCTTCTAATATCATTATACCGGATTATTGGTATGATTTTTCTATGAATATCTTTGGCATGTAGTGCAAAGATGTACAGGTGTTGAGATGAACATGACCGACTGATGAATATCTTTGGCCTGTAGTGCAAAGATGAATATTTGATTCAAGATGAATATTGATTGATATTACAGGGATAAAATATTAGTGATGAATTTTTAAATTCATAGATAAAAATAGATTTCATTCTCTACGTAACTCTTCTATGAATTATTATTTACGCTGCGAATATTGATCTGAAACTTGTTGTCTATTGTATTTTATCAGATTTTTCCCTGTTGAAGACTAACGATAATTTATTCTATATTATCTTAGTCATAATATTCTTTTCTTGGGCTAGTTGAGCTCACCCTTTTCCTTTTTGTTCCATTTTTCTTCTCGGGAGGCGAGAATGTGGCGAAAAGTCTTAGTGGGGTATGGAATGAAGGTTCTAGAAAGTCATTTTAGTAGTCCTCACCATTTTTATAATATAATGTACTAATAATTGTAATGAGGACTTATTTGGGTGTGAATATTGTCTAGACGGTAATATTTGTATTTAAACTCACAGTTTTCATGTTGTATTAATAAAGTTGTAGCTGTTTCTGTACTATGTTATTGACGACTCAAAATGGGTGATGTCTACCTATTTTGGGGGAGTCACAACGGGTATAAAATTTGTATCGGTCAATTTTACCCCCACTAATTGGATTATCAGATGATAGGGGAAAAATAAGGAGATTTGCAGGCTTCTCTTTTTGGTGTCCTCCAAACTTAGTAGTGCTGATGAGACGAATCACATTATACTTCAGGTTGCCGACCAGATTATGATGTTGTTCCTTATTTTTTTGGTTCTTTATGTTTTTTGTTGTATTGTCTTACTAGGAGAGATTTGTTGCTGTTGATGGTCTTTCAATTTGCCCTTCTTCTTATCAGATCTGACGGGCGAATTCGAGTTGGAACTGAATTATCGAAGGATTGAGGACTGTTATTGGATCCATCGGGACTGGAAGTGTCAGAGGAGGATTTCTTCGAAGAGAAGAATCTTCCTTTGAACCATTATTATGAATAGGATCTTTGATTTAGGGTTTTAAATTGTTGATTGATCCAGCCTTGGTCATATAAATTGATGACTAAGCTCAGGCATATTCGCGACTAGAGCTATGCAGTGCACCTTTAGAATAAGCAGAGTAGAGGGATTAAGGTTGAAGAAGGAAGCATCATTAGACAAATCATGTCAGATTGCTGCATCTTCTGCAATTCTTCTTCTGCATCGTCATAATGCGTATAGAATAAAGGTCAAAAATACGCATCATCTCATTCTTCTTCTGCGTCGTCATAATGTTGATAGGGGCATAATTGGACATTTAAAAATTTAATCCCATCCGCTAGTATTTTTAGCGGATGGCGAAAATTATTTTTTAATCCCAACCCTTTATAATTGTTATGGATGATATAGATGATATTTATCCAATTTTAATTTATAGCAAATAGATGCTATGGATCATTACCATATATATATATATATGTGGCTTGCTTCATGATCTATTAATGTGTGATCTTGTGAATAAAGTATTAACATATATAGAATTATAGTTTTTAAATAGGGTTTAAATATTATATTAACTTCAAGTCAACAAAGACTGTTAGAAACTTAGAATTGATTGCTTTTGTCTCAAAAAAAATTAGCAACTCTTTGAAAGTCTAGTGAATATTAATATAAATAGACTATGTTCTAGTATCTTAAAGATAATATTAAAAAAATAATCAATAAATAAATAAAAAATCAACTTTAAAAACAAACAAATATTTTTTATTTGCCTGACCAAATATGACTAATTTTAGGAAAAGTAGGAAGTATTTGTGAAAGCAAACCATACTATTGGCAAAATAAATTACTTTAAATCCCATTGTTTAGAAAGAACAAAAGGAGAGGAAAAAAGAACAATGTAAGAAGCAAAAACATGATACCAATTATATATAAATGACTAGTCTTAGCACTGATGGGGTTATCCCTATATCAAAAAAATAAAAGTAAACGACTATATATATATATATATATCAATCCAAATGACTAATGAGTACGAAGAGGTAACTAATTAATTACACATATCAATATTTTATTTTTTATTAAAAAAAACAGTAGTAATAATTTTGTTATAGGACTGGACCACTTATATATACTATTGCTTTTCTCACTAAAAGCATGTGGCACGCCTATTTGATGAAGGTCCAAAAAACAAACACTCCTCTTGCCTCTTGCCTCTTGCCTCTTGGTGAGAAGGTCGGCATTGGCTTAAGACATTTGCTACTATAAAAACTGCCACATTCATATTTACTCACACGACTTTTCATCTCTCTTAATTTCAATTCCGATCCCTTCTTAACTCATTACAATACTAAACACAATATATTTATTTATCGATCGAGTAGTAGCTGCTAGTTCTTGGCCATGGGTTCGTTCAATGGTACTGTGAGTGATCTGTTTTTGGGGCTGATCACATTTGGTTGCATGCTGCAGGTCTCCATTGGAGATGTGTACAAGGTTGGGGACTCTGCTGGCTGGACCATCATTGGCAATGTTGATTACAAACAGTGGGCTGCTCCTAAGACCTTCCAAGTTGGTGATGTCATTGGTAAGCTAGCTTTTTCTCCATTTCCGGCTTCCCACTTCCCATATATATTACTCCATATGATCCACAACCAACAGCTGGTCAAACAAATTTTTACCTTAGTGTTTATCCAATTGTTTCCTAGATTCGCCAATCAGACAGAGGATAGAGTGCGGTGTAGTCAATGTTGGTCGTGAATTTTATATTTATTTTTTTCCCTATATACTCTAGTAACTAGTAAGTATAGCTAGTAGATAAAAATAAAGATATGGTTGTGTGTTTTTGTTGGTTTATTTGGTTTTTATTCTACTTCCATAACTCTCATGTAAATGTAGTTCAGAAAGGAAAGAATGTTTTGATTTTTGATCTACTTAATTAATTATTAGTAATAAGTAGGAATAAGGATACAAATTACGATGCGTCTTATCTATAATTATTTTTGCTCTCAGCATCTAAATGAGGAACTAAACCTTTTTATGTTATGGGTTTTAGTAGATTTGGCAAATCAATAAGTATACGCGGAGAAGAATTTTGAACATAAAAATTAGAATGAAAAAATAAAATAAATTTATTCTCGCGAATAAATTAATTATACTGTCTAATTATTCATTAAAAAAAAATTAATTTTTTTCTTTCCATCTAATTTTTCTATCCAAAATATCTGTCGGTGTAGAATCACTCTTGCCAAATACTACTCCCTCTGTTCCTAAAAGATTGTCGTTTAAGATTAATGCACACAGATTAAGAAATATAATTAATACCTAGCGAAAATACTATACTACCCTTACTAATTGTCTCAACCAATTATCCACCTCCCAATGTTTCTTATTTAATTTAACCAATTACTACTTATTCAACCAATTACTACTTGGATTATAGCATTAAATTGAATAAGAATCATTGAGAAGTGAAGAAAACTTTAAATAGAAGAAAGCTTTAAATGAAAGTAAAGTAGAAAAAAAATAGCTAATGTGTATTGATAAATTCAAAATGACAATCTTTTTGAAATAAAAATTATTTTTTAAAATAACAATCTTTTAGGAAGGAAGGGAGGGAGTAATATATTTCTATATGTTAGGCATTGATTAATTCCCCTGCTACTGTACTGCCTACTAGCTACCCTGCAATCTGTCTTTTTGGATGGATGACAGCATATATGTATGACACGTGGGAGACATTTATTGGTCAACTTTTAAGGGATGTGTAGCATTCATGATTTGGTGGCCTGTTGGAGGAGGCATGAATGAATGCATGTTAATCAGTTGTTGTCCCCTCCGTCCTTCCCCACAAATCATCAATTTTCATGCTTGGCTTGGTTGTTACTTTCACATACCCTCCACCCTCCACCCTCGACGTAATGATACTATTTTTACACGTATTAATAAAATGATAAAATTAAGAGCATCAAAATTAAATCGAGGTGAAACTATGGACAGGAAAAATCCGTCTATTTGCTTTGGTGACTTGGTCCATGATGGTCATTGTAGTTTTTAAGAATATTTTTCTATCTTAAATTACAAGACCATTTTTCAGAAAATCCACACGGGTTTTTTCAAGTGGTAGTAGGAAGTGTCTATGGGTAAAAATAAAATGTATATATATATAGGCCATGGGTTAAAAATTCTAGTAGGAATTGTGCCGTCTAGGGAGCTAATTTAGATATATATAGCCTCACTCTTTATCTTTTAATGTAAGGTTAAAACTAATTACATCTTTTACTTTGAAAGATTAATTTGACTTCATGATCTAAATTATTCTTTAAAATATGTTACGTCTCTCTCGGATTCAGGTAAATGTGAAATTAGTAAGTTTTATAATTTGTTATTGCATTAATTACATAAAATATTGCATTGATAAATTCTATAACTTTTTATTACATTAATTAATTTAACATTTCATATAACCAATGCAATAAAATATTATATAAACTTACTAGGGTGAAGTCTGTGCCGCCTTCAACTAATCTAACAACAATGCATGTGTAAATGGTGTAAACAGTGTTCGAGTACAACTCGCAATTTCACAATGTAATGCAAGTTACACATGCCGAGTACAAATCATGCAATGCATCTGCTCCAATTACCACACACACAACTGGCAACGACTCCATTACCATCACCAATCAGGGCCACCATTTCTTTATCTGTGGGATCCCGGGTCACTGCCAAGCTGGCCAGAAGGTTGACATCAACGTGCTTCGCGTGGCTCCATCTCCTTCTACACCTCCTTCAGTTCCTGTTGGCTCAGTTCCTGCACCTTCTCCAAGTGAGGCAGCTAATTCCTTGTATGTGTCCAGCAGGTTTTTGGGTAGCCTTTGTTTGGCTATGGCTGTAATTGCAGCTTTTGTTTGAGGTTTTGATTGATCAGGAAATTTAACCCTCTTGGTGTTTGTTTTGTCGTCTATGGGAATATTAATATGTTGAATGTAGATGGATTTTGTGTTACAAATTAAGTAAATAATTCTATCACATGAGCTGCATGAATTAGATTTCTTTTTCTGTTTTGATTGGAGTTATGTTGGTTGGAAGCCTACAAGAGTTTTTTTGTATATGATGCAACATGCCTATTAATAGATGAACTTGTAGGTAAATTTTTCAACAACCCACTTTATAGTTTTGTGATGATATCGTCCTTTAGTTTTATGATGACTAAGCCTCATTTTCCAGATAAAATACATTTTTTAATGATTCGGGTGAAATTATATCTTAAGAGGGAATTATGAATGAGGCCTTGGTTGGCAGGAAAGTTTAATATTGCAGATTTCGGTCCCTTTCTAGGGTACTTGACGTTTAGGTAATGTAGTATCTGAATCGCATTAACTTTGATATTTAATTTACTTAACAATCTTCAAACTTTATACCCAGCCTGCTTTTGGTTGTTTTCTTTTCTTTTTTTTCTTTTTTTGGTGGGGGGAGGGGGGAAGGGGGTGGGGGGGGGGGGGTGATATCACAAATTGCTTCTAACAGACACAGTAGAAAAGATCTTGAACATCTAAAATAAAAGTTGTCTTCGGAAATTTCAAAATCTCAATATTGCTTTATGAATGAGCAATAACATCACTCCTACACTTGTAACAGAAACACCCATAAAGAACATTGTGGAGTTGGTGAATTAGAAAATTTCCTTCAATCATGGAAAAGTAAATTGTTTAATGTTCTCTGAGATCCTTGAATATTACACAAGCCTGATTTCATATCTTTATTGTTCCATCGTAGACTATCATTAATTTTTCTTCTCACTACAACTATTTTCACTTCTATGATTTGTTCAAGATACAAGAAACTAAGCAGGTGTGACTAGTGAACCTCTGACATTCGAGGGGTTGAATAAGGAATGCACTATACACTATTCCTATATCCTAGGAGGTGAAACTGAACAAAGAATGACATTTTAGTGACAAAAATATGGAGGCAAATGTTTGAGATGGGTTAGTAAATCCAGATGAAAATTAAACCAGAAGACCATCAAGTAGTGGGTGCTCAGCATCTGCATTCCTCTTTGCCACTCTTCTGTCATGTCCTTGAGCTCTGCAAAATATATGGAACAGACAGCTTACATTACATCTGGAAAGGATTTTTAAAATATAAATTGTAAACATCGTTCACCCTCAATCATAGTGACACAGATGAACCGAGGGAAGGCAGACATAAATGAGAAACATATTGCCATGCTCTCATCAAATTGAAAACCACAAAACTGGGACATGTATTATTTAATACTAGCTATGCAGTACTGTGACATATATCAATAGATACTATACAGGCATGAGTGCTTTATGACATGGCTCTGTATGCAAGTGTTCCTTGCAAGCAATTTATTCCTTCCACGTCTTTCGGCATAAAATAAGCTAATTGCAAGTAACATGTGTTTAAGAAATACTTGGTTACAATATGTCATCATGATCATCCAATGCATTAATACAGAAGCTGATGGACTAATATGAATAAAGCAGCGTAGAGACCTTACACTAGTTGATTGAAGCTCTACTGCAGATGAATCCTCATCATCCTGCAATACATTTTGAAATTTTTATTACTGTCATGAGGTAAAGAGGTATATATCAACACGAAAGAGTTTAGTGCAGCTAAAATACCTCAATTAACAAATCCTTTCTGGTAATCACTCCAATAACGCGAGAAGCACGAGGAACAACAAATATATGCCTTAATCCTAGTTGGCGGAAAAGATTATATACCTGTACCATCAACCAAATGGAATATTCATAAACTGATATGAGTATTTCCCATATATGTCTAATTACATACATAATAAGCTAATAGCTATTACAGGTCTGAAGTTGTCACCTTTGTTAAAGACATATCATCAGGCACAACATAGGGAGAGGGGTTCACAAAAGGGGCAAGATCAATGTACATTTCCAGATCATCATGACTTAGATGGATATCATTTATTGATATTCCTTTACTGGAAACGGGCTTCACAAATTCAGAAATTCTGTGCCTGCGATTCAGAAAATCTTTTAATTTTAAGCCAATAGATGAATCGGTAAAAGTTGAAATACTCTCAATTAGTATCATGCCTTACCTGATTGGCAAAGAATGACCTCTCAAGTCAGAGGGCAATGGACTATGCTGGAAATCTGCTTTAGACTGTAGAAGTACCAACAAATGACTGCAAAGATGAACAAAGTTACCAAGTTACTTCAATTTCATCAAATCTGCTAACCACAACAACCAAAAAGAAAACATTTTTGAGTACTTAGAAACATAATGTCAGCAGAAGTTAAACAAAACAGTATCTCCTACCTCCTTAGTACAAGTCCAATTACAAGTGTTTCTCCGCTTCTTGTGTGATCTATAACCTGGACATCAAGAAGAGTGAAACATTAACCTCAAGTTTAGCTAAAGATTAAACAGTAGTACCAAAGGCACTATATCATCTGAAAAATTAACTTACAGGGAAGCCATTGTGGCCATTGCTCCTCAATATAGAGACAACATCTGCAACCTTGATAACGCGAGGGAAGTAAATAACCTACAAGAGATCAGAAATAAAGCAAACTGTGAGAGGGGGGAACAAAAAGGCGTGTTAGAAATAGAATAAACAAACTCTAAAATGTAGTAAATGAGAATAACCCAGACTTCACAATTTTACTGGATGTGGTATATCCATTACTTCAAAACTAAGGAGCACCAGGGTTTAAACTTTTGTTACATAAAGAACATCTTTAAACAAATTGGCACCCAAAGCTCACAATTGAATTAGTTTACGAGGAAGAAAAATTTTCTAGTGTAAAACTGTAAACGTCTTTCACATCAAAAGCCACTAATAATAAATTGACCTTCTGATTCCCACAAGCCTCTTTTGCAGTCATTTGCCGCATTTGGTACTTTGGTCTTGATTCAAGTAAAGGAATACCCCTCAATCGAGCTTGTTCTTCGTACAACCCTTCATTAAAAGCATCACCAACAGCCTGTGGAAGCTTAAGTAAGTAATGTACATGGTGTTGCTAGGTGTAGCACACAGAATGTTATAAGGGAATACCTTTGATATAAGAAGAACAAGCATGATGAGAGGCAAGAGCTTCAGATTATTTGTAATCTCAACCATAATGACACAGAGGGAGACTGTCATACGCATTGAACCTCCAAGAAAAGAAGCAGCTCCAAGTAGAGCATATCTAAAATTTGCATTGACATTTGAGCAACGTTACTTCAGATAAACACAAAGACAGCACATAGAGAATGTTGCAACACTTCAAATATGCATATGCATATACACACATATATAATATACTCATTAATTTTCTGTACAGAATGCACTTTAAAACAACTCTAAAAACATTGTAAGCAATAAATGCCAAGGACATGTTCATGATGTAGAAATATAGAAATGAAACATAATAGCACTCCAAAACTTGATGTAAATGTCCAGAATTCTAAAGTAAAAAAAAGACTCCCATATTCTAGCTGTTAACTATTACCAAGATTACTGATCTTGCCCATGTTTCCAAAACATTTTCCAAATGAGATGATAAAAATTCTTGAATGGGTTTTCCATGATACAGAAACAGTCCCGCCTTGGAGAAAAGTAATTTTGAGATCAACTGAACTGCTGACAACCTTTTTCAAAGCTCAAGCTTTTAGAGCAGACTGATTATGTTTAACCAGTATTATCTGAACGTGGTACGCTTCGCATGCAAAGATCTGAAAATGGTATTTTATATAGCTAAAACGTGTTATGCTAGGTTATTTTTATAAGTTTTTATAGAAGATTATTAGTTGAAAATTTGATTGTTTTATAAATATTTTAGTACAAAAGTAATGTTTGAGCATCCAATACTAAGTTATAATATTGAAATTTGTGCAATTATAGTTAAGCAACAAACAAATTTATGGGTACGTTAAATTTAGAGTATTGGTACGTAAGAGTATCTTGTTTGGGTACACAAGTATCAATAAGCAGTTCGTTAGCTGATAACTCTGTGTTTAACTATGAATTGGACAGAGCACACACCCTTCCCCCTCCCAGCAATGAGGGCTGATGACTTATTTTAACAAAGTGTGGATAAAAATCAAGTCTACTTAAAAGGATGACTTAATATCATATATGAAACTTAGAAAATGTTTCTATGACTGAACTCTGAACTCAAGAGAATCTTGAAGTGCAACAGAACACCGCTCTTGGTAAATAGAAATGCCCTTCATCTCCATAAGTGAATCTGTTACCAAACACCAATCAATTTATTTATGGGATCATTACATGTAAAAAGAGACATGTTAAAAACTGGCAAAGAGTGGTACACCATTTCTTTTCTAAGATATATGGGCATCTAATGAAAGCAAATTCCTCAGGCGTGAAAACTCACTAGATAATTTCTAAAAACCAAATTCCATTTCCAAGTTGCATTTGACGTACAAGTGATTTGCTCAGGGGTAGATTTTGATTTGCTATTTTATTTCTTCATACCATTTTTTTCTTGGTGGCCATATCAACTTATAGTATGTAGCTACTACTTGAGGTTAAAAGCAATAATAAGAATGCCAATGAGTAGAAGAAATAGCAGACTCACGTTCCTTCTTCAATGTTCAGCTTCTTGTAAAAGCTAACTACAAACTTGCCAACAAGACGCCCATAGGTTGATCCAATCATTATACCAGGAACAAATTGACCAGCTGGAACAGCAGTACCAAATGTTACCACTGCTAAGGTATAAAACATAACCTGAGGATAAATGAGAATATCAAATGAAGTCCTGGTCTCCTGGACAAGAAGTAAGAACTGAAAAACGATGTCATTGCATACATTAAATGAAACATCATAAGTTGGGATACTAATAACTCTAAATTTCTTTACTGAAGTCTAGAACAATTATAAAAGCAATATTCATAAAGCATCTGTTTGATATAACCCAGAATCAAACAAACAGACAAAATGATTTCAAAAAATTATAAAATTAAAACAAATGTAATTATAATCCTGCTATTGTATTATATTTTCTTCATGAGATCATTTGCATACAAACATATGTATAATCACTAGCTCACAATTAAAGTAAACCTAAGAAGTAAAAATTTCCATGTCAATAAATTCCTAAAACAACAAAAAAAAAACTCACAACAATAAATTTGAAGCAGAATGTTCTGAAAATGAAATTTTCAGAGAAGGCAACTTTAGTAAGTTAGATTAATTCTAAGAATTTCTCAATATACAACTTATAAATCTAACTCGTGTATTTCTGGAAGAAGATTCCTCATGTTTCACAACCGACAAATATGCTCAAAAGTATTCAAAAAAAACAAGACAAATATGCTCAAAAGTAGTACTTTTCTATATGTATAAAAAGCAATAAATGAATGAATATGGAACAAATTTATTCCTAACATACCCAAACTATAGTTTATAAAATAATCTGATCCTACTGTACTCAAATATAAATTTAGGTAGAAAAAACGCTAAGGGAGAACGTGCAACTACCAAAAAGGTCAGCAGGCTTTGGGCGCTGAACTCATGAATAGTTTTTGCACTAAACAAATTTCGTATGGCATCATCCTGCAATCAGATCAGACTTGCTTAAATGAAAAGGAACAATTGAGAGAGCGTAGGTATTAAGTTCTTAACATAAATAAAATAATTATAACAATAATAAGATGTATTTTGCCTGAAATGATCTCAACCTGTGTATTGAAGAAGATGGTTGCAAGGTCGTTGTATTCCTTGTCATTACTACAAAAGAACTGCAAACAGCAGAAAACTTATAAGGGCAAGAGCAAAAGTCGAAGGAATTTGTATACAGAATAGTTTGAAAGAAAGTTCAAGAAGACAAGAAATATTTAATAATGTATATAAAGCAACAATACTTCATATAAGGTTAAATGGATTATACTAAAAATGAGAGCGAATAGACTAACGAGCTGAAGTAGACACCTTTTTTACAGAAGCACAACTCAAATTAAAGAATCTGAAATTCAAGTACAGGTTAAAAAGAAATAAGGATTTCACCTATTACAAGGTTTAAAATTATATTTTTTTAGCAACTTATCTGAAATATGGGCCCCTTACACAGGATTAGTTTCACTTCCTTACTGGACTCCCTCAAATTCCCAAAATTGGACGACTACCACATGACAGATCTGGCCAAACGTTCGATGATAATGATAGTTTGATGAACTCATTAGGCTGTACGCTTCACTTTACGAATAGAATATGTTGGCCAAACTAGGTAATCGATAAGGGTTACTAACACTAAGAATCTTTAAATTCTCCAAATGTTGTCTTTTGGGTATGTGTAAAGTCCAGCTTGTGGGAATGCAACTGCATGAGATGATAGAAGTTGAAACAATATTAGTGAAGTTAAGTGTCTGCTCATCTAAAAAAAAAAATTTGCTTTGCTGAAGTAACTTAAGGGCAACAAATAACAATGAAAGTTATTCAAGGGTTGGTAAGTCTTCCCTGTATAATGCTGCGCTTTCAAATATTAACAATATATTGTTGCTTTATAATTTCGGGGGTCGTAAAAATATATTCAACTTCCAGAAATCAAAGACGTAGGTATATGCAACTCTGGGAAATTGTTGTTTCCACTTTATGATACCTAAATTCAAAGAAAAGAGTAATATATACTCATATTTACAGTATAATTAGCTCAGTGATAAAGATAGTTTGTTGCTTTAACATCTGGTTAAATTTTTGACATTGCATTATCAGTCTCATATAGGCAATACCATTAGGTTAATGATGACTAGCAGTCTAAGTCGTAAAATCTGTCCTTATACTTGCTTCATTTTCAAACAGATGAATGGGAAGAAAGCTATAGGTTATTACACACCAGAAAACTGTATAAAGTAAAATAGTGCAAGCAGAGATAGCCAATGCAGTCGTCAGTATCACCATCAAGCAATCAAGCTTTAGTCCTTTAGATGATGCTACAATTGTAATAAGCCAAAAGGGGTTCTTTGCCTTCCATTTAGGCATTTTTGTAACTTGGAAAATATAACAGGAAATGAAATCTAATAATTTATTGGAGCACTATTAATCTTTCATCAAAGTACACATTAACATTATACAATTCATATTAGATTTTATTAAAGTATAAATGATGAAACTTAATTATCATTGAGATAGTTTTTCCTTTTTCCTTTCATTTTTCCTTTAACAAGTTTCATATATCTTTTAGGGCAATTATTTGTCAAATACTAGTATATGAAGCATCATCAATTTACATACTGAATACCATCACAAAATTTGCAAATGTTAAAATTATATACATGGTAGACTGATAGAGGAGTAAATATAGCCTAAACTTTTACCTAGACAGAATCAAAAGAAAGTAGAACAATATCAAATCTTACATTTACATAATTCCCATACATTCCTGGTGGACGAGGACATTCGATACCAGAATTAACATCTGCTTCAGGACATGGGCTGCACTTTCTAAAAAGTGGTAATCCAAAAGAAATAGCTGATGTTATCATGGAGACAAGACACACTTCAATGACCTGCAATATTAACAAAAAGAGAATCAATCATAAAGTCATCATTCCCAAGATAAACCTAAAGCCAAGGCAAGTAAGCGGGCTCCAAAGTTTACACTCTGAAGCTTACTTTTGACTCGGCTTCCTTTCTTGTGTAAATAGTTTCGGCGCCAACGAAGTTATATAAAGAGTAAGCTGATTAAACAATGCTCCTGCAGAGAGAAAATTGGATGCCAGATCAGATTAACAGTTTATTTGTATTTTCATTTTTCCAATGTATGAATTGAAATTCCAGTACAAGATCATACCCAGAAGTCCACCAATAACACCAATAACTGCCATTGGCATCAACTCCACAAATGAGTAGTCCTCTTGACCACTAGAAAGAATAATAAATGTTAGAAAGAAAGCCTAAGATTAATACTCCCTCCAAGGCCTCAAGATTAATATTAAATAAGAGATCCAGATAAAGTTAAGATAAGCCAGCAAAGGCCTAAGATAAATATTAAATAGGAGATCCAGATAAAGTTAAGATACTAACTCTGAGACATCCCATATTATGAAGCCTCCAGAGCCAAAATGTCCACATTTTCCACTCTTACACCATCCCATTGCAGTACGAACCACAACAGCCACAATAGCAGAAGTGAAAAAGACACGCCACATAAGTTGACTCCTCCACCTTCAGTAGTGAAAGACAGAAGATTACATAGTGATATGTTATAAAATCCCAGCACATTCAGATGAGTAGAAGCACCGACTCATTTAGCTAATCATAAGATGACAGCATATTATACAATAATTAAAAAAATATATACACGTGGGTACATGCGAACACATTTTCTTGTATACATGTACACATCAGTGTACTTGCATTCAAGGGTTTTCACTGATTAAAGTAAGTTGAGACAAACCACATGCTGTGAGCATTTATGTATACACACAAACACGAATATATGTCTGTATATACTTGCACATATATACACACACAAAAAAAGATATGCATATGATACTTTATATGCAGAATGCATGTTGTTAGAGCTGCAACTTAATCAAAAGGGTGAGGGGGATTTACCAAGATGTGACTTCTTCTAATGCAAATAATACACCTCCAACCGGAGCCCTGAAAGCAGCAGCAACGCCAGCTGCACATCCACAGGTTACCTTTTCAAAAAAATAGACCAAATAAAATGAGCACAACTCAGAGGTAGCGTCACCTCTACTGTTTTTCAGAACACATACGAGCACTATCTGAGAAATGTACAAGGTACAATTTGAACACTTTTTAATAAGAAAAACATTATCATTAGAAAAGGCCTTAAAAAGGGACAGCGCTCATGTATACGGGCGTATTCAAAAGCCCATTGGACTAGCACACAAAAACCACTACCCTAAAAATTTATTTGTGAGCAGAAGTATAGTATGCTAGGAAAATTTTGTGATATGGATTTGACAAAGGAAAGGATGCGTAAAAGTCCACTATAGATAAAGCATATTACACCAATTCTACAAAGATTTAGACTGAAGTGACACGCACCATATTTATACTGAAACACTGTACTGGCATTTTATACACATAAAAACATATTTTTAAAATGAATAACAGTAAGTAATGAAATAACTATGATGCAATATTTTAACTGCAGAATGTAAACTTGGAAAGGTTAGGTCACTCACAAGATCACGACGATCGCGGTCGCTCTTAAAAACTTGTAACCACCTTGAACTTAAATGATACTTTGTGGATCCACCCTGAACGTATGCATAAAAGGAACAGAATTTTTAATCTCAAAGCA
Organism: Panax ginseng; assembly: GCA_020205605.1. Taxonomy (NCBI): domain Eukaryota; kingdom Viridiplantae; phylum Streptophyta; class Magnoliopsida; order Apiales; family Araliaceae; genus Panax; species Panax ginseng. Next base: position 17,243,480 of record CM035149.1, on the reverse strand, counting down.
GAAAGTAGAAGGAAAATGATAGAACATCACATTCTTGAATCAAACTGATTACTTGCTAGGAAATTAAATATATGAAAGACAAGTAGAACAAAAGTTAACAATTGCAAAAATTCTAATGCAGTTCACATTCCACAGAACTTAACATCCAAATGTAAATTATTTCAAATAGTTCAGCAACATAAAGTAATTTGGGAAATCAATAATCCAATATTACACATTTACTTGGTTTTAAAACAACTTCAAGGTACAATCAGATACTAGATTTCATAATGTTCACGGAAAATAATAATAGTAGTTAACAGTTGTTACAGTTCACTATTAAAACTACTCTATCTAAGAAGAAAGTGTACTTGGCAAATGCCATTTTCCTAATTTTACAAATCAATATGGTATTAAACTAATGAGGTATGAATTATGAAGTTAAACATTCATATAGACAAAACCTTTTGAACTTCTGATGCAGTGCAGACCATATCAGCTATGCACTAACCGCAGAAAACAGTTGTTTTCTAAACATGCAGTTATCATGAGCGATAACCTCATTGAAGTGAAAATAAAGGCGCAAGGAAAACTAAAGTTTTGACTAGTATAAAATACTACCTATTCAACATTGTGTGCTTACCTGTCCAAGCAAAGAAGCAATACATGCACCAGTGTGAACAAGAGGTCCTTCTTTACCAAGCGCTAGACCACCTCCAACTGAACCAATACTTCCGAATATCTAGAGACAGCACAATGTCAGGAACATGAAAAAATTATATTGCATAATTTTTAACAAATTCTATTGAAATCTAGGAAATATCATCAGACCTTTCCTATTAAGGTTCTGAAGAGAAGGATTCCATGAGTGTCAATTCCTGCACAGTCAAATGAGTAACCGCTACTCAAATTACAATGAATTTCCACCATATGATTAAATAGTTATAAGAAAACGCTGATCGGAAAATAATGCTTACCATTTAAATAACCCTTGATTTCAGGAATACCAGATCCAGCAGCTGCTGGTGCAAATTGTGTGATTATATATACAGATGAAAAGACTAGTGCCAAGTTGATCAATAGGTATACCACAAATCCAGCCACATATGACTTCTGTATTATTGAAAATGTCAATGAATATTTCCATCCAGCAAAATTCTCCACAGAAATATTTATGAAAACAGCAGCTAAACCAGTGCCTGAAAAGAGACAAAAAGTCATATATGAGCAGATTAGGTAAGACTCAATGACAGAAAGAGGTATGATCCAATGCAAACGTTCACTCTCCAACTCACAGTAACAATTGTTTGAGGTTTTCATAATCTCTCCACGAGAATATTAAATGGAAAAGTTAATAATAAAATTTTAATAAATGTAAGACCAAAAGAAAAGAATAAAAATGCATTCTCTACCATGACATGTTGTTCATTTTCTTAACACTTATTATTCTGACTTAATCCCAAATCTATTCGTGGATCAACAAAAGAATAATTAAACATTCATAAAACAAGTAATTAATGCTCGTCGTAATATTAATATATTATTGGCTCCAAGAAAGATAAATGTGGCCAAGATGGCATTTAATTAACAGGCATTTAATACATAGTTTGTTGAAAGCAGCGAATGCAAAGGTAAGCAAGAGAACAACGAAAAGGTAAAGAGGAGACACTGCATGGTAGAAAGTTAGCTTAGAAGAATACGTGTATAAGGTATTCATCTATAATATCTTTTTTTGATGCCATCATGTCCATCTCATTTTTCAATTCCAACAAGAAACTGGTTTCTAAGATTTTTTTTTTTTAAATATACATATATATAATTCCTAAGGAATCAAGTATACAAACATCAGGTCGGTTATATAGCAAAGAAATCAATAGTCCACCCTAATTCAACAAAAAAATGGTCCAAATGATAAAAGCTGCTTGATCAACAGTCCTTGGTTGATGTATAGTATAAAATAACTGAGAAGAACATTAGCTTACCAATGCCAATAAGCAACGCAAAAAACCATTTAACAACAGCATAATAACCAACATAAAGCTTTCCTCTTTGTGCCTGAAGATTCAATATCACAAATTACACATAGAATTGTAGCTCAAATCAGTAAATCATAGAATTGTAAAAAGAAAAAACAACTGTTACCTGTTCTTCCCTGTAAGCATAATTCTCAATAATTTCATAGTCAAGACTCTCCACACTGCTTCCATCAATCTTCTTCGACAGGTCAGGCCCATCAAATTCACCATCCTCCGAGTTCGGCAGCCGAGACCACATTAGCTTTGCAGTCTCCATGCCGTTCTGGAGATGATTCGACAGCATAACTCTTCCAAAACCCTATCTCTCTATATAAATATTACCAGCTCCGATCAAATCCTAAAACCCTAAAATCTCCTAGTTCTGTTCATAAAGCTCTGAAATTCATACAAATATAATCAGAATTTAGAGATCAAATATGAAGATTATACTTGAACATACAATTGAGTTCGGTGCAGAGAATTTGTCTTAAACAGGAAGGGAGAGAAAGAAGAGGTTATTAGAGTCAGAATTGATGGACGGGGACTGTTTATGGATGGAAGAATTGTGAATGACTCTTCTATTCTCTGTTTTCTCTCTCCTTTTTTCACTGTCATTTTATGAAGTATAGATGCACATTTGAGCTTTGATACTGTAGAGCCAAGGCGTATGTCACAGGTTCTCAGTTTATGCTTAATCTACGGCAAAAATGAGATTTCGAATAGTGGACTTTGGATAGCCATCCAATTGTATGGTTGCGATTGAAAGTGGAGAAAAAAAATAAAAGATATATAACTTGAACTAAAATTATACTAGTAGTTGTTATATAAAAAAGAGACTACATCGCCTAAAACAGCTCACGTACCCCTCATATATATTTATATATATATTTTGATAGTATATGAGAAATTTATGTCATATGAATATAGAACTTGAATAATTTTTATGATAAATTTATTTTAAAAAAATTAAAATAAAATCTTTCTTAATTTTTAAATTATTTTATCTTATTGCACCAAACCCAAACACCATTACTTGCAACTCTTTTAGGTCCTTTATGATCTTTGTCTCATTTTTAGTGCTATACACTCGAACACCATTAGGAGTCCTGCTGCAACCAAGCACTAAGCTGAGTTGGATGGTGAAATTGTCCACCACCTTCTAAGCTGTAGCCTCCACCATGAACATGAGGCTGTTGTAATCTGATGGAGCATTCGTTGGTACTTTCAATATGATAGGTGTGTGAATTATGGGTTCTATTAAAATAATTTATTACATATTGTGATCGTATACATAAATTTCATTTATTTAGGACCCCTCAAGTCAAAAAAGGGAATTTCTTTTCACGTATGGGTACCTGCCCACCGTGTAGCGTAGGCAACCCGTCAAACTAAAATTATGCTATTTTCCACGCTTTCTAACAAATCAAACTCTCCACTAATTGTGGTCCTGCTGCTGCTAATATCTATAACAGTTAAAAGAATGCTCCCATTCGATATCTTACGAGAAGCTAATTTTGCAGTAAAGATCAGATCAAATCAAATCAAGTAGGCCGTGTGTGTGTGTGTGTGTGTGTGTGTGTGTGTGTGTATGTCACCATTATGAAACTTCTTCAAGAAAATGATTTATTTCGTTACCTCCTGGCACCTATACATCAATTACACTTGTTTATAACATACAAAATAACAGGTCATGGACAACAAACCAGTTAAAAGTTCCTACGAGCGGAGAGATCTAATATAAATTGATTTATTTTTTACCACAATCGGCCAAGGTCCAGGTCCAATAGTCCCTCTCAAATTCACACTACTCGTGTATTACGAGCAAAAGACTGGCTTGTGTCGTGGAAAATAAAATATCCCGCTTTAATTTAATACTTGCTTCTAGTGCTTTGTATGTTACAATAGTTTCTTGACAGAGGAATCAGAGGCTGCAACCTCTGCATACATGTCTGTTATTGCTTTGGCAAAGTAGGCCTTCGCTTGAGGTCTCTTGATCTGGAAGAATAACACACAAGAATGTGAAAATTTGTCGTTGTGGTTAATCTCATATATAATATACAGCTCTTAGGATTCTGAAAACTGATACTCGCCTTAAATGTTGGTGTGAGCAAACCATTCTCCAAAGTGAAAGGTTCAAGCACCAAAGTCACAGCTTTTGCAAATTCAAACCCTCTCAGCTGCATAATTTTTTGTAATTTTGTTGGATAAAATAATGATTTGAAAACATAATGGCAATACAATTTTGCAGAGAAATAAGAGTACCTGAGCTTCTCTGCCAACGGCATCCATGTCAGCTAGGACAATGACCTTCACTCTGGGGTCCTTTACATTGTCCTAAATTTTCAAACTGCATCCACAAACCACACAAATATTATACAAAGATGGTTAAAAGACTCGTGTTTAATGCAATAGATTACTAAAAGGGAGACACTTATGCATGGAAACATATTCTCCGTTACAATAAAAACGTTGATGAACAGCTCTTATGTTCATTAAAGAGCATTCAGTGGTACACCTCTTACGTCATATCCTTGAGTGAAAGGAAGGTTCTTATAATGATCTTCTGAAAGAACTATGGATTAATAGAGATTAATAGCTTAGTTACATATAATTTTCAAATAAACTCCTAATTAGAACCCATTCGGCTTCCAGATCTTTACTTGATCTATATTCTGTGGTGTCTTCTGTACAATTTATAATACAGGCAAGGCTTGCAGGGAATTGAACACAAGTAAATTTATGCCATGCTGGGTGTCTACATGTGTTAGTTCTTGTTAGTGTGTATTTCTTGTCTGCATGCACAAATGTGAATTTCAATATATTCATCATGTGAAAAGATTTGAGAGTATCCTTTGGCTGACTATATGAATTTAACGATGAAGAGCCTTTTATTTATTTGTTTTTGTAGTTTTATTTCCTTCAGCCTCCCCAGGGTATTCCGAAGATCTTATTCAATAGAGAAAGAATAGTTGGAGGAAATCAAGATGCAAAGGACCCTAGTGCTCTTAATGACCCATGTATTGATTGAAGAAACAGCGACAATGCATGAGGTTCTATTTCTCTCTTTGTGTTTATTTTAAATCTAGTTTCTTGATTGTTGTGCTGATGCATCAGATTTGGAAGTGAATTTTACCCAAGTATATTCTTTCTCCTGTTAAAGTAATGTCAGGAGTTCTAAAATTTGACAAAAAAAAATATTATGCACGAGTTGTTTCAGTCTTAGTTAATAAAATCTTCAGTAGGGTTGATTAAATTTGTGGTTTGAAACCATTCAGAAGAGATGTACCCTTGGCCATCCTCAGCAATCATCAACTATACATTGAACATGTTTCATACATCGCTTTAAGACATGATTTTCACACAGTTGTGGTCTTAAAACATGTTTAAGCAAGTGCCTTAGTTTTAGAAAAAACTAGATACAAACCCCTGCGTTGCGGCGGGATTATTCAATTTTTTAATAATAAATGTGTACGTACAATTAATAAATTAAAATATAATAAGAACATGGTAGATTGTTGTGCGATGATCAAATTTTACCCAGAAAAATAGATGAATATACATTGTAGGGGTAGTGTTGAGATAAAGTAGTGATTTTATTAAATAATAATTAAATTACAAAGGATAATATCAAAACAGTTTAGATTTTTAGTGATTTAGGGGATTGTAAATCTAAAAAATTAAGAGAATGATATTATGCTATTAACTGTTTAGATTTGTAGTGATTTAGAATATTAGAAATCCAAAAAATTAATTAATAGCATAAAGTAGTGATTTTATTAAATAATAATTAAATTACAAAGGATAATATCAAAACAGTTGATATTATCAAAACAGTTTAGATTTATAGTGATTTAGGGGATTATAAATCTAAAATTTAGGGGAATAAATTAGGATTTGTTTTCATCCTCATTTGTTAGGTTAGTTGGACAGGTTTGTTAAGAGTCTTAAAGAACATTAATTAGACAGGACACGTGTTGAATTGTGGGAATGACAGGTGTAAAATTATGGTATCATGTACTGTGTTTTAGTATATATAATAGATAATAGATTTGGTGAGTACCCTTCTTAAAGATACCAAGTTTTGAACAACATAAGCCAGAACTTTACCAGTCCGCAGAATAAGAAGCTTAATAACTCTGCACTTGTGAAATTTAAGCTAGCAAATTATTAAGTCACCTTAAGGCCTTCAGCAGCAGCCCAAGCTTTAAACACATCTGGGTCTACCGAGACAACAGCGACCAAAGAGGAGTTCAGGCTGTCACCTGCCAAGGAAACAAGTGAGCAATCAGTCTTTTAATACTCCTGTACACAAGCAAAGAGAATGGAGGTTTTCAGTTTTCAGCCCTCAATTCTTACCATATACAAAACACTGTGCAACAAACTTGCATTTGGCATATACATTTTCAATTTTCTCAGGAGCTATATATTCTCCCTGCGCTAACTTGAAAATGTTCTTCTTCCTGTAATAATTTAAAAAAAATTAAGTTCAAATGAAGATTATTCTTATTACCTGGTAACAAATCAAAAGCAACTAGAGCCAGCATCAATTCCTTCAAGTTTGTCACCAACTATATTGTGCTCTCACCTATCAATGATCTTTAAGCGGCCTCCAGGTAGCCATAACCCTATGTCTCCAGTATGAAACCATCCTTCGTCATCAATCACTTCTCTCCTGAAAATTTTGATTACATAATCAGATGTATTCAACTTTAATAAAGTCACACACTCAGATCCCCCCTCCTCTCTCTCTCTCTCTCTCTCACACACACACACACACACTCAGAAAAACACAAAGGGATCATAAAAGCAGGAACAGGACTTACGTCTGCACTTCATCTTTGTAGTAGCCTTGGAACACAACGGGCCCCCTTACACAGATCTCACCACGAGGATGAGGTTGATCTTCCGATGTATAGTTCATTTCTGGAACATCTACAAGCTTAACTTCTGAAAGAAGAGAAAAACAAAAATAAAATTAGCCCAACGTAAGGGAACCAATCATTATTCATTACAAGTAGAATTACATCTTGTAAAAAGACTCCCCTTTTCATTTTTGTTAAAAAATTGGCTACTAATCGCAAGACCTTCACCACGAATATTTAGTAATTGCCCAGCTTAAGGGAACCAACATTAGTACAAATATATATAATGGATTTGGGGGTAGTTTTACACTTGACTTTGAAGTGTCTTTAAATTGACACATAAATCATAATTTTGTTCCTTTGTTGTTTTCATTTATACACATGTATACTTGAAATTAAATCAGACATACCTGCACTACTATATGCAAGTATAAATAATATATATATATATATATATATATATATATATATATATATATATAAACTGCCTTTAGCAAACAATTCAAAGCTTCACAGGATGTGAGAGAGAGAGAGAGAGAGAGAGAGAGAGAGAGAGAGAGAAAACAGCCAATTAAATTATCAATAATCCTAACACCAACAAAAAGGCGGCAATATGTGAACATGGCAACCGTAAAATCTTGAGGCCAATTGATAAATTGGTGATGTACAAAATGATAGTTATTTTAGGCCAGCTAAATTTCGAGCACAACAATAACTGGTACAGGGTCGGATGGCCTCTATTTCACATGATACTAGTAGAAAGTTTGAACAAAAAATTAAAGTTTTTGATAAGTAAATAAAAAACACAGCATAAAACTATAAATATAACTTACCGCATGATGGGCTGGGAGCACCCACATGGCCAGATAAGATATCCTCCTTATCTAAGGCGCTTATAACACAAGAAGTTTCAGTCATCCCATATCCTTCTATAACTGGACCAAAGCACCTGTGCAGTAAATCCGGTTGTCAAGGATATAAAAACTGATCATGTATATAATTTAGAATATTACTCATAACAACTAGAGATTAAAGGCCGGGACAAGCAAAGCAACTTACACCCTCAGAAAGTCCATAACATCAGGAGACAAAGGCGAGGCACCTGAAACCATATAACGAACACGTCCTCCAAGTTTTTCCTTTATTTTATTGAATATCAATCTGTCCCACATAGGAGATGGAGTCTTGCCTGACATGGTGAAGCAGAACTAAAACTATCAAAAAAGAACAAATAAATCACTTTCTTTAAATTCTTCTTATTCTTTAATGTGTTTCTGACTTTCTGGTATCATGGCAGTGCCAATTGGTCAGGTATGCTAAGGCATAGTAAGGAATTTTTTTTAACAATTCACAGACACTACTATTAATTATAACAGTGTGTGTTTTCAGAATTTTAATCAATCACATCAACTTTAAAAGGTCAAAATTACTCTTATATTGAAACGGAGGGAGTAAATCATGATGTGCAAAGCCCATCTATCAAGGAAATTGCATCTTTGGGTCTAGTACTCTGGCTTCAGAATAACGAAATTCAATATTTCCTCAAGAAAAGCAATTGCTTAAAATCTAATTTTACTAGATTGTAGTGGATCAATAATCAATTAAGAGCACTACATAGCATAGATTCTAAATAGTTCTAACCTTCCACTTCCTATAATCATCATCATCGTCGTCATCATCATCATAACTCTACTAGAACTTGTACTTTGTAAATGGAAACTGATTAACTTAATAGAAATATTTAAAAAGAAACTTACTAAACCATATAATATAACTTTGATAACTTTTTTACAAAAGGAAGGCCAGATTCAAAAGTTCAATAGAATTTAATTAATCAATACCATACCATTCAGTATCGCTTGTCTCTTAGCATTGTAGGCAGCATTGAAAAGCCTTTCCTTCAGACCACCAGATGTCTTTACAGCATTTGTAATGCTGCAACAATTAAAAGCTTCGATAATTATTTAAATTGCGACTGATGAAAAAACTATGTGACGGCATATGATCTTACCCAGCATATATTCTATTATACAATCGTGGAACGCTGCAGAAAATAGTAGGTCGAAGAATTGCCATATCATCCATTAATTTCAAATTGTCCTGCAAATAAGAAACAATAGAAAGCAGTTAAGGTTAAATGGCGAAAGATCTGATATCTTACTCAATGATAATAGTTTAAATCAAATTTTGTATCACTTCCCCTTACTTTTGGTTGCCCTTGGTAGCATTCTTATTACTAGAAAACCATCAAGATACTTAAAGATAAACAATAATTCTCCAATGTGAATGTTCACAGTTACTTTCTCATGATATAGAGATAAAAGTTCCTATGGGAGCTATTACTTTACGACAACATCTTATGGAGGCTATTTTCAATTTTAATATGCAACCTCAGATCCATTTCATCTTATACATCGGTCAGAAAGGCATACAATTTAAGAAAACAAGATGTTAATCAACATGCATCACTACATTGCATGCATATGTGTGTTTTTATGATAAATCATATGATTATGTCATTAATTTTGCAGACAACATTTAAGTCAACCTAGATAATTAACTCCTTTATAATGAAGATATGCCACATAAAACCCATCTTACTAAAGCTATATAGCCCATACTAAGGATTAAGCTTCAAAACTTCCTTGCTGTATATGAAAGACCCAAATCCAAATTCAAGGACCAGTATTCCATTCCTACATTATTATACATTAACTATCAAGTACACTTCCTCATAAAATGAACAGATCATAAAGTGCATGTATGATATACTTGAGTTCTAGTTCTGATAAGTAGGTTTCATACATACGAATCGAATAGTTTTTCAAGCTTAATCATTGTTATCTTAAGTGTTTTTAGGATAGTTTTATGTGTTTTTGGTGTTTGTGTATTGCAGGGACAGGTTGAGATGGCAAAAGCATGAATTGGGAACAAAAAGGGCAAAAATTGATATTTCCAGATAGCATGTGCCGTCGGGGAGGCAGTCACCAAGGTAAAATGTGACGCCCCCAAATCCGGGTATCTTCCAACCCGACAGATGGTGCTACACGGTACTCATAACTGTACATTCATTCTATTGAAACGACATCAAAATGTGTGCATCAACGACATTCTTATTACATTAATAATATTACATCATGTTCCCAGGTTCTAAAACCATTACATTCTTTGTTCATCATACTATACTATATACAACTTACTAGTTTATTACAAGGTAAACTAATCGTTCATCATCGTCTTGCCTTTATCCTTGTCGGATTCCTCGGTTCGTTTAGTCTTAGCTGCACTCATATGGTTCAAGCAAGAGTGAGCATAACAAGCTCAGCAAGTACAACAATTTCTTTTAAACGACATGCTTGAAACATAGGAATCGTATATCTTCAACAACTGGATAATAGTTACGAAGTACTACCAATAATTCAAAATAGTATTTCTTTTTCTTCAAAACGTTTTACAATGACAATATTCAGTAAAACATCAATTATGGTCCAAGACCATGAGCGTTTCATAATTTCTTTGAAAAGGATAACCCGGCACTAAGTCCGTAAGTCCGGCATATCTTACGAGCACTTCTAGGTGATCAGTCTATAGTACTCTATGTTGATCAATACTACATCCTTTAAACGTATGTACGTTTAAATTTTGGCAACCTCGCGTGCCCATCGAATAATCGATGAAAAATACATTTGTTTATTCATACTCATGTTTACCTTGAATCCGTACCAAACAATTGGCGTAGGATAGCGTTATCAATTCTATATTGAAAGACTTGTAAATAAATCAATCAATTCTTCAAGATTAGTCTAGCCGAGTTAAAACTGACATCGACCCTTTCTTTAAAACCATTCATGCATTTCATAACATGAATCATCGAAAACACAGCTAACACGAAGGTTAGATGCGATAAGAAAACTTGCCTTCACGTGTCTGCACACAAGAAAATTACGTTTCCTTTGAGTCTTTCGGCCTCTACAACACATAACCATATAACATACCACATTAGGTCATGAATGAACATACATGGTTCCTAATGAATCTTACCCTTCTTCTCAATCTAATCATGTATTAGATTTGTTATTATTGGTTCCGGCTTGCCATTATATTTTACATCGTTCTTACCAACTTCTTTCTCTTCTATAACTTAACTGAAATCATTTTATTAATACAACTCGTTTTGATTAATCATTCTTCCTCACGACTTACTAATGTCCTTACGTTATTAAATCGTTACTCGATCGTCATTTGGTTAAGTACACTTATTGCATACCGTTCGCGTTCGCGTAATATTCAACAACTTTAGTTGTAACTCTCCACATTATAGTCATTATTGAATACAGTTCACGTTCTTATATTTTACGTTCATCGTTTAACTACTCATTAAACAACAATAAATTCCTAAAGTCATCACTATAAAAGTGATTTAGGAAAGGTTTTATCATGTTCATTAAGTAATTACATGTCCCATACTTGTCTTGCAAACCATTGGGTTCACAATCAACTTGGTTAACAAAATTCCCTTGTTTGGCGTCATGCATGACCCTTCAGTCTTAGTGGAAGCCGCAGTACCACTTTCCAAGACCAACATCCGGCTCTCGGCAATGGCTGCATGAGACTCATGCCTATTTGACTGGCTGGCTGCAGCGGCTTGAAGAAGCTCTGTTCAAAGCCGCAGTCATTTGCACCTCGAGATCGCAACAATTTTGACAGTTAATTTCTTAAGTGAGATTCCCGGGCTCATAACTTCTTCGTTATAAGTCTGAATTGGCTCGTTCAAAAGCCACTAGTTCACAAATTACATGTTCTACGTATTCATGCAAGAATTTTACAATTTCGAATCCGTTAACTCAAAATTCACCTTTTAGTTCATTTTAACGAAAACGATAAACGTTCGTGAACGTTCAATGCTCGTTTCTTCGTTATAAGTCGGAATTCGGTCATTCTCGAGTCCGCAACTCTGTAATGCCAAATAAGACTTGTCTCCATTGAAAACCAATGTTTCCAAGCTCAATATCAAAATTCGACCTCCATTCCGAGAATTTTACGAATTCGACGATTATCGTCCAAACTTGTGAATTCCGCCTTAACTTCGTTTCTTATTATTTTTTCATCGGTTCAAATGGATTCAATCCATCAAATTAACATCTTAACCTACTCATCTCATTAACTTATATACATGATAAGTTCTCGCTTGTTCTTTGTGAGTTTATAACTTATAAAAGTTTAAACTACTTATAACTTTTATTTCTCATGATTTCTCATGTCTTAAATCTTTTAACCACCATTCTTACTTCTTCTTATCATATCAACTTCATCATTATAATCATATGACAAGTTCTTACAAGCTCTTCCTTGATTCATAACTTATATGAGTATAAATGACTTATTCATGACTTATTACGGCTTAAGTCCTTTGATTCATCATTCTTACTTCTTCTTAGCATACAAATCCTACAACTACTCACTTCTCTAGCAATGGAAGAGAAAGAGAAGCATGGTTTAAGATTGCTTACCCTTGAATATCACTTGGTTAACCTTTAATCTTCTTCTTGCTTCTTGAACTATGAAAGACTAGCTTTCTAGCTTTTCTAGCTTATTATCTCTAACCAATAAGCTCTCAACTTGTTGGATGAAATGAACAAGCAACAAAAATAAAATCCAAGCTTGCTATTTATAGGACTTCCTAAGTTAGGGTAGTTTAGTCAATAAACCACTCCCACCTCCTTACTATTCATTACCTAGGCATTAAGTTAACTTGCTCCTCACATGAATCACAACACTTAACCATTAAGTTAACTTGCTTAGCACAACTTTTATCCTTTGCTTGCTCGTGACATTTCTTAGCCATTAAGTCTACTTGGTCATTAAGTCTACTTGCTCATCACACAAAGTTCTTGGTCACCAATTCACTTGCCCCATGGATCAAGCTTTACCCATTGGATCATATCTTGGGCTTAGATTAATTACTTAGCTTATTCTTGTGGGCTTGCATTAATTTATTTTGGGCTTCACATTCACAACCACTTGGGCTTGCACCTTAATGTGTATTGGACTATTCAATTGTTTACACAATCTTACTAGTCCATTCCATTTTACTAAAAGTCTTATAACATATACTATACGTATAATTCTCAGTATTCCACCTCGTATACTTATTCATATACAAAGATACCATTATTCATACTCTACTCGTATAATACTTCGTATCATACTCATATTCATTATTTCGTACAATACCTATGTATTATACGATCATCACTTTAATTCATTATACGCATTTAAATTCCTTCTCGGAACTCACTTTCCCTAACCATTAGGTTTGAAGTCCACAGGCGAAAAATTGCGTTTGCCATAACTGAAATATTATTGGATATTCCATCTCGTCTTAGAATTCTATCATTACGTATTTCACGGAAGTTCAAAAATAATTCCCGAGCAGAAATGCGTGAATAGTGTTTTTCGGAAAATTTCTCAGAAAGCTTTTATTTTCGTCTTGGAAATCAAACACTTTAATTCTATCACGTAGCCAAAATACTACGATGTTCCGACATATCTAGGTCATAGAACAACCTTCAATTAGCTTACTCCCATAAATAATCAATTAAATTCATTTAATCCACATAATCAATTAAATTCATTTAATTGTCATAAAAATCCGATTTTGCAGACCTTTTGGGGATAGATTTGGTGTGTGAGCAAGAGCGTGTAAAAGGCAAGTAAAAGGGTAGAAAAGGAATCTTGGTCATTATTAGCAAATCTAATCAAACCCTAGTTTTGGATTACACTTTGGAGAATTGAAGCAAGAGATTGGAGAAGAGCAACAACTTATTTATCAGTTTTAATCCTCTTTTGTCATCTTCTTTCTTGTATTCAGAATGTTTAATTACTCGTGGATTTTGAGTTTTATTTCGTCTAGCATGAACTAATTTTCTACTTTAAGTCTACGATGGATCTTTTTGTGTAACGAAGATTGACATGCTTCTATGTTAATTCATTGAGACTATTTCCAGATTTGTCTACTATGGTTTATGTTTAATTAATGAATTGTTTGATCACTAATTACTTGATAATCAATATGATCTCGAGAGATGGAATATGGGTTTAGACCTAATGATTTTTGCATGATGTTGGGATTCTTAATTTATGTTTAGGATAGAGATATACCTACACATCGCATGTAATCTCATAAGAACTTGTGATTAAAACTTTTTTAATTATAATTCACATAGAGATATAGTGAATTAGTTAATTAAGATGTTCATCTTAATTCTTTCAATTGTGGATTTAAGTTGATATGGATATAATGCATTGAGAGATGGTTATATGTACATTCGTGTTTTTGATTAACAACCAGTGATAGTTAATTTGAAGTAACAGGAAGTGTGTTGATCTGAGTGAAACATTAAGTGAAGTTGTAGGCTTAAATCTCCGATTTTTGATTGAAACTTGTGGTAATTAGTTAGTTTAAGTAGTTAGTAATTTTTCATCAAACTTCACAACTTGATTATTTGTTTAATAAAATTGAGATAATATAAAATTGGTAGTTGTTAGGATAAATTTCATTATTTTCTCTATGAGAACGATATTCTACTCATCACTTTATTACTTGTTGACCACGTATACTTGGGTGTTGTGCGTAACTAGATTTTACCAACAACTCCCTAAAAAATGGAAATAGGAAACAAGACAAAGGTGAGTCTCATACCCCCTGGTAGAATCCAACTGCACTTCCAAAATATGCTACCAGGACCTGGTTAAATCGTTCATAAATGTGGGCCAAAGGCAGATAGGATATGTAACTGTCAAAAAAACAATAAAACTCAGCAAAAACCTGGATGTTCAGCTTATATGCAGAAACCAATTTGCAAGATAATGCAGATGCACTGTCCTCTAATTTGCCTCTTTCTTGGGGTGAGTGAGTGGGAATTTGTTTTGTAATTTCTAGTACATTAAAGCAATGATACTCACATATCTGAAGGGTAGAATGTCATACTAAAAGTTGCACCAGCCACATTTGCGATCAAGTTTCCATGGGATAGTACAACTCCCTTGTTTAAATTAGATTTGGATCAGAATTCATTTGTAATCAGTCATAAAACAATAAGTAGGATTGCAGAGAAGTTGATAGAATTGAACTAGTACCTTTGGAGTCCCAGTTGTACCACTTGTATAACAAATTGTAGCAGTGTCGGCAGGTTTTGGTGCACAAAAAGGTTGAGGGTTGCTTTGGCCCTGAAAGAGTGCCATATAACACTTAGCAAAAACTATATGCCAATATTTGAAATGAAAAGCAAAAGCTAGTGAAACGTGTTCATATGCATGTGAGACTCGTGTTGGATACTTGTGCAACTGGAGAATAGTTCAAATAAAAAATATACGCTGTGAAAGAGTAGACAAGTTGGGGAAGAAGAAGGTGATGCTTCTACTACATCGTAACTCTATTTCATGATTATCATGTTAACATGACCTACATGTAGTGCGGTCTTGGTCTCTCGGACACATTTTAATATAATAGACTAGCATTTCCTTGTCAAATAAACAGCTATGTGAAATCATATAAAACAAATTTTGAAAATATCACAAGTAACCCTATCAATAATTTCCATCAGAATAACCAGCCTTCATTATTTTTTACATATCACTACAGCAGAGTCACAACATGAGGAAACTTAAACGAATACAAAAATCTGCAATCACCTGACGGAGTAGTTTTGAATATGACACAATTTCAACTTTGGTTGTTGATGGAAGCGATGGCATTTGATCATCTATCCCTCCAACCACCTATGCAACAGTTCAGTCAGTATTTCTACCATTATATTCACATTTAGATTCTCCAGTTCAGTTAAGCAAATGAAATAGATCTTCATACCACTATTAGACGAACAGAAGGAATCTCAGACAGGAAACTCAACAACTGCAGTTTCAAGCCAAAGATTAGTCAATGTAATATCTGTATGTATCTTCCAGTTCAATGCTAAAAAAATTCCACAGCAACCTAATCAATTATCACTAATCATATCCAACTATCAGAACAATGAATTATACCACTCTTTCAAACTGGATGATTTATGACCCAACAAAAGTGGTTATCAAGTTCTTATACAAAGTTCTCAACTTGCTATTACCTCTCACCATAAAAAGGTAGAAATTGAAAAATTATCTCACCAAAATTCTGATTATTGACTGCAATTTTAAGTGTAAATATGTGAGAAAATTGAACTTTGAAACAAGATAGATTTCCGGATGAACTCTTCTCATGTAGTTGCTAATTCAATGGTGGTAGTTCTCTACCGAATCTAATCAGTTATCCTTAGTCCTATTGAGATTTCAAAATACAGAATTCTGCACTAAAATATCATTTAGCATTATTTTCGACTAATTACAGATCCCATAGTACAAAATGTAGAAGTCAGACAGATATTTAATGCTATTTAAATAATCAAGAAACACCAAGATTTTGAACTGATTTTATCAATGTCTAACACCATTCTTTGGGAAAATTCCTCTTCCAATTCGGTCACAGCTTCTACCATTTGGCATTCTATGAGGTCAAGGAAAACACATGTTCCATGGTATAAAGTTGTTTGGCGTAAGCTCACAGTTCCTCGATTTTCTTTCAACTTATGGCTTGCTGCTCAAAGGAAACTTAAAACTCTTGATGTTATTGCTAAATTTTCTCAATCCTGTGACCTTGTAAGTTATGCATGCTGCAGCTTGAGTCGCATGACCACATATTTTTTTATGCAATTATGCTCGGATAGTCCTCACTGGTGTACTTTCTTATGGAGGCTGGTTGGGTTACCCGTATGATTGGTTTGGTTTTCTCCATTGGATAAGTGTTGGAAATAGCAAAGGCCTGAAAAGATTACTTATCAAACTTTGCCTTGCAGCTACTGTGTATTATATTTGGTTTGAACGAAACTCACGGCTACACGGCCAGCCTAGCATTCCTGCCCAGATTCTAATCACAGACATTATTCATAAAATTAAATGTAGGCTTGACTCTTATGGCAAATTCACAAAGCAAAACTTTTAGATCATTCCTTATTTAGATGGGATCTGTAACCTGTTTTTGGGTCTCTGTTTGTATAGTTGGTGCATCATTCTTGTTATGATGATCCCACTATGTTTACTGGGGTATGCCCCTTAGCTTTTGTATTATTTTCCTCTTTGGTATATATATTTTAAATTTAGCGGAAAAAAAAAAGAAACACCAATTTCTTAACATAACAAAAAGATGTACTCCGCTGGAGCCTCGTAGGGTTTCCCAATATCTAAAGACCACATCAGCTGAAGGTAGTAAACTCACAATGTTTAATGTCTGTGGCACACAAAATATAGCTTGTACAGTAGCATGATTTACAATAAAGTTGACAGCATCTGGACCTGCAGAGTGAGCAATAAATAACAGAAGTGTAAGCCCTGGCCAAAGTAGTCAAACATTGAAGTCACAGTTACTAACAACAGACCAAGGGTGTCGTATAAAGGAATTGATACGTAGGAATAGGCAGAGCAGGCATGATCAACTATTATCCACTCGGGTCTGTTGATAAAATAGAGCCCTACACAAGATCCCTGTAGTGAGATCAAACCAAATGAAACAATCAGATTTAATGAGAAACAATCCAGAAACCAAAAATGTATTTGCCAACAAAAAATTAAGGAAAGAAAAGAAAGAAACATCTGCCACACTACATGTTAAATCCAATAAGAGAGGAGAGAGAGAGAGAGAGAAATGAAGAGGTGAACGAAATAAATATCGATCAATTAATTTATTATATTTTATTGATATGTATAAATCAATTGATTAATAGATGCTTTCATATAGATAACTTGCCTCTTGTATTCCATGAGACACTAACCCAGAACCAATAGCTGACCGAGCAGTAGCTGCTTCCCCATATGTCATCCATTTGTACCTGTGAAGAGGGAATGCAGATGAATAACTGAGCTTCAAAGACGAATGACAAGTCATAAGAGTAATTTATATGATCAACTTACTCTCCAACTGTTCCATCCACACGAATTCGGGTACCCAAATACTTGTAATCCTTGAAAGTCTCTGCTGAGCGCCTACACTCGGAAGAGAAACCAAATCCTTAAAGTAGTCTTAATTTAATTAACAATGAAGCAAGTAAAACAGAAGTTGCATAGTAACCAAGATGAATTCAATTATAAAATTGGGGGATGCTCACACAAAATTATCATGCATGGTACCGATTTCGGGATGGTTTGGAAATTTACTCACAAGCTTCAGAGGAGATTGAGCAGATCTGCCATTTAAGAATGGTATTTTAAAGACTACCTCAAACGATAAGGAGCAAATTAAAAGAATCTGACAATTCCAACCTGTATACATTCCATTTTCCTGTCTCCAATTTCTCCGGGAGCACAACACTATATCCCTGCTCTGCTCAATTTGAACACCAGGAAGGCAATATTAAATTAAAGATAGGAAAGCAGAGAACACTGAGAGAGAATATCCTCATAAGCAGTACAGACTAAACACGTAATAGAATTTGGACCAAGCTATATTATTCATCAAATGGTACATGCATAGCTGTATTGATTAGGCTTCCAAAAAAAATTCACGACTCACAAAGGGCCCTTGCACAAATATCTCTCATAATCAAATACAATATTAACATAGTTACTGGGCTTCGCACCTATTATGAGATATAAAGTATATCCTAATAGTTGCAAGCAAGTCATCCCCACTAGGCTAGTAAAGCTACTCAAAGAAATTATAAATACAATTTACAACAAATGCACCTTCTTTCATTCCTCATAAAGCATTGAAACCACAAACAAGTGATTGTCTACTGCAACAATGAGTTATCGCGTGCACTCTCGATGTATAAAACAAAATCAACTCGTGGCACTTCAATTAAACCCAACATTAAGTGACAAAAATTCACACCCAATTCTAACCTTCTGTTTGGCTGAGTTACTGAGTTGCATAAGAATGTGCCAACAAATTATGAAAATACTTCTCTTATGTAAAAGAAACTACCAACCAAATTGGTCACAGAAAAAGGATAATTGACATGTTTGGTGGCAGAATGTACACACACACACACACACACACACACATATATATCTATATATATATATATATATATATATATATACATATATATATATTGTTATGGTTCATTTTACAACCCTGTTGCACAGTCTTCTAACAATAACATTATGGCAGTCTTCTAATGGTTCCAAAATATGGATTGCCAATTTGCCATGCAATTAATAGATACTCTTTTTAGGTAGATTAAGGTGGTGTTTATTTACCTCTTAATATCTCTTAAGAACTCCATATATGATTCGGCAAGCAGGTAAAATTGTTTGGTAAAATTTTGTTTGTTTCTTATCGTCTTTTAGTAAAAAGAAGATATATGTCTAAATCATTGTCTCTTAATGAAAAATTTAAATATATGAAACATCTATAAATATTGTACTCCCTTCATTCCAAATTTTAAGATCAATATTGATTTTTGAAAAGTCAATTTTAGATATTTTTAAATTTAAAAATCATTTAAATGTTTTATACTTTTTAGTTACCAAACAGCTCAGCCGATCTAATTTATTTATATCTTAATGTACAACAATTGAAATCAATTAAAAGTATAAGTGTTCTAGTGGACCGATTTTAGGATTTACTTTGTAATTAAAGATAATATAGAGGTGTCCAAAATAAAGTACGAAAGATGCCTTTTATAATATGAATCAATAATCACATCAGACAATTAAATCCACCTATTTTCCAGAATATTCACTGTTGTTAATCAGAGTTTTACTTTTAGACATTAAAATAAACAGAATCCAAATAGGAATCGAGCACCAGTGAATTCACGACCACGGATCACGTAAAAAAAAAATCATAAAGTTCCAGGGCCCAAAAGAATCGCATTTTAAGAAACTAAAGCAATTCTTCAATCCATATCCAAATCACAAAAAATCAACAACCTCACTAAACTCTGGCTTTGTATTAGCTTATAGTATAATGCACGAGTTATTATATATAAAAATATAAGATTATATAGAGCGAGATAGTGTCGTACCAAGGACGAATTCACCGGCGGTTTCGTTAGGACGGAGCAATGGCGGTTGCTCATCGGCGGTGGAGGAGTTGAGGTGGTTTTGAATGGCTTGAAGGCGACGTTGAGCTGGTGAATCCATTGAAATTCTTCTGATAAAAAATGCCGATTGATCTCTCTATAGTTCCTATCTATGTGGATTTGATCAGATATAGATATATATTTGTTGTGTTGAATATTTGTATGAACTTTTCTAAAATAAGATGCGGAGTGTATGAAAAATGTGTTGGTAATATTTTATGTGATGTGGATTTTAATTATTCTGGTATTTGGATATGGAGTGAGAAATGCGTTGTGGATTTTAAATATTGAGTGCCGGCTGAATGAATGGGGAGGCTTATAGAACCACATCTTTGACTTTGACCCAAATAATGTACTAATTACTATCAGCATTAAGTACATACAAAAAGAGTTGCAGCATCTATTCCGTCGATCGTAACGTATATTAATTACTCCGTCCTAAATTAATTATTTAATTTTAATTTTTTATATTAAATTAATTATTTTTAAAATTAATAATTAAATATATATAAATATATTTCTAAAATTATAAAAATTGGAGTTAGTAATAAATTTTATATATATTTTTTTGATTATAATCTCTTCACCTATATTTTAACAAAAATAGTAAAAAGATTATTTTTAAAAATAGTCAATTTAACTTTAAAAAGTCAAAATTGAACAATTAATTTGGGACGAAAGGAGTAATATATAAAATTATAAAATTAATTTATTTAAAATATTATTAATTATATTTATTCACGTAATTTTCACAATAAATACTAAATCATAAAATATGTACTCTTCTCCCCCAAAAAAATAAGTTAATTTTGCCACTTACAAAATGACGTTCAATCCCATATTTTGGTTTGGTTTGGTTTAATTTGGGTGGTGTGTTGATAACCAATGCTATTTTTTTGTGATTGATTATGTGAGAAATTAATATTCAAATATTCCTTTAAAAATATAATTTAAATTTGAGACCTCAAGTGTTATTCATTGTTATCCTAAATTTTTATGTAATCGTTCGTTCTTTTTATAATAATAATAATCTCGACATGGATAAAAAAACATATTCCTAAAAACAGATTAATTACAAAAATATAAATGCATGTATAAGTTTTTTTTTATAATCATTCTAAATATGGATGGGTCGTTTAATATAGGAAGGTTATTAACATGACAAACGTTTAGGGGTATGATAATTATTTTTTTCTAAACAAAGATATCCTTAATAATTCATGTTAATGATAAGAGCACATCTGTCTAAATTAAAATAAGTGCATCACCCAATCACACCCCTAAACATCATAATTGAATTTAATTACATATCTCTTTCTTTGGAAATAGTCATGTCCCCCACGGGCCCCACATATTTAAAAATTATTTTTGGTAAAAAATGGAAAAAAATTATACCTCTTATAAAAGAACACTTTTATAATTAAATAATCAAATATTATTAATATCCCTAACATATATACTTTTAAATTAATATGCCTTCAGTGTTAGTCAAGATCGGAGTTCCGGCTCTGTAGTCTGCCAATATTTAAAAAGATCAAATTATCTCTTTCTTTCTTTCCTATAGTCATCTTCGCCGGCTCACGGCCGCCGTTTAACAAAAGCCACAAACACATTGCCTTTACCTGAATATTTCTACTTCTTTCTCAAATTTTTACTTTACCTGACTATTTTTACTTGTTTCTCAAAATAATTATCTTCAATATTTCATTTTTGTTCATTATTTTTTTTAAATTTTCATTAGTTAAAAATATAATTACACTGAATATATATAGTTATTTTCAAATAAACATACTATTTAAAGATTAAATTTTAAACTCGTAAAATTTCAAGTGATAAATAAAATAATAATATATGGGTCATTTATTTTTTTCCTATTCTATGTATCTAAATACGTCGATATTTAATATCGACATAAATTTATTATCATATATAACAAGATCTGTATAAACTTCAATAATTTCTAATTTCGTTCATGGCACAAATATTTGTATATTTACCGCTAAAATTACAAATAAAGTTATAAATACTTCCTATTTCTGGATCATATCTAAATAAAAGTGCAAAGAATTAAAAATAAGGAATTTTTTTTATAAAATAAAGATTATTCTGAGAAATATTGTAAAATAAAAGTTGTTCAAAAGATATTACAAAATAAATGACGTGTGAAGTAATATTGTAAAATAAAATATACTATGGATTAGTAAAAAGTTTGCCAATAATAATCAATATAAATTATCTAAAAAATATTAGTAATTATAAAAATTAGTATTACGTAATTTCTAATGAATTTTATTAATTTTTAATTTAAATTAATTTTTAAAGATCAATAATAATGTTTGGCATTATACAAAAACAAAGGTGAAAACTAGAAGTACCAATTGATGATCATTCCTCTCAAGATAAAAGGCCTGAAGTGTTCCAATCAACGCACCCCTCCAGCCCAAACCACAATAAACACAAACTGGCTATGGGCCTTTGGCACATTCACCGTATTAACATTACCTATTCATATTTTTATCAAATTATTAATTATTAATAATGGCTATTTTAGCTATTTTGGACATGCTCGATCTGGTGGTCTTAATTAGACAGTCTGTCTTCTTAATTTGCTTAAACTTTTGTGGTCCACTAATTTGGGTGAAACTTCCCCATATATACCTTATTTTTTACACAAAGTTTCCTATTTTTCAATTTTTTTAATCTAAAAAGAGTTGTTTTAACATTAGTATATAATAACACAATGTTGTTATATTTGACATCATAATTTTATTATTATACTACTACTTACTAAATCAATAACTTATTATTCCTCATGTTTCAAAGCTAGATATGACAAATTTAAGGAGATTTTTATTTTAAAAAAAAATTATCTCTAATATTATTTAGAAATGTAGTAGTAACACTGCACAATCAACTAAGAACAAAAGTAATAATAATTAAGAATTTTATGTCACATTATAATTTGAAAATATTTTATTTGATTTAGTTTTAAAACGGTACACCTTTCGCTCCAAAGTTAGTTACATTTTCCTTATTTATTTGTTTTACAATTAGATATATATATATATATATATATATATATATATATATATTAATTTTGACACATAAAACATCCAAATTTACCCTTTGCTATAAAATAGTTGAGAACTTCCATACTATCAGTAGAAACATCAGTACATAATTTGCTTCGATTACATTTGATTCTGATGATTTTTCATTCGTGGTTGAAACATAATTACGAAGTTTGCGTAATATCAATATTTTTTAAGGGTAAAACTGAAAGTGAATAATTATTTGTAAAAATCGTCATTTTTAAAATGTATCTCTAGTTATAGAACATAATTAAAGAGTATCTAATTTAATCTTATACTCCCTCAGTTCCCAAAAGAAAAAACAAAGTATAATTT
Source organism: Panax ginseng (assembly GCA_020205605.1). NCBI lineage: Eukaryota > Viridiplantae > Streptophyta > Magnoliopsida > Apiales > Araliaceae > Panax > Panax ginseng. The sequence goes on along the minus strand of CM035149.1, from coordinate 17,220,099 downwards.
GAGCACACATTAAGAAAAATAAAAATAGATAAAAGAGAGTAAAAAAAAATAAATTTATTTTTAGTTTTCTCGCAAGATGATATAAAGTGATAAATACTTTTATTTTTTTATACTATTGACTTAATTAATTACGTTTTGAGAACAAAAATATTTATACCTTTAATTATCTTTCGGAGAACGGAGCGACTATTTTTAAGAGTAAACACTTAACAAAAATACTTGCTTAATATTTGCAAATGGTGAAAATGGTATTTTTATTTATTTATTTTTTTTGTGTGAAAATTAAATAAATAACTAACCTATTTTTAAAGCCAAAAGCTCGACCCGTACGGTGAGCCCCCGTTGATGCCGCTTCCATCATGTCTTGAAATTCGGTGTGCTTAAGGTTTTAGTAGTATAATCTAATCCGTAAACCTGTAAAAATAATTAACATTGCATTTTCCAAGTACTTTGTTAATTACATTTATGATATGTTCTTGTGTATGATGAATCCGCGTTTTAGAAAATAATCACCTTACTTATAATTAAGAAAATAATTGTATAACATTAAATATGGTGTTAATTATCTATAATACCCTTTATCATACTTATCTCACATTCGCTCTCTCCCATCTATAATATTTTTTCATGAGGAGTAATTTTATAAAAATTGTAACTAATTCTCCTAGATTATATAAAATGTCAAATAATTTAAAGAAAAATCTAAAACGTTATATATTATGGGACGGAAGAAGTACTATATAGTGTGATCCCAATATATACTAAGATTATGGTCATTGTTCCATTCTAATTATAAAAATAAAAATTTGTTTGTATGTTACGTGTTTAATTTATTTGTGATCTATCAAGATAATGAAATTATGATAATAAACTTTAGTACACTGTGTTATTTTATATTAATATTAACATAAATAAAACTTTTTTTTTGTAATAAAAAAATGACGAATGAGACACTTTTGAGAGAATATTTAGTAAAAACCCAAATGGTATAAAATATTTTTAGATTCAAAAATTAAAACTGTAGTGACCTTCGGATTCCATTACATTTTTCTAATAGAATGCAACAGCAATTTGATGGTAAAAATTCAGGAGAAAAATGGGGGGACAAGTAAGGGTGCATATCATACTACTGTAGTCTGTATATAGTAGTAAGCGATTAATTAGATACTCTAATAAACAGTACAATTACTAGCAAACAGTTTATTATTAACTAGCTAGCTAGCCAGCCAGGTTGACCTACTTTTTATTCATGTGATGTGGTGGTTCGTGGGGAGTTTTGACAAAGAGATGGTAGCAAACCAAGTACTACTACTACACTACATAAATTAAAATTAGGTGCACCATACAATTAATTAATCATGACAATTGGCAAGTTAACTGTAAATTATTTTTATTTTATTTTTAATTTTGTGACATGCCTGCATGCATGTGATTTCATAATGAATATGGATATTACTCCACTATTCCAGAGTGCATGCATGCAAGTATAATAACACTACATACATAAATTTCACCACAAAATTCATGCACACAGGCTTTTGAGCTAATAACACCTGTACAACTACTGATTCATAAACATGCAGAATTAGACAGAACAAGAGAAATGATAGAACATTAATCCGGAGTATTAATTATTGGAGAGGTAGCTAACGAGTCCATGACAGTTAGATTATTAACAGAAGGAAGTTGTTTAAGTTTCTTTTACTAGCTATATATCAACTTATTTAGTGTGTACTACATGATAATTAATTAATTAGAAAAATAAATAAATAAATTATGCTAGTGTGCCAACCTATTAGATTATGAAACTTTTTTTCTTTTTTGACTAATAAGTTTATAATTAATTAATTCAGTAAATCAGAAAAAAGCAATAGAATAGAAAGAATGCTAAAATAAATAGAAAAAATATATATGTATTATCTGAAATAGATTTCATGAATCTATCAATCATACTGCTACAATCACTTTCCAACAATAAGTATCTATACTAACTTCCCCACTTTTGTTGTCGTTGCAAACAAACATGGGTACGTATGTAGATATTTTTCATAATCTATATATATATATATATATATATATATATATATATATATATTATAGCAGCAGATAAATAATGGTACAGAAAGTGAGCTTTCCAAGTCCCATGTGAGTCTTGGAAAGTTTCGAATCAATTATGCACACTAAACTAAATGATCAATTTCACCCCCCTGGCCCAGCCCCTACCTATTAAACGTACAATCCACGTTCAAGCTTTTCCTTTATTTTAGTAGTATTTGGTTACGTAAACACTTCACTCTTCTAATGCAGTAGTATTTCTTACTTACGTTCCATTGTTGCAAGAATTTTAAAAATCATTCATAATTATATTAATTTCAACTGAATGAATTTATAAAAATAAATAAAATGACTCTTATATTGTCCAAAAATGAGATTTTATTAGTTATTATAAAAGAATAAATTTATATTACACCATAAAATGCAAATAAACACATTAATTAACTATTTATATATTTGTATCAAAATATATACTTATGATGCTACTCCTACTATAGTAATGAACTCCGGTATTCAGTAATATACCACCTGATTAATTGCTTACACTCACTCCATTGAAACTTAATTCACAACCCAACACGTCTCTCTCTCCTCCTTAATTCCAACAAAACAACAAACTAGTAACTGGATCCATTTATATATAAGGAAGGACCCATTAATTACTTCTTCTCTCTCTCTATAAGCACCATTTCCATCTACCCATCTTCTCTCTCTAAAACACATCAATCATCTCCCTTGATAATGTAGTAAGTAAGCTCTACTGCTCTAGTGATCTCAAAAAATGGGGAGATCATCATCGGCAAGACCAGATGTTCACAAAATTAAACCCAGATCTCAAACCCTCCCTTCCTCCCCAACCCACTCCTCCTCCTCCTCCGACTTCGAATTCACCGTCTCCCTCTCCCCCCGCAAATCCACCACCAGCCTCATCCCCGCCGACGAACTCTTCTACAAAGGCCAACTCCTCCCCCTCCACCTCTCCCCCCGCCTCTCCATGGTCCGTACCCTCCTCCTCTCCTCCTCCTCCACCTCCTCCTCCGACACCACCACCACCGCTTCCCGCGACTCCACCGGCAGCTCCTCCACTTCCTCCTCCGACCACCTCATCCTCCCCGACTCCCGCGACTCCTCCCGCCGACCCAGCTCCGTCACCGAAGACGATTCCCACACCTACACCCGCCCTCTGAACTTCAATTTCACCACCAACCACCACCACCACCTCCCCCCTCACACAAAAAAGCCCAAATACTTTTCTCTCTCCAGATTTTCTTCCGTCTTCCGCAAGGAACCCAAACTCAGTAACAACAACCAGTCGAATCATACCAATTTGGTATCCGGGTCATCAGTGAAACGCGTGAGCTCAACCGCCAAAGATGTCATACGCAAGTATTTGAAAAAAGTGAAGCCTCTTTACGAAAAGTTATCCCAAAAACAGGGTACCACTACCCCTTCAAGAGCTTCAGCAATATTGATGACAACAAATCCGTCCCAAATCGGATGCTCAAAAGAAAATACAAGATCAAAGGATAGTAACGGAGACACGATTTCGCATTCGTTTTCGGGGAATTTGAGGTACCCGAGACGGAAAAGCTGCGTTTCAAGTTGCCCGTCTTCAATGCGGAGCTCACCGAGTCACTCAGGAGTTTTGTCTCGCAAGGGCGTTACGCTCATGAATAAGCAGTTTGGTACCGGTATATGTGGTGGGTCCTCGGAGTCGTCGTCAATGGAGGAGTTACAGAGCGCGATTCAAGGCGCAATAGCGCATTGCAAGAATTCCATGAATATTCAGGCTACTACTACTACTACGAAAAATAATAATAATAATAATAATAATAATAATAATAAGCCAAGTACTCTAATGGTTGGTAATGAGGTTTGATGATTTTCATTGAATTTCTATTAACTTTTGATTTTTATGATTGAGATGCTATGTTGAAGTTCATCTCTCTCTTTTATTTAATTATTTGTATCTTAATTTGTACTATTTGGATCTAGCTAGTAAAGACTAGTAGATTGAGTAATATTGTAGTAATATTTTTAACTGGATCGAGTTGCATGTGAAGTTGGTTACTCATTTGGATTTTTGTTCATTGTTTGATGCATCAAATCTTGGAAATCTCAACTTTGTCAGTGTTAACGTCTCGAAATTTGAGATTTATGTCAGTAAGCTGCAGGCTTTTTGGACCTCTGGATTTTGTTTCTGTTTCTGTTTCAGTTTCAGTTTCAGTTTCAGCTAGTAACCCATCCGAAATCGGCCGAATCGCATACCTTATTCAACCAGTGGTACACCGTACACCCATCCTTAAATTGCTCTTGCATCGTGTTAGAACATATATATTTATTTATTCTAATTATATCTTTATATTTTATAGTATTATTATTTTTATATATAATTAGTAAAACGTATATTTTTATTATTTTTTCATCATGGTTCATCCATTTCTAATGATTTGGAATAGTGTTATTTATCATAATTGGTATTACTATTTAGAGTTTTTTCATTATTAGCATTTGGTGTGTTTAAAATCCAAAAGCATTGTATTATGTAGTAGTGCATCATATAGTAGTACTCCCTCCGTTCTTTAACACGAGTATAAGTTATTTTAGATAATATTTTTTTTTTTTAATATAAGTCGTTTTAAAATTTTAAATAAGTATTAATTGTTTAATTAATTTTTAATATTATCCCAAATAATAAATAATATTTTAATTCTCTTATTATTTTTTGTCAAATAAATAACAATATTTTTTTTTAATACAAATACAATATAAACAATTAATATTATATTTAATACTATATAATCATTTTCTTAATATTTATACTAAACTCAAAAATGTATACTACTATTGTTAATGTATGTTGCATTAGCATTAATGTCCTCGACATTCATGAGAATCTTTCACGTGCGATTTGCCAAATTAATGGTACTTCAATCAGTTTCTCGATTATTGGATTAGACTATGATATTCTTTATAATCCTACACGTAATAGCTTTGAACTTTCTCGGTTTGAAATTTTTGAGTTGGAATTTTAGTACTACTAGTATATTTGTTTTTAGATAGTAGTGGAGTTATACCGACTCTACAATCAACATTGACTAGACGAAATATTGTACTACTCCCCCAACTGTCTAAGATAGGGCCCTACCCAATATGATTTCATAATAAGTTGTACTCAACAAATCAAACAAGTAACTAATTGATTGATCATTTAATTTAAAATAAGAAATTGATTATTTAATATTAAATATATTATTAATTATCTATAATATTATTATATTCTCATACTTATCTAATACTTTCTCATATCTGTAACATTTTTTCATTAGGGTAATTTTAAAAATATTATAGTTAATTCTCCTAAATTATATATAATGATAAATAATTTTAAAAAAATAAAATTATCGAAAACAACATATATTAAAAGACAAATGGAGTAGCTTTGATATAAACTTTTCCTTTTATGGTAGTATAAAACATATTTTAACAATTGTTCAATTTAAAAGTATTGATTATACTTCATTCGTCCCATAATAAACGTCTTAAGTTAATTTTAGTAGTTAAATTGATTATTTTTAAAATAAATAATTAAAAATATATATATATATATAATATTTAAATTACGAAACTTGACATTAATAGTACATTTTTTTGTAGTTTATTCTGATCCTAATTTCTAGGTGTATATCTTTAAATTTTTTTTTTAAAAACAATCAATTTAATCATGAAAGTCAAATTAAAATGTTTATTAATAGACAGAGGGAGTAATATGTATACACAGTCTGTTTCTGGTGCATACCCCTTTATTTTATATACTCTGCTCACCACTTTTAGCAGCGGACCGCAACGATTTTATCCGTCGCTATAAAATAGATAAAATGTTTATATATTATGGCGATGGTTCGATGCGTCGCTAAAAGCAAATATGACGGTTCTTTGATATACGCAACCGATCGAATCGTCTTCCGATCCGTCGCTAAAAATGATGAATAAGATATGTTAAATAAAAAAATATTCACTTAATCTTATGTAATATGTATATATAATCACAATTTGTTAGTAGCTAGTTAACGTCTAATAAAGAGTGTATAAAAATCGTCCACATATTACCTATTGAACATCGATTACTAACCGACATGGCCACACACGTATATAAATATATAATAAAATAAAATGAACAATTAATATGTATGAGTGGCTCGAAAAACTTAATAATCCAAATTTTTGGGTCAACTTGAGTTATGAGCATGTGAGTTATGCGAGAACACGAGCTCTGGAATCTCCTCCAATGTATATACCCCATGAGAATAATAAGCTTTTTATTCCGGAATATAATTTTTAAATGAGTTTTTAATATTTTTATATGATGCTTTATCATATCAAAGTAAGATCTATTCTTTTTTTTTATGTGAAAGATGACTAAGTAAAAAATTTAAAAATACTTGTAAAAATTAAAGGATGAATTTGAGTAAAAAGAAAAAGAAAAAGAAAATCTAATGATTCTCATGGGATCAGATTTATGTGAAATTAACTTTATGATAAGTTGGTCAATTAATCAATATAGTGTTGACACGAAAAAAAAAGATCGCCTTTTACCTGCATATCGACATTGTATTAATTAATTAATTTTATGTTAACCACTCATGTTCTCATGGGATATCTATCTGTTTCTTAGGGATCCGGTTAGCATGAAATTATTTTTTTGGTAAGTTGATCAATTGGTCAATAGAATACTGACATACATACAGGTTTTACATGCGTGTTAGTATTCTATTAATCAATTAATCAACTTACCCAAAAATAAATTTTATACTAACCACTTCCGTTTTTTGGAGAACTTTTTGTGGTTATAATTTTTCCATGCTTTTGGAAAATGACAAATGCATTTTCTTACTTTACCGAGTTGTTAGTACGGGTACAATTCATGTGGGTGGCTATAGCCTATAGCTTTATTTGATGATTATATACGTACTGACATACTGTGTAGAAAGATCCAAATCACAACGGCCAGCTGCCTTTTTTTTTGTTAAGGACTTAAAGGGGAGATCTAGCAATTCACTGCTTTGAATCTAATAAGCTTCTTAGTGGGCCCAACCAAATGATGCAAATAGAATGTACGAACAGTACTCCTTTGGGCCATTTAATATAATCCGATATATGGAATGGATCAACTTTAACCCAATTCTTTTTTGGATGAATTAGATTGATAACCATACAAGACAAGGATAATGTCGATAATATAATTTAGAATTTTGATGTTAATTTTTTTTTAAAACATTTGGTTTTATATAATTTGAGTATAAATAATATAGTATGTATGGTAGTAATATATTAAATATAAAATTTTAAAGTTGTATGTATATTAAATTATTATTTATATTTTTTAATAGATGCATGTATACATTTGAAACAATGCAATAAATGATATTAAAAATTTGGTATAATTATGAACATGATATATATTGTATCAATAAAAATAATGAACTCGGAACTTACTCATGACCAACTAAAATAATTCAGCCAATTTATTAAGCGACTCAAGATAAAAATTTTATTTGTCTTGTTATACATAATCTCTCTCACACACACACACACACACACACACACACATATATATATATATATATATATATATATATATATATATATATATAATTTTAAAATTATAATTATTGTAAACAAACATAACCATTCATAAAGTATAGAATAGTAGTGTATAACATAATTTGATATATAGAAAGGATCGGATCGGAGTGTTGATAGAGAGAAGACATAGATAGATCTTTCCAAGGGGTGTGGGGGCGTATGGTCCATGGTACCAAACGGTGGGTATCTTCATGTTCCTATCATCACCTTTGGCCGGTCACTGCAACAGCCAACAGCTGTTGCCTTATCTACTTGCTGTCCTTTGACAAAAGAAAAAGGATTTGCCACCAACCGTGCAGTGCATTAAGGAGATCAAATGTCATAATTTGGTGGTAATTAAAATCCTTTATTTTTACTTTTGTGACACTATATTTAAATTCTAATGCACCTTTCTTAACACCTTACATAAAACTAATACCATGTGCACTAACCGGACACTAATATACAAATATATATATATATATATATATATATATATATATATATATATGAATTTATTACTTACATTAATATGGGTTTTGAATAATTTTATTTGTGCTAAATTAATGTGCACTAACGGTTGTGTATAATTGAGAAAAAAAATAATATTTGAATCTGTTGGAAATGAGATTTGAAAATTGAAATATTAGAGCATTTTGAGGCTCAATTTAATGAGGGAGAGGACCTAATCAAGGCATGGTTCAAACTCACACGCGCATGCCGTCGTCGCCTGTCCAGTCGGTCGGGTCGTGAGATACATTTTTAGACAAAATTTATTTAATAATATTGATCACGATACTACGTCGTTTTGACAACAGTTGAACGCTAATCCCAACTGATAACGCGCGGAAATTTTCTATAAATAAACAGTATGGGGCGCATTTCTGAAACATACATTTTTTCTTCTCTTTCCCGTTTCAGAAGTCCCGTTCCCCGTTCGTGATCAATTTTTGTCCGTTTCTGCATTATAATTTCCGTTGCCATTCTACAGAATCCCGTTCTCTACAAAAGTATTGCATTCTCGTTTCCCATTGCATTCCCGTTTTTCGTTTCTGCAAAATACCTTTATCTGTCAAAGTGTTGCAGTAAGTTTTTCCCAGTTTTTTTTTCATGCATGCATCATTAATATTCATATAGGTTCAGTACATAACATAAATATTGGTTCAAAGTGTTCTTAATTTTGAAGTGCTTCTAATTAAGAACTGAAAATCCGTTTTATCTTGGGAAACAATTATTCAATTAATCCTTAGCACCTGTGAGGGAATGAACATGCAGATTTCCTTTGCAGGAACTATGTAATGAATGGATTAGACAATACATTGTATAATGTGTATTGTACAATTCAAACTGCAAAGGAACTATGAGAATCTTTAGACAAGAAATATAAAACTGAAGATGCTGGCATGAAAAAATTTATTGTTGGTAGATTTCTTGACTATAAAATGTTAGATTCTAAAGTAGTTATCACTCAGGTTCAAGAATTACAAGTAATTCTACATGATATTCATTCAGAAGGAATGTCATTAAGTGATTCATTCCAAGTTGCTGCAATGATAGAGAAACTTCTACCATCATGGAAAGACTTCAAGAATTATCTGAAGCATAAACGCAAAGAGATGAATCTTGAAGAACTGATTGTGCGACTTAGGATTAAAGAGGACAATCGAGGCTCTAAGAAGAAGAGTGAGAAGAATTTCATTGAAGCAAAGGTAAATGTTGTAGAACAAAGGCCAAACAACAACAAAAGGAAGCGTGAAGGCAAAGAAACTTTTAAGGCCAAGAAGAAATTCAAAGGCAAATGCTTCAACTGTGGCATCCAAGAACATAAATCAAGTGAATATCGCAAGCCAAAGAAGTTCAAGAAAGAACTGAAACCTCAAGCAAATGTGACAGAATTGGAAAAGCTATCTGAAAATGTTTCAGATATTAATCTTTCTGCAGTTGTATCTGAATGTAATTTGGTAGGAAACCCTAAAGAATGGTACGTGGACACTGGGGCTACTCGCCACATTTGTTCCAACAAATGGATGTTCTCTACTTACAAACCAGTAGAGAATGATGATCAACTCTTCATGGGAAACTCCTCAAATTTAAAGGTTGAAGGACGGGGAAAGATTATACTAAAAATGCCATCTAGCAAAGAACTGACTTTAAATGAAGTGCTTCATGTGCCAGATATTCGCAAAAATCTAGTTTCTGGGTCACTACTTAGCAAGAATGGGTTCAAGCTGGTGTTTGTGCTGATAAGTTTGTACTTACTAAGAATGATATGTTTGTAGGAAAGGGCTACATGAATGATGGGCTCTTTAAGATAAATGTTATGACTGGTGTACCAAAGTCTATTGATAATAATAAAATAAATTCTTCTACTTACTTGCTAGAGTCTTCAAACATATGGCATGCTATGTTAGGACATGTTAATTATAATACTTTGCGTAGATTAATTAATTTAGATATCTTGCTTAAATTTGATATTAATAAAAAACATAAATGTGAAATTTGTGTGAAATCAAAAATGACAAGATTACCTTTTCATTCTGTTGAAAGGAAGACTGAACCTCTAGATTTAATTCACACTGATATATGTGACTTAAAGTTTGTGCAAACATGAGGTGGAAAAAAAATATTTCATTACCTTTATTGATGATTGCACAAGATATTGTTATGTATATTTGCTAAGAAGCAAAGATGAGGCAATAGAAATGTTTCAACTTTATAAAAATGAAGTTGAAAATCAACTTAGCAAAAAGATTAAAGCAATAAGAAGCGATAGAGGTGGTGAATATGAATCACCATTTGAAGAGATTTGCTCTACTCATGGTATTATTCACCAAACTACCGCTCCTTATTCACCTCAATATAATGGTATTCTTCGAACTAAGAACCGAACATTGAAAGAAATGTTGAATGCTATGTTAAAGCAGATTACGGAGCACCCTGAAATTTGTGGGGGGAAGCTTTGCTTTCGCCAATTATATTCTTAACAAAGTGCCTCATAAGAAAACTCACAAAACACCTTATGAATTATGGAAAGGTCATAGACCTTCTATGAATACTTAAGAGTGTGGGGTGTCTTTGCAAAAGTAATGGTTCCTAAACCTAAAAGGTTAAGATAGAACCAAAAATAATATATTGTGTATTCATTGGTTATCTGAATAACTTGAGAAGGTTTATCGCTTTCTTGTTCATAAATCTGAAATTTCTGATATTCATGTTAATACGTTTATTGAATCAAGAGATGCATCATTCTTTGAAAATATGTTTCCATATAATATGAATAATGTTTCAAATTCAAACAAAAGACCTTTGGATGCTACTAATAGTAATAATCCTGAAAATATAGACAACGAGTCTGTATTGGATGAACCTAGACGTAGCAAAAGGGCAAGGACTTCAAAGTCTTTTGGTCCAGATTTTCTAATATTTTTGTTAGAAAACGATCCTCAAACGTATAAGGAAGCAATATCCTCTCCAGATGCTTCTCATTGGAAAGAAGCAATAAATAGCGAAATTGAGTCCATTATGCAAAGTCATACATGGGAATTGGTGGACCTTCCACCTGGTTCTAAACCCTTAGGGCATAAATGGATCTTCAAAAAGAAGATGAAAGCTGATGGTTCAATTGATAAATACAAAACAAGGCTTGTTGTTAAAGGCTATAGACAAAACGAAGGATCGGATTATTTCGACACTTATTCACCTGTTACATGAATTACATCTATTCGAAAGCTAATAGCAATAGCATCTTTAAATAGACTTGAAATATATCAAATGGATGTAAAAACTGCATTCTTAAATGGTGAATTAGATGAAGAAATATATATGGAACAACCTGAAGGTTTCATTTCTCCTGGACAAGAGAGGAAAGTATGCAAACTTGTTAAATCCTTGTATGGATTGAAACAAGCACCAAAACAATGGCATGAGAAATTTGATAATGTTATGTTATGAAATGGATTTAAAATTAATGAGTGTGACAAATGTGTTTATGTCAAAAGTGTGAGACCCCTAAATTTTATGAAATAAAAGTATTCAATTTTTCTATTTTGTTAAATAGTTAAATTGATAAAAGTTTAAAGTTAAGGGTGACATTTGAAAAAAAATTAAAGTAAGCAAGTTGTTATAAAATAATCGGTGGTAAAATACGCGTGGTTGCATAGTAGCACACGTTTTGACAACAGTTGAACGCTAACGGTCATATCCCAACTGATAACGCGCAGAAATTTTCTATAAATAAACAGTATGGGGCGCATTTCTGAAACATACATTTTTCCTTCTCTTTTCCCGTTTCAGAAGTCCCGTTCCCCATTCTACATTATAATTTTCGTCCATTCCGTTCTGCATTATAATTTCCGTTGCCGTTCTACAGAATCCCGTTCTCTACAAAAGTATTGCATTCCCGTTGCATCCAAGACTTTCTCAGAAACATCAATTACAAAATTATTATCTAGGTTCAAATCAATCTCTGACGTTTCAAAGGTTTCTGCTTTTTCAACTTTGACCGGGCAATTTTCATCCGGAAGAACTGTTTCCCCAGAATCTATGAATTTTGGACAAGCTACTGATCTCTTGACATGGGGGAAATTCAATATTCAGTCATTGTATCCCATAAGATTAAACATGATTTACTATGGGGTTTATTACAAGTAACATAAGATTATTATTTTTTTAGTAAAACCCGAAAAACATGGATCAGAACACAGTGTGTGCAAGTAAGTTTAAAACTTTAAAAACATGACTTGATTAATAATTTTTAAAAAACACAATAGGTTAATTGCATAACACAACGAATCAATTATATTTTTTAAAATACAATAACTTAATGCACAAATTGACAAACATAATAGATATGGATATGGGTATGGATATGGGTATGGATATGGATATGGATGGATATGGATATGGATGGGGGTGGGTGTGGGGGTGGAGGGGGGGGGGTAAAGGTACTTTTTGCTTATATTTCTTCGATATTTAAGTTGGAAGTACGGTAAATGTATGTATAAATGTGTGTTGGACCCACAAACAATTGGAGTGTACTTTAGAGTTTTTGTTTGAGCATTTTACATTAGAGCTTCACTTTACACGTGTCGTTGATGTGCTGAGGCGAGATAGTCCCCGTTCACATGTCGTAAATTAATCCTTTACACTGGCATTGAAATTAAAGATATACTGTATCTGTGTCCTTTACTTACACTCGGCAGTTACTCTCATTCATGATCAGGTCACGTGCTTGCTGCATGTAACGCGCTACTCATCATTCAACTCACCACGTACGCACGTGTAAACTGTTATAATAACAAATAATTTGGCTTCGATTCGTGCTCATCTAACTAAAAAATTTGATTTGAGATCGATTTAAAATATAAATAATTTAGATACGAACAAATTTTAAAATTCGATAAATTATTTGAATTTTATTAATTTATAATTTTTTAATGATACTCGAATTATATTAGTTTAAAAATATATTAGTTTAAAAAGTTTAAACTGCTCGGACTCGATTCTAAATCGTGTTCGACTCGATAACTAAACCAGTCTCAATCAAACCTTATTTTATACTCAAATTTTTTTTTGAACCAAATCTGATTAACTCAATACTCGATTCAATCCGGTTCATTTAAACCCTTATGTGTAATATGAGAGTTTTATATATTTTCTTCGTTTAATAATATATGACGTTTTAGATGATTTTATTTTTTTAATTTATCTTATGTTTTATATAATGTAGGAGAATTAGTTACAATCTTTCAAAAATTAATACTCATAAAAAAATATTACATATAAAAAAGAATGAGATAAATATATAGTTAATATTAATATTATATAATTATTTATTTAATTTTTATGCACAACTCTAAAAAAATAATACGAAAATATCTGACCTGATGCTGATGGATGAGCGAGAAAGAAAGAGAGAGAAAAAGAAGCACTTTCTGGCATGACTTTCGTCTCTCCAAAAAATTGAGTTGACCCATATTCAATTCAAACCATAACTTTTAGTTAAAATTCATATTAAAAATATGTTATATAATTTTAATTTACTATAGAATTATAATTATATTTTGTTATTCATAATCAAATCAAATTTATTTTTATTAGGTCTAATAATAAAATATTTCTCTCACCTCTTTCTGCAATACTTTCTCTCTCCTCATTTATTACTATTTTACGTTTTACATAGATTTATTCATAACCCAAATATGTATATATATGTTCTATAATTATGTTCTATGTAATTATGTATTTTGAAACTTTCTAATGAAATATAAATTGATAATTTTAAATTTGTGACCAAAAATTACTAATTTTAAAATTTGTATGAATAGAGAGAAAATGTTATTTAAAAAGATAGAATAAAGACAAATTATCAATGTGGAGCATGTGATAAAATAGGTATAAATACAACAAAGATGATTGGGCTTTGGTTCTCTATGTTAAAGATTAAGGGTATAAATGAACTGAGTTCATCCGAGTATTGAGTTGTTAAGATTTGGTTCACAAAATCTATTGAGTATAAAATAAGATTCGATTGAGGCTCATTTAGCTACCGAAATGTGAACACGATTTAGAATTAGTAGAAACGGTTTGGACTTTTCCAACGAATATGATCCGAGTATCAATAGAAAATTATAATTTGAGGAGGTTCGAGTAATTTATCGAATTTTAAAATGTGCTCAAATTTGACTCATTTATATTTCGAGTCGAGCTCGAATCAAATTTTTTAATCGAAAAGTCATTTAATCGCCCCTAACTATTTACTCATTTTACAAAATTTTTATTAAAGATGCCATTGCTTGTTGGCTTACTCATTTATTTTTTATGCTGCACTCGCTTTGGGACAGGGTGCCTCACCTCACATATATGAACTTCGAGTCAGTCATTTCAATTTTCAAACATAGTGAATTCATATAATGTATTTGATTTATGAATTTGAGAATTCATTATAAATGAATTTATAACATATAAAATTGAAAATAAATAAATAAAAATTTAGACTGTTGAGTCATAAAAAATAAAATTAAAAAATTTAGATCGTCAAATCAATTCGAGACAAACAAAAATAACTCAATTTTTATTTTAAAAAATGTAATAAAATATGTAATTCATCCTATTATTATACTCATAGGCAATTTGGGCTTGATATTAGGAGTTATTGGAAGATATATATAGGAACAATTATATTTTATATGACATTTTAAAAAGTATTTATAACAATAGTATACTCATTAAATATTTACAATCTTAATGTGTTTAAATTTTTATTTTCATTAATAGTGTTAAAAAATTATTCCTTAAATTATGGTGTGTTATTTAATGTGCTGGTGACATGGAAATTCAGTTTTTTTTTAAAAAAAATTGTTCACGCTTTTTGTGGGATATTGGACTCGTGTTTCAATTTAAATTTTGTTATTATCTTTGTTCGCCTCTTTTTCTATTTGGAAATCCTTATTTCGTATATTGGGAACTCTGTAAGCAAAACCCTTCTTTTCTAAGCAGTCGACGATCGTTATTTTCAGCAGAGATTCGTTGTTGGTGTTTTGATTATCTGGATCGTTGTTTTTGTATTATTTTTCTTCTCGTGATTATTTGTAAGTTGGTTGGTGTGTTCTCATTTAGTGGTTCTTCATTTTTCGAGTTATTTGGTTTTTGTCTGTGATGGTGTCTACGAGGAAGAGATTGGAGGGAGTGGGGCATAAGAATAGTGATGGGAAGGGTAAACGAGTTAGGGATGATGTTTATAGAAAGGCTTTGAATTCATCTGTAGAGGTGAAGGATAGTATGGTAAAGTCTTCAAAAAATGGAAGTTGTTAATGTTAAAATCAGAGGCTGAAGATAAGAAACTTGGGAAGCATTCGAATAAGAAGGCTAAATCATTGGTGTGTATCGATTCAGATTTTGAAGGTTCTGCAAAAAAAGAGGGGAAAGAAGATGTAGTTGAGGCTCACATGCGAAAAATTGTTCCCCGACAAAAACAATTGAAAGTTTGTTATTTTTTTTATTTTCTTAAAAATATATATTTTTTGGTTGTTTTTGGTTACCTGTGTTTTTATTTTTGTGTTTGGTGATGATTCAACCTTCAAAGTGTTGTTTATTTTATTTTTGAGTAGTGTCATTATTTGTTGAGGTTTTGTAACTATATAATTTTTGTTTTTAGTCCTTGTGTATTTTTTGAGAGAGTAGTATCAAGATTACATGTTTGTGATTATGCATGTTGATTTTGTTTTGTTGGTAACTCATTAATCGAGTGTTGGTTACAAAGCAGTTATATGTTTTAAACCGATGATTTCATAGTTATTAAAATGTATTATATTACATTAGAACTGTAGTTGTTTTAAGGATTGTTCAACTTGTATTTATTAACTTTACGTTTTTCATTCCTATTTGAATGTCAATTAATAGTATATTATATTCTGGTAAGTAGATTACATTATTGTGATTATGCATGTTAATAATGTTTTGTTGGTGAATTGCTAATTGAGTTTTGGTTACCAATATTTATATGTTTGGAAACTTTTGTTTTCAAAGTTATTAAAATGTATTTTTTATTATAATAGAGTTGGAGATTGATGCATGTTTTTAATGTATGTTGTAAAATGGTTATGTTGTTTTGGTTACCAATATTTATATGTTTGGAAACTTTTGTTTTCAACGTTATTAAAATTTATTTTTTATTATAATAGAGTTGGAGATTGATGCATGTTTTTAATGTATGTTGTAAAATGGTTATGTTGTTTTCAAGTGGATGTGTTATTAGTATTTTTTATTACCAATGTATGTTATGTTTGGGTGTTGTTAACCTACTAATATTATTTGGTTATTAGTATTAGTGTTTTCTGGGTATTGTTGATTTAATTGGTTGGGTTTTAAATTTTTACAGATGTTATATCTTGATTTGATTAATGTGTTTGTAATAGAATTTTTTGCATTTTTAGATTTGGGAGCTATTCTATGAGGAGAATCATAGAAACTTTTCTGCAAAAGTTATTTATTGGTGTGAAATGGAAGTTCCAAATATTATTAAGAGATAGCGGGGAAATGTGGTTTATATTTGGTGAGAGAAGGGTAAGGTTTGGATTGCCTGAATTTTGTTTAATTTCTGATTTAAATTGGCCTGGAGACGAAGACATTGGTAGTTTCAAGGGGATTGAAAATTTATTGGTGGGGAAATTTTTTCGAAATAAGGCTTTAACCCGTTCTAGTATAGGGAGAATTTATAAGAGTGCTTGTTTTGATGACGATGATGAGGCAGTTAGGATGTCTACCATTTCCTTGGTTTTTAATTTCATCATTGCTACTGTTTCTGACAATTATGTTGATGAAGCTTTGTTTAACTTTTTGTCATATGGTGACGTTGCAAGTTATCCATGGGGAAAAGTTGCTTTTGAACAAACAAAGAACTCTCTATCCCTGGCTGTAAAGGGTCATGTAAAAAGGGATAAGTTCGGTGGGGTGATATACAATTTTTATAGTGATAATTATTGTAAATCTTCCAAGCTTAGTGGTTTACCTTATGTGTTTCAAGTTATTTTGTTCGAAACAATTCCTACATTGAAAGTTAGGGGTTTCTGTATTGATGATAATGATTCAGAATTCAGATTATTCAAATGGAGGGAGTTAGGAAAGGCTCCCAAGAATGAGAAGTTGAACGACCTGATTTTTGGTTCTGGGCAGGTATGTTGGTTTCCATTTATATTATATTCGTTACCTTTATATATGTTATTGGTTACTAAACATTTTTTTTTTTGTAAACTGTCTTGTTTCTTTTTTATGTTGAATGTTTCTGATATGGTTTATTTGTTGTTTTTAATTTGTTTCAGTTGATTATTCAAAATATTGTTCTTACGGAGGATGAGAAGTTGCGCTTGGATTTAGGAGGTTTTTATTTTTTTAGTGAAAGTGACGGTGGAGCCAAAAGGTCTGATATTAAAGTTGAATCATCAAGAAAGGGTAACAGCCTTATGTTTTCTTTTTTTGATGTTGAAAAAATTATTGATGAACGGGTGAAACCTTTGGAAGGGAAGGTGATGGAAGTGAAGAAAGAAATTCAGAATTTGAGTGTTGAGTTTAAAGATCATTTGCAAGTGTTACATATTCAAATTTGTAGGGACATAAAAAAGATGGTTAAAAAGCATTTATATAAAAATTCTAGTTATTCTAAGTGGAGAAATGTAACTATTATTGATGATGATGATGATGATGATGATGATGATGATGATGGTGGTGGTGGTGGTGGTTGTGGTGGTGATGATGCTGAGATGGATGAGAATGATGATGTTGATGATGTTGAGATGGATGAGAATGTTGATGGTGGCAATGTTAATGTTGTAGTTGATGATGTTATGAAGGTTGAGGATGATGTTGTAATTGAAGTTGGTGATATTTCAAAACAGTTTCACGAAAGTAATACTGATGATGTTGATGGGGTTGGTGTGATTCACTTTGAAGAATTCGATGCAAAGGTTTGTAAATATGTTAGATTTTCATTTTCATTTTATGTTTATTAAGTATATGTTGATTTTTTTCCTTTTTTTTAACAGATTGAGAACAAGATTGATAATTTAAATTCTGATGGTAAAGAGATTGTTGTTTTTACTCCTATACGGGTCCTCATCAATGTTGAGAGTGAAAAGGTTAAGATTTTTTTTTGTTTTTTTTATGTTATATTTTTATGTCTTATATTGATTGAATGTATGTTTTTTGTTTACCAGGTTGAAAAGAATAATGACTTTCCAAGATTTGATATTTTAAGTCAGTCTAGTGGCCAAGAAATTGTTATTTTTACCCCGATTGAGGTTAGTAATATTTCTAATAGTAATTACTTTTACATATTGTATTAGTTACTTAGATATGTTGTATTAGTTACTATTGAATCTGTTTCGGTTTTTTAATTTGATATTGTAATTATTTTTTTTGTCATGTCTTAAAATTCATTATAGGGTATTAAAAGTGAAGCCCAAGACAGGTCTATGCTTGATGACATGGTTTTGACAACACAGGATTTAATCGATTGTGTTGAAGTTAAAAAATCTGCTACTAACCCTCGTGGTAGGCCTGTTCGAACGCATGCGAAAAGTGCGGTGTTGAAAAGTCCGTATACGTCGAAGTTCGGATCAGCTGATTCAACTTCGTTTGTTGTTGGTGATAGAAAATTACGCAGTGGACTGTCTGCATTCTCAGATGTTTGTATGGGTATGCCTTTGAAGTCAAAAGATGTTTTGTTTGAACAATGGTTTAAAATTGGGTTAAATAACAGAAAAAGGTATGCTTATTGGAGTTTAATTTATTTATATTATGTTTTTATAGGAGTTAAAATTATTTATTTTTTCTTTCCAATCAGTTTTTGTTTTGAAGGATCGAAAAATTTGCTGGAATCAATGACAAAATAGAGCCTTCATTTAGATTTGGGTCTATTTCTATATCATCAAAAATGTGATTTTACAAGCTGAAGACCACTGGTCAATGGTTTGATGATGATGTGAGTTTTTTTTACTATGTTTTAAATTATGTTTGGTAGTTTCGATTACCTTATCTTATTATTTTGGTTACTATATGTGTCTGAATTGGATGTTATTTGGTTAAAGTTTTATCATTGTTAAATTGTTAATATCTGATTATTATTATGGTTTTATTTTTTGTTCAGCACATCAACATCTATTTGTATTACATGCGTAAACTGGCTAGATACTCGAACAATATCACTATAAGGGTTACGACAACAGATTGTTGGTTTCATGTGAAGTTGACTAACTTATATGGGGAATATTGTAATAAAAATTGTGATAAGGCTTTGTTGTTGGGCAACTGTGATGTGGCTGAGTATATTCATGGTTTTTTTATGGATGCCAACACACCGTGGATTGATGTTGATTTTGTCATGTTTCCCGTCCATATGACAATTCCTGGGCATTGGTTTTTACTGGTTTTTGATGTGCATCGTAGAGTGTTAGTAGTTTATAATTCTTTACAGCAGAACAGGAACATCATGCGAACAAATATTGTAAGACCCCAAATAATTAATAAATAAAATTTATTTTCCTCTAGTTATTATAGTAAGGGTTGATTTGATTAATGTGATTAGTTATGGGTAAAATGCACAAATATTTTAAATAAGCAGGTGGTTATAAAATATTCATTTTTGTCGGGGAATATTCGTTTGGTCGGAGAATATTCTCATTATCGGGGAATATTTGTACGGCGGCGCAGCCATGTGTGGGCCCCATAACGGAAAGCGATTGGATGAAGAAAACGACAAATATAAGTTGTTTAAAAATAATCTACAGTAGTAGTTATTTACGAATTAATCTTCGTTAAAAATACTAAATTGGTTAAAACACAACGAAGATTACCAGTATTGCACCAATTATTGATTCTTACGTAAAGAAGGCACTACTCAATAATGGTAACGATAATTCTTTCGCTCAAAGATTTTATTTTATTGATTTAATAATTGTTGCGTTGATATTTTATATTGTTGTTGTTTCAATAATTGTCATTACACAGTATTTTTCATTATCGAAGCAATAATTCATATTATCTGAATAATATTATTAGATAACATTATTGGCAATGTCTAGAAAGTTACATTCAAGGAGAGGTTTGGTCACCTAATTGCGCGCCAGTAAGGAGAAATTCTTATTGGAAAGCCCCCTCTTTCCTGGGAACTGCCTGGTTGTAAATATTGTGATTCTGTAATATTATTTGTGAATAATTAATTATTGATTCATATGATGAGGAAAATATTGATTTTATATGGATATAGATGGAGAAAATTTTTTAATGTGACAATTGTTGAAAATTAAAATTTTACCTTTTCCTGATAAAATAATTCATTTAAATATATTATTATATTTTTAATAATATAATAATGGTGATATTTTTATAATGAATGTGTGATGTATGAGTATACGAGGAGAAAGAGTATTTTTGTTGCAATAAATGTTTAAAACATGTTAAACATGTCGGTAGACCCCATTTCTTGACTGAAATTTAATTATAGCCTATAAAATCGTCCGTTTATGAATTTAGGTCAATTTCTGTTTGGAATTTGGAAAAACTTTCTTCTGAAAAGTTGTAGAGAATTGAATTTCCTATAAAAATTCGCGAGATTCGAATTTTCTGATAAAAGGGCTATTTATTGTAAATTATTGAAGTTATGAAGCTCAAAATAATTAATTTTGAAGTTTTAAATATTTTAATAAGAAAACGCTTTTTTTTTGAGTTAGGCAAGGTGAGTCACTCTTGGTGGTGATGGTTTGAATCAGATTTTTTGGGTGCGTAGAATTTAATAAATATATATTAATATTTTTATTAATTTTTCGCTTTGGTGTTCTAAGCATTTTCCTATAAATAGGTGCTTATGTTAGAATTAAAAATCACACGAAATTGAAGTTTTCTCTCTATATTATCGAGCGTATTCTTGTGAGTATTTTGAGTATACTTTGAGTATTGCTATACGGTGCGCAAGTTCAAGTTATAGCTTATATCCAAGATTCAGGTTAAAGATTGTCTTTCCGAGGTAAGGGATATTATTTTTTTCGTAATGATATTATTTCTTCAATATCATTATCTTTGAAATATCGATATGAAATTTTTATCAAATTTAGAACTTTTGGTGTCGAGTTCTTATTCACGATACTAAGACTATTCACGTATACGACATTATTCACGAATCGATTAATTATTCATCGAAAAATGAAAATTTTCCTTTTCATCTAAAATATCTATTGTGGATACTAGCTTTGATTGTATCCATGTTTTGATCATTCTTGAATTTTACACCACTATGATTATTTTTGAGGTATTTTTGGACATAGATAAAACAAAGTACGAATCCTTAATCCTTAATCCTTGTCATTTTGTTTCACTGGATTCGTTTCTTTAAAAATATTTTTCATCATCCTCAGTCTTAAATGATGATATTATTGAATATCTTTGGCCTGTAGTGCAAAGATGAATGATTTCGATGAATATCTTTGGCACAGTAGTGCAAAGATGAATATTTGATTCAAATTTATATATTGATTGATGTTACTGGGGATAAAAGATGAGCGATGAACTTTTAAATTTATATATAGAAGATAGTAGTTTGCATTCTCTACTTAACTCTTCTAATGAATTATTATTTCATTGCGAATATTGATTTAAAACTTGTTGTCTATTGTATTCTATTAGATTTTTTTCCTGTTGAAGACTAATGATAATTTGTTGTATATTATCTTAGTCATAATATTCTTTTATTGGGCTAGTTGAGCTCACCTTTTCCTTTTTGTTCCATTTTTCTTCTCGTAGGCGAGAATATAGCGAAGTACGTAGTCTGGGGTATGGAAGGAAGGTTCTAGAGAGAGTTGTTTAGTAGTCCTCACTATTTTTGTAAAAAATGTATCAATAAATGTGATGAAGATTTATTTGAGTATAGATATTGTCTAGAAGATAATATTTGTATTCAAACTCACAGTTTTACTGTTGTAATAATAAAGTTGTAGTTGTTTCTGTACCATGTATTGACAACTCAGAATGGGTGATGTATACCTATTTTGGGGGCGTCACAAATATCATGGATGTGTGTGAGCTGTACATTTTCATTCTTCCGATAATATTATCTGCTTGCGATTTTTGGAAGAATAGATCTGATATTGATTTCAATAGTGTACCATATCGCACCAAAGGAGAACATGATATTATTGATCTTGAATTTGCTGAGGGTTTACCAGAGCAAATTGAATGGTATGTTTACATTGTTTCTATTTTTTTAAGTTTTTAATATATTATGATGTTTGTATTGATTTGCTTTATATCTTATTTTTTTTTTCTAGTGATTGTGGTATGTTTACTATTTCTTTTGCGGAACATATTCTCCACAACCAGATTTTTGCAATGCCAAACCCATTTCCAATCATTCAATACCTCAAGAAATTATGCGTCAATTTGTTCATTCATGTGAGGAACAAGCAAGTAGGCGGTTATGAGTCTGATTCAGAAAATCCAGACAGATTTGTTAGTGAAGAATAGTTTGGTTTTTCATCATGTTACTTTTCTGTTTGGGCATTTGATACCATTTGATATGGTTATTGACTTTGAAATGTGTTTGTAAATATTCTGATGATGGAATGATATAGTAGTTTTTACTATTACACGTATGAAATTGTTTTGTTGGTTCAAATTTGTTGTTTTTTTTGTCTTGTTTTTTTTTATTTTTAAATAACATTGTAAATTATTTTTGTTATGGTTCAATAGGTTGCCAAATTTGTATGTAAAGGTAACACTTTTAATTTTATTTGGTAACCAATCAATACTAACAAATCGATGGTAAAAGCGATTAACAATTTGTATCATGTATTTGTTTGTTATTTTTTAGTTGGTTGCTAAATTTGTATATAAATGTAACATTTGTTTATTGTTGTTGGAAACCAATTAGTCCTAATAAAGAAATTATAGCAACAAGTAACAATTTGAATCATTTATTTGTATTTTATGTTTATGTTGGTTGGTATCGATTCATACAAAAGCTACCAAAATAATGTTAGTTCTTATTATGATCACCAAAGATCTCATTGGGGAGCATATAGTTATATTTATGTTTAAATTTAATATTTTTATGGTTAAAATTAGTAATAAAATTTAAATATTAAACAATTATCAAGTTTAAAACATATGTTCTTTGTATATTCTGAGTTCGTTTGCCAATTTTTGAATCAAAGGTAACTATTTGAGTCGATGTTGGTAAATAATGTGGTGTGATAAATTTATTGACACTTAATAATAATTTCTTTCAAGTTTTTGTCTTTTTGCCTCGAGATGGGTTGTAATTAGTCATATAAAGGTTTCAAATAATGTTGATATCTTTATTCTGATCAATAGTATTTGTTGGTAACCAAATTGTTCATTTTAATTTAAAAGACAGATAAACAAATTCTTTTTCCTATGTAAAGGTTTATAGTATACCAATCATTCAAAGAAATGTATACATTTTATATTATATGATTTAAAAGTAATAATTAAAAAAAATTCAAAAATAATTACGATGCTTAATTTTTTTTTTTAATACTGCACAGTTGGTTGCCAAATATGAATAATTAGGTAACAAATTTAATGTTAGTGTGTAACCAGAATGTCAGAAAGTAGAATCACAAATTAGTAAACCAATAATTATATGTTTGTATTTATTTATATTGTTATTTGAAGATAAAATTTCTATATGTTAAAAGTAAATTAATGTAAATAATCACGTTTCAATACTGTGCAATTGAAAATTGTTCTTTTACACAAGTAAAATGATTCTAATATCTATCGCTATTGAGTAACCATAGTAAACTTCAAGGAGTTTAATACATTTGTTTTGATGTTGTATTATATCAAATCTTCCGCGGTCTCAAAATTGGTGGATTATTACATGTTTTTCTGTTGTGTCCTTTTTCTTGGCATCTGTTGCACTTATTTTGAAATGTATTGTCAGATACATGCTTGTATCTACCTTTTTTTGGTCTTCTAGCTGGTCTTCTTGTATTTGGTGGCTTGACACATATGCTTTTAATCTCTTCTGGAACATCCCAATTCTCTTTGTCATCTAACGGCATGATGGAAGTTGAATACGTGTCTACTAAAGTTTTACTTGAATAATATTTTGAGCAAAAATCATAACAGCTCAAATTTCTTTTGCCAATAACAGCAGCAGCATGTGAGCAAGGCATCTCATGGTATTGAAATTTACGGCATGTGCATGTCTTTTGTTCCATGTCCACGATAAATTGTTTGGCGATATCGTAAACAGTGAAAATCACTAGGTTTGATGTCTCAACCTACAATAGCATTTAACTGTGTAGTTAGTATGTATAATATTTTTTTTTATATGTAATTTGGAATAATGACAGTCATATTTAATGATGGTATCTTTATCAGTTTATACATGTAACCAAAAATGCATAACCCAGTTCCTTTAATTTCAGATGCATTTTGTTGTAGGTATGCAACTAACAATTTTAAACTTGTATGACTAACATTAAGTTTCTTTGAGTCAATGATATTAGATTGCAATCTTCTCTCAGCTGTTGTGGAAAGTGTAGTGAAAGATGACATTGCTGCTTGTTTGTTTGTGAAATACCATCTTTGAACCATACAACACAGGCATTCAATCATCGACACAACTGGAAGATTTTTGATTTCCTTTATTGCATTGTTAATAGATTCGGCGGTGTTCAAAGTCATTGTTGAGTATCTGCTTACAGTTCCATGGAGCCTCGTGCACTTTTCAAGATGAACTTCTTCTTCCAAATATTTTTTTATTCGTGCATCAATTGCATCAAGTTGAGACATGTGTAAGTTGAATTCTTCAATGGTGTAAGCTCTACAAGCCGCATTGTATGCTTTTTTGATTTCTTCTCCTTTCTTCTTGAATCTGTTTTTTATATTTTTTAAAATATGGTATGTGTATAAACCGTGCATGACATCAAGGAAAACACAGTTAAGTCCCTTAATAATTGCTTCATGTCTATCTGAGACAATGCATTGTCCTTCTCTAACTCCACAAACATTTCTCAAATTAATGAAAAACCATGTCCAGGATAATTCATTTTCACTGTCTACCACTCCAAAAGCAATCGGTATAATGTTTCTGTTTGCATCTTGTGCTTGCTATGAGAAGTGTACCCCCATAGGTTGATTGTATGAAGGTGCCATCAATTACAATAATGGGGAAACAATGGTGCCATGCTTCAATGGATGCTCCTATTGCAAAGAAGAGATATTTGAATCGACCATTATTCTCCAACTGCAAGGATGTGATTGATCCTGAAATAAATTTTCCTTTTGGTTAATGTAAATATATGTAATAAATTCTTGTCCATATTTGTAGTTAAGATTGCACTAAGTGTAGTACTACGTGTATCCAATTAATGAGTATTTAATATTTTTCATAGTGTTCAGATGGTGTCTAAAATGCTTTTTAATTAGTTATATTTCAATTATATAGTAGCCGCTTGCAAAAATAATTTTTTTATATCATTATTACAGTTAGTAGCCAAACTTTAATTATTAGGTAACCAAATCATTTACTATGGGTAACTGAAATATTTAAAATGTAAATGATCATTTTATAATTCATACCTGGATTTTTTTTTCCAGCATGTGCAACCATGAATGAATCAAGGTGTAGTCGTGTGGATTCCCTCTTACTTTTTTCATTGCTTTTTCTTTCCCTCTCCATGCTTTTTGGTAGGAGATGAACACATTATACTCCGTCATCATATCTTCCACAATATCGGTTGGTGTGTAAATTTTCTTGAAGCTAATTACTCTATGCATTATGCATTCATTAACCATTTGACTGTTTGCTTGTCTATGATCTCCAAGCAGTATGTTGGATGAACAAGTGTGTACATCATTGAATTCTCTCACCTTGAACATATTTGTTTGTCGAAATTTTGATGCTCTTAGTTTCCATTTGCAATTTTCATTGTCGATGCATACCAGAACAAAGTCTCGTCCACTTGTTCTTGCTACCTTGTGTTGTCTGTTTTGCCTTATTGAATGTAGCCTTATCGCCTGTGTTAAGATTCCTTTGTCTTTGTAAGTTTGATGAATTTTGACTTCAAACTTATTCGGATCTGCTATGACCTCATCAGTTGTTCTTTCTACCTTTGTCTTGTCTGTCTTGTTCTTTCTCAATAGCTTCAATGGCCAGATGCTCAACAAAATATGATTCAATTTGGTCTTTTTGTGTTGCCAACATTTCAACATCAGAATTCTTTTATGTCAATCTCATCGGATTTTCATCTTGCATTATATTTTCTTCTTCAATTATCACGTTTTGTAAGATTGTAGTTCCTCCAATGTGGTATTCAGAATCTATAATCAGTGGAAACTTGCCATGATCACCTGAGTTTCTTCTGATTTTCATATAGAATTTGAATGTTGATTCATTTGTCACCTTGATTGGAGGGATGTTGCTGCTAATATGAAATTTGATTGACAACTCTGTTTTGTAGTATTCTAGGCTTAATGCATTGCATATCAAGTTGTGCATTTCTGAGAATGAACAAGTGGAAGGGACTAGTAGGCCGGTAGCTTCGAAATTTTGTTATTGGTTACTGTCACTCCACGTACCGTTGAAGTAAATTACAACTGGAATCATATCCATGTTATGGCTACTGAAACAGTAAAATTATTACAATTATGTAAATAGTCAGAATATGAACATCATATAGTACTCAATTGTCACTTTTTTACTAATAATAAATTTACAAGACATTGTTTGTATTGTCAAATTTAAGAATAAATAGATAGTCGAATGTAACCAAACTATTTTTTTAATGTTGCCAGATTATGAATGTTTAAATTAAAAAAATTTACTATTATTTTGCAGGTGACCGAATCAACAATTTTCAGTAACCATAAATAGACATTCTAAGTATCTATGCATATGTAACAGTTTGTTTTCATTCAATATCTAAACAAAACACAAATTAGTTTTTGTGCAGTATAAATAGTAATGATTGAACATTTAAATTCGAAACTATATTATATTGAATTATGCATTCATTTAAAGTAACAAAACCTATATATGCATGTTTTCAATATATTATATGATTTTTTCAATATATGAATGTGCACTAAAATTCTCTTTCGTAACTGAAATTAATACTACTCCTTTTTTGGTTGCCAAATCAACAATTTATATTAGTTGTATACTAATACTTTATTGGTTTCCAAATCAACATTATATACTTACCAAAATAGTTATTATTAGTATCAATGTTTTTGAAAAAATTTATTTTTAGTCCTTTTATTAAATTTTTAAAAGTTATGATTTTGTAAAGGTGACTTGGTAAATATTGTACACTTAAATCTACGTATCCAAACCTTTATATGAATGTCTCCAAACTATAATTTTGTAAAGAATGAACATTTAAATTCGAATCTAAACTGTATTGAATTATGCATTTATTTAAAGTAACCAAACCTATATATGAATGTATCTAAAATATAATATGAATTTTTCAAGCCATGATTGTGCTCTACAATTCCCTATCATAACTGAAAATAATATTACTCCTTTATTGGTTGCCAAATCGAACATATATAGTTTTCAAAATATTTATTATAAGTATCAATGTTTTTGGGAAAAATTGTTTTCAGTCCTTTTATTAAATTTTTAAAAGTTTTGCTTTTGTAAAGAAGAATTGCTAAATATTATACACTTAAATCATGGTGACCAATCCTTTATATGAATGTCCCCAAACTTTAATTTTGTTTTGAAAACGTAACTAAAGTGTGTTGTATATGCAAATTATTGTTGCTTCAGTATATAGAATAATTCTTGGTACCTTTGTAGTTTCGTTGCAGATTCGGTTTGATGTCGCAAAATCTACTTTTTTATTCTGTTCCGAAAATCTATTGATCGCTTATTTGAATGTTGTGTTCGGATGCTCTGTTTTTGCTTCTTGTTGTTTTCGCTTTCGGTATATTCTCTGTTAACGCCGATTGCTTCTTCTCGATTGCTCCTTTGTTACAGATTACAATGATCGATGAAGTCTCCTTGTTGTTCTTCGTCGGTCTCGTAAATTGGCGTCGTGAGTATTGAGTATTTGGGATAATTTGTAACTGCTAATATTAGTGGAGTAGTTTTCTCCTTGAATTAAGAGTTTTCATTTTTTGTTGGTTTGAATATTCTGACGTGTATTGTACTTTTGTTGATATTATTATACAGTGTTTCAATGTTAATACAATTAATTGGTTGGTGTACTATTGTTGTAATTTCTTTTTATTAATTGTATCCTTATGTAAAGAAGCCATATATATATATATGGTTTCAACTGTATCTGTGCAAGGGCTCTAGACTTGGCCCGTTTCAGCTCAATAACTACTAACTAAATTCTAAATTCAATAAAATTGACCTGCAAATAATTGCCATACATATTCCATGTTTTAGGGACTTTTGACTAATAAATATTTTAAGAAAGCGAATTTCTTAAAATAATTTTTTTTATTTTATTACGTCTTATTTCTATATATATTTTTTATAAGGATGACAACATGTACAAATATCAAATCCCTTGATCTAATATACTTCTATTACATTACACGGATAGAATTTGCAATAAATTTGACATACTTCTATTTAATAGTTCGCAACATTACACATTAAAAACTAATATTAAAAAAAATGAAATACAAATTATTATTTTTTATCCACGTAAGGGAAGGATGACATACAAAAATGGGGGCTTAAATCAATGGCGAATCCAGCTTTGGGTAAGGGTCAACTGACCCCATTGAATTTTTAATAGGTCAATTTGTCCTCTTCTCCCCACTTTTTATAATGTGTATCTAAAAAAATTAATGAATGTCTCAAGTTTGTACACATTTTACTCTTTCTTTTTCGGTCATCTAGCTAGTCACAATGTTAATCCATCAAAAAAAAAATCTTTAGAGCATATTGTAATTTTTCTTTTTTATAATTTCACAAATTTAGTAATTGTTTGTGAATTTTTGCAATTGTTTAAAATGAGACTATTATGATATTTTTGCAACAACGTCGACTCATATAAAAAATAAAAATTTAAAGGTGAATAGATGAATGCTTGTTTAGTAACTTATATTATTGAACATGATATTTTTGTAATTATTGAAAATGAGATTGTCATGCAACACTTTCAAGTTATGGAGTCTCGAAAAATATTATTATAAATAATATATGAGTATTATTTAATTTTATGATTTATTGTATTATATTTTTATTTTTTATTGATTTTTTTTTAATTTGACCCCATTAAATTAAGGTGCTTAAACGAAGTCCATAACTGTTGGTCTACCAGATGCCATTTTCTATGAAAGAATAATCAAACAATGTCCAGTTTGTTGGAAAAGGGCAAGCACAGGATGGGGCGGGCCATCATCGTATACCTCTGTAGTCAGGGGCGGATGCATAGTAAGGACAGCATAGGCAGTTTCTGTGTTTATTATTATTATTTTTTATAAGTAAATTCAAAGGACATAATATATAAGTTAAAAAATTTAAGGGGCATATTAATAAAAAAGTTAAATTTAGAAGGTAACAAATTTAGGATTTTTTTTATTTGATAATTTAAAATTGTAATTTGTTTGAATTTATTATTGGTTGGGGACTTGGGGTTAAACTCAATTTAATTTATTTGATGTATTTGTTGTATTGGACTTAAGATATAGCTAATTAGGGTTTTTTTTGTTTGATAATTTTTTACTTTTTTAGGGCTTTCTTTTTTTAATTTTTTTCTTTAGTAGTCATTATATATATCAATGATTATAGCAAATGCTTTCTTAACTTTGAATGATTATTTGTTTGAATGATCAATTTTTTTTCTTAACTATGAATTTGCTTTTCAAGTTATAGTTTAAAATGATTTTTTGTGTTTGTTGCTATCCAATGTATATTTTGGTTTAATTAATTTTTTTTACTTCACTTATTTTTTAAACTTTAGAAATTCTAAATTGGTACTATGTTTGCAAATGGGATGACTTCTTAGGAAAAGTAGCTTGCAAAATATGTGTGTTATGAAAGAAAAATTGGTGAAAAATATAGAATAAATTTACAATCTTTATGAAAGAAGGTTAACAGAATTGGGGTAAGTAGACAATTGACTTTTATTCTTCACTCTTGGGGAGTAAACAAAATTTATATATAACAACAGTTAGTTAGAACATGATTTCTTATGCAGTAAAGGTTATTTGAGATTTATCTAAATCTTAGATGATGAAGTAATTTTATTTTTTTCAATTAGTGAATTTTATACGACAATTACTTCATGTGATCTTTTTCATTTGTAGGATAACTCTGTACTTATGCATTCTATGAATATATATGAGTTGGTCGTAAGAATTGAGCCTTTGATTCCCCCTTGTCTCAAAATTCTATGCTTAATTGTTACCTACATAATTTTGAATGTAATTTAAAGAAAAATCATAACTTCAACAACTTGAGCACATTATAATTTATTTATTTTTTGAATTTATTGTGTTTGTGAGTTGTGAGTTGATTTTTTAAAATCCGCCCCAGATATATTCCTGAATCTGCCCTTGCATGTAGTATTTGATGTGATGTCGATTGTTATGAGACTAGTAAACTGGATATATGGTTCCCTGTATATACCTTATCAAAAACTCTATGTGAATATGCAAATTGGACATGAATGTATTTGAATTTCACTTAATTGTATTTTGACCTCCAAATCCCAATGGTGGGTAAAAATACAAATAGGTAAAATTCAAATACACTTATGTCCAATCTGCATGTCCACCTAGAAGAGCTCATACCTTATTTACGCAGCCCAGCCAAGCTAACCACGAAAGAAAAAAGTCAAAATTTTCTTCTTTGATAAATCCATTTTACCCTCTTTCTTGTTCTTCTTCAATTTGATTTTCTTCAACTCAATTTGTATGGCTTCTTGTGAGATTCCATTAATTGAGTTTCTTAAACACAATTTTCATTACAGAAAATTATGGAGGCAATTCCATGTAACACCACGGTAGAACTATAAGGAGGAGGAGAAGCGGCGCGAGGGCGGTGGAAGAACACTGATTTTTAGGGATGTTCTCTTCCTATCATATACAACAGATTGATTTTGACTACCCACAATTAGGTGTGTAAATGAATATATACGGATCCGAATACAATAATATTCGTATCTGTTTATTTACGGATACCTTTAAACCGAATATGGATAATATCCATTTTTTTGAATATGATTAATATCCGCTTTTTTCGAATACGGATGCGGACGAATACGAATTTTCTGGTTACCATTTATAGCCCTAACTATATCTAGAATAAAAAATAATAATGAGTTTTAAAATATTGTTTATTAATGAATGAATGTCAATTTATTTATTTTTAATAAATATTTAAATACAATAATCAATATTCTAAATTACAGTTCAAATAAATTTTCATCATTTTTGAAATTCTAAATTTCAAAATAAATACTTTACTTATTAATGTTTAGATGTCCATTAATAAGTAGATGTTCATTTTATGGGTGTAGAGTAATACTGTAGTGTGTATGAATATTTATAATTTATAACTGAATTCAAAAGTTTACATTAAATATTTAATTATTTTTTTCTCAAATACATGATTAAAACTTTAATAATATGTTTATGGAGACTTTTATTTATAATTTATCCTCAATACATATATTACAATTTACATAGTTATAAAAAGTTTATTTTATTTGATTATAAAGAGTGCGAGTTATAATGTATATGGGACAACTGGTTAATCCAACTTGATCCAAATTTTATTTTGGACTTACTTTAAATATTTGGACTTTTAATTTCTAAATAATTGGGCAAATAAAAGTGATAAATACTCCATATACCCGAAAATTCATAAATGTGAATTAATTATTCAACCCTGTGACGCCCCCAAAATAGGTATACCTCACCCATCTTGAGTCGCCAGATACATGGTACAAAATTCAAATACAATCTTAATTATACAACAGCCGTGCAAAATACGATGACATATATACTGTGAGTTTTAATACAAATATTATAACGTATATAATACGACATTATTCATACTCAAATTAATACATGCCATATAAAGTACATCAGCAAATATTTCAAGTCTCCAAAGGAACACGAGAAGATTTCTGTTCTCTTCATTTTACTGTGGTGCACTTTTGACGCTTTCGGGGTCGGGTTCTCATCACCCTATTGTTATTCACCAAAATCAATTATTAAGTGACGTATAAAATACAACACATACATCTTAGGTTCTCAATACAATTATATATTGCATGTCATGCCATAGTAAGGACTACTAATGCTATCATCTAAACCGTCACTCCATTCCCCGACTAGTCCCAGCTATATTCTCATTTCCTGAAGAGAACAATAAAAGAAAGGGTGAGCTCAACTAGCCCAGTAAGAAATATTATGACTAAGATAATGCATAATAAATTATACTTAGCCTTCAACAATGTTAAACTGATAAAATACAATAGACATCAAGTTTAACTGCAGCGAAATAAGCAATTCATTAGAAAAGTCACGTAAAGCGTGATATCTACTATTTTCTATGATTTAAAAATGTTCTCATCAATTTTTATCGCTGAAACTCATCTTAATAAATAAACCACATCAACGAGTCATCCCTGCACTACGGGCCAAGAATATTCATTAAATCATCAATGGTCATGACTATACAAGAATAATCCCGGTCATAATCATATACAAAAACTGGCATCCATCAATGCACTACACAATTCTTCGAGGACTTTTACCACATCATTTATAACATTACGGTCATGATTATACCGAATGATCCACGGTCATAATCATACCAAGTCCATCTATACGTACGTGTAAGCAAAGATGACTTTCATCACAATATAAGCATGAGGATGATGATAATAATATAAGCATTAATCAAACGAAAATAAGGATAAATATTAAAGACTTTAAATTTATCAAAATATTATCCATCACTTAAATAACTCATAATCTAATATTGTTAAAATTATAACAATATTTTAATCACTTCTTAAACTTATAAACAATTTAATTTAATTGTTTACACTTTACCAAATAATGCATTTAATCATTCAAAAATGTCATACTCATAAAATTTCATCATCAATGATCAAATTACTCATCAAAAATCTGCATACACCTATATAGGATTTTCAAGCCCTAAAATCCTATTTACCAATTCTTCAACTTCACATAACATATTTAACTCATATGTTTGAAACTAAACCATTTTCATGAAAAATTACCAAATCAACTTATTATTTTTCTATCATTTGTCCAAACATATATACATATATTTCATACACACCAAGTATTTTTTTTATAATTTTTCAACTCTCTTAAGTATTTCTCAAAAATTAATTTCTAATTAATTCCTTAAGAAATTAGCTACCTCAAGTTTAACTCCATAAATTCCCAAATCTTGGCAGGATCTTACACATGTTAACGTGAGCTTCCAGTTTAAATTTCATGATAATCGGAGTTATAGAACTCCGGTTATAAAATTTTTCGTCGAAAAAACCTAAATATTGAAATGGTCATAACTTGCTCATTTTAAGTCGGAATGAGCTCATTTTTGGACGGGAGGTACTTTATACCATATATTTCCATGTCCCAAAAGGTCAGAATTTTTCTCACAAATTAAGTGACCAAAAACGCCCTTTTAAATTTATGGGCGTAGAGCTTTTGGTACTTGCTGCGATTTTGACTCCTTTCTTTAAAATCGGTCCATTTGAAAATCTACAACACCTTTTCCAATGATTCCACTTGGATAAGTTAGAAAACTCATAGATCTAACTCTAGAACTTGACCACACTCAAAAATTTAAAATATAATATGAGATATGGTCAATTAAATTTCATG
This sequence comes from Panax ginseng, assembly GCA_020205605.1. Lineage (NCBI taxonomy): Eukaryota > Viridiplantae > Streptophyta > Magnoliopsida > Apiales > Araliaceae > Panax > Panax ginseng. The sequence goes on along the minus strand of CM035149.1, from coordinate 17,186,052 downwards.
TTCCATTTTCACCAAAAATCTGATTTTCAACTCTTTGTGATTTCTAAGAAACTTACATGTTTTCACATAATAACCAACATAACTCATCTTAACTGTGAGACCCCAAATTTTATGAATAAAGATTTAAAATTCTCGAAATATTTTTTTTTGAATATTATGGTGTGGATTTGATATAATGTTATATTTGTGGGTAATATTTATAAATTTTACAAAGTATGCAAGTTGTTATAAAATATTCGATTGGTCAGGGAATATTCGTTTTAACAGGGAATATTCGTATGATGGCACAATCATTGGTGGACCCCACAACGGAAGTATTGTCGTAAAACGACAGAATTATCTTTTTATAAAAATAACGGCGGAAGTGTTACCGTTAAAACTGTTGAACTACTCGGTAGTAAAAGTACAGTAATACGCATGGTTGCATAGTAGCACATGGTATTAATTATTGATACTTACGTGAGAAATCACACAGTTATACTCATTTATTGCTACAGTAATTGCTGCATCATATCTCTCATATTATTGATTCAATTATTGTCACAATATCATCTGCATAATATGATATATTATTAAATCAATAATTGAGACAACAAAGTTATTCATATTATTAAATTACAATATTTATAATGTCTAGAAGTTACATCGAGGAGAGGTTTGGTCATCTAATTTGCTTGTATGAATAAGGAAAAATCCTTATCTGAAAGCCCCTCTTTCACAGGAGCGACACAGTTGTTAAATATTATGAGTTATAATATTAATGATGAATAAGTTCGTGTTGATTAAAGATGAATTTGATAGTTCCATTGTGTTAAAATTATTTGTGTTAGTGGAAATCAACATTTATTTCAATAATAATTGATGTCTGAAGGTTATATTATTCAATCGGGTATTCGTGACACTTTTTATGTCGGAGTACTATTCATGAATTACTATTCACGAGTTACTATTCACTCGATTACTATTCACTCTAGTGTTATTCACTCGGGTATTTGGGACACTTTTCGTGTTCTGAGAGTACTATTCACGGGTCTTATTCTCGAAGTCTTATTCACGGGTACTATTCAATTAGAAAAATATATTTCTTTTTGGTCCAAATCATTTTTGGGTACAATATTATTCCATGAGGAGATGTCTTAATTTTTTGAATCGTTGGTTGAAATTATAATAAGTAAATCAATATGGATCGTTGGTTTAAAGTTTTAATAGTAACTTGTCCTTTCGGTTTTCCAAGAGTTATTTGTCCTTTCGGTTTTCCAAGAGTTACTTGTCCTTTCGGTTTTCCAAGAGTTACATGTCCTTTCGATTTTCCAAGAGTTATTTGTCCCTTCGATTTTCCAAGAGTTACTTGTCTTTTCGGTGTTCCAAGAGTTAATTGTGCCTTCGCAAATAGTAGTTGTCTCTTCAATATTACCAAGAGTCATTTTGACCCTTCGTTAAGACTAAGAGCTACTTTCAATTCTTCTATAAATAGAAGCTCATTCCTTCATTATTTCTTACGAATTCACTGAAACTCTAGATAGAGAAATTATAGAGAGAAAGAAGAAGAGAAGTCTGCTACCTCACTTTTTTAATATCCAATATCTTCTAAGGTAAGGGGTATTATTTCTTTCGTATTCATGAAGAGAACTTCTGTTATTCCATTCCTTATTATTCTGTTGTAATAACTTGTCTATGCGAAGTACCGCATACATGGTGAAATTCTTCTGTTATTCCATTCTTTATTATTATGTTGGAATAACTCGTCTATCAAGATCCGCATATATGGTGAAATTCTTCATTATCCATTCTTTATCATTACATTTGGAATATCACATGCTCATGCGTTTACGCATGACCGGTTCCATTATTTATTATTCTATTGGAATAACTTATGTCTCGTCTGCTCTATCGCATTTATGGTGATTTACGTTGTTATTTCATTCTTTATTATTCATTAGAATATCCCGCGGTCTTAATTTCTTTGACACGGTTAAGATTATTTATTATTACATTAGAATATCTTGTCGCATGCGTTCGCATGATGATGGTTTCGTTATTTATTATTACATTGGAATATCACTATGCAATGCGCGCTTACGCATGACTTGGTTCCATTATTTATTATTCTATTGGGAATAACACGTGCATGCGATCTATTGTATGCATGGTGAATCCTTCTATTATTCCATTCTTTATTATTTTGTTGGAATAACCTGTCTGTGTGGATTACCACATGCATGGTGAACGATCCTTTGTATTCATTTCTTATTAAATTATGGAAATGATCTGGCTACATGGATTACCGCATGGCGGGCAAAAATCCATTTGCGGTTTCATATATTCTATTATACACAGATGGTTAAAGCTTTGGCTTCTATATTCCTTGAAATTAGTGGAATATCCTGGCTATTTGCGCTTCATCCAGTATCTTTTCGTGGAAATATTCTTCTGAGCATTCTTGAATTTTTCTCCGCAAAGCAGTATCATGTTGACAATTTGGACATTATTGAGTTCAGGATAAATTAACTTATAAATATTTAAAATTTATTCTTGAACTTGTTTTATTGAATTATTATGTCATTGTCATGATGAGTTATGTTGGTTATTATGTGAAAACATGAAAGTTTCTTAGAAATCACAAAGGGTTAAAAATCAGATTTTGGTGAAAATGGAATATGAAATTCAATTGACCATATCTCCTATTATATTTTGAATTTTTGAGTGTGGTCAAGTTCTAGAGTTAGATCTATGAGTTTTCTAACTTATCCAAGTGGAATCACTGGAAAAGGTGTTGTAGATTTTCATGTGGACTGATTTTATCAAAGGAGTCAAAAACTACAAAGTACCAAAAAGCTACTGCCCATAAATTTAAAAGGGAATTTTCGGTCACTTAATGTGTGAGAAAAATTCCGGCCTTTTGGGACATGGAAATATATGGTATAAAGTACCTCATGTCCAAAAATGAGCTCATTCCGACTTAAAATGAGCAAGTTATGACCATTTCAATATTTAGGTTTTTTCAACGAAAAACGCTATAACAGGAGTTCTATAACTCCGATTACCATGAAATTTAAACTAGAAGCTCACGTTAACATGTTTAAGATCCTGCCAAGATTTGAGAATTTTTGGAGTTAAACTTGAGGTAGCTAATTTCTTAAGGAATTAATTAGAAATTAATTTTTAAAAAATACTTAAGAGAGTTGAAAAATTATAAAAAAATACTTGTTGTGTATGAAATATATGTATATATGTTTGGACAAAGAATAAAAAAAATAATAAGTTGATTTGGTAATTTTTCATGAAAATGGTTTAGTTACAAACATATGACTTAAATATGTTATGTGAAGTTGAAGAATTGGTAAATAGAATTTTAGGGCTTGAAAATCCTATAAAAGGTATATGCAGATTTTTGATGAGTGATTTGATCATTGGTGATGAAATCTTATGAGTATGGCATTTTTGAATGATTAAATGCATTATTTGGTAAAGTATAAACAATTAAATTAAATTTTTTATAAGTTTAAGAAGTGATTAAAATATTATTATAATATTAACAAAATTAAATTATGAGTTATTTAACTGATGGATAATATTTTGATAAATTTAAAGTCTTTAATATTTATCCTTATTTTCGTTTGATTAATGCTTATATTATTATCATCATCCTCATGCTTATATTGTGATGAAAGTCATCTTTGGCTTACATGCATAGATGGACTTGGTATGATTATGACCAGGGATTATTCGGTATAATCATGACCGTAATGTAACAAATGATATGGTAAAAGTCCTCAGTGGCCTGTAATGCGTTGATGGATAGATGATTTAATGAATATCTTTGGCCTCAGGGATTATTCGGTATAATCATTACCATTGATGATTTAATAAATATCTTTGGCCCGTAGTACAGGGATGATTAGATGATGTGTTTTATTTATTAAGCTGAGTCTCAGCGATAAAAATTGATGAAAACCTTTTAAACCATAGAAGATAGTAGATTTTATTCTCTACTTGACTCTTCTAATGGATTGCTTGTTCCGCTGTAGTTAAACTTGATGTCTATCGTATTTTATCAGTTTAACATTGTTAAAGACTAATGATAATTTATTTTACATTATCGTAGTCATAATATTTCTTACTGGGCTAGTTGAGCTCACCCTTTCTTTCTTTTATTCTCTTCGTGAAACGGAGAACGAAAGCGGGACTAGTCGGGAAACGGAGTGAGGGTCCAGATGATAGCATTAATTAGTAGTCCTCACTATTTTGTTAAATAGTGTGATAATAAATGTAATGAGGACTTCATTGAGTTTGTATACTGTGTGAGACCCTATATTTTACGAATAAAGATTTAATTTTCTCGAAATATTTTTTTCAAAATTTTTGTGTGGGTTTGAGATAACGTTATAGTTGTGGGTAATATTTATAATTTTTACAAAGTACGCAAGTTGTTATATAATATTCGATTGGTCGGGGAATATTCATTTTAACAGGGAATATTCGTACGACGACACAATAATTAGTGGACCCTATAATGGAATTATTGTCGGATTGAGAAAATGACAAAAATATTTTTATGAAAATAACGGCGGAAGTTTTACCATTAAAACTGTTGAACTACTTGGTAGTAAAAGTACGATGTCTGCTGTGGTTGCATAGTAGCACTTACAAAGATTGGTTATTGATGCTTACGTGATAAGTCACTCGGTTATATTTAATTATTACTATGATAAATTAACGCATCATATCTCTTATATTATTGATTCGATTATTGTCACAGTATCATCTGCGTTATATGATATACTATTAAATCAATAATTGAGATGACAAAGTTGTTCATATTATTAAATTGATTTACAATGTCTAGAAGTTCTGTCAAGGAGAGGTTTGGTCACCTAATTGCGCGCCATTAGGGAGAAATCCTTATTGGAAAGTCCCCTCTTTCCTGGGAACAACCTGGTTGTTAAATATTGTGAGTTATAATATTAATGATGAATAAGTTCGTGTTGATTAAAGATGAATTTGATAGTTCAATTGTGTTGGAATTATTGGTGTTAGTGGAAGTCGACATTTATTTTGATAATAATTTATGTCTGGAGGTTATATTATTCAATTGGGTATTCAGGGCACTTTTCGTGTCAGAGTACTATTAACGAGTTACTATTCATTAGTTACTATTCATGAGTTACTATTCACGAGATACTATTCACCTGAACAAAATATATTTTTTTTTGTCCAAATCATTTTTGGGTACAATATTATTCCATGAGGAGATGTGCTAATTTTTCAGACCGTTGGTTGAAATTATAATAGTAAATCAATATGGATCATTGGTTTAAAGTTTTAATAGTGAATCAGTATGGACCGCTGGTTTAAAGTTTTAATAGTGAATCAGTATGGACCGTTGGTTTAAATTTTTAATAGTGAATCAGTATGGACCGTTGGTTTAAAGTTTTAATAGTGAATTAGTATTGACCGTTGCTTTAAGTTTTAATATGGACCGTCCGTTTAAAAGTAAATCAATTTGGACCGTTCATGAATTAGTTACTATTCAGTCCATTCTCCTATAAATAGAAGCTCATTTCCTTCATTATTTCTTATAAATTCACTGAAACTCTATAGAGAGAAATTATAGAGAGAAAATCTATAGAGAGAAGGAGGAAGAGAAGACTGCTATCTCACTATTCCAGTATTCAGTTTTATTCTAAGGTAAGGGATATTATTTGTTGTACCCGTAAGGGGTATTATTCTTTTCATGAAGAGAATTACTTTCTTTCAATACTCGTAAGAGTTGTTATTCCATTCCTTATTATTATGTTGGAATAACCTGTCTATGCGAAGTACTACATACATGATGAAATTCTTCTATTACTCCATTCCTTATTATTATGTTGAAATAACCTGTAAATGCGAAGTACCGCATACATGGTGAAATTCTTCTATTATTTCATTCCTCATTATTATGTTGGAATAACCTGTCTATGCGAAGTACTGCATACATGGTGAAATTCTTTTATTATTCCATTCCTTATTATTATGATGGAATAACCTGTCTATGCGAAGTACTACATACATGGTAAAATTCTTCTATTATTCCATTCCTTATTATTATGTTGGAATAACCTGTTTATGCGTAGTACCGCATATATGGTAAAATTCTTCTATTATTCCATTCTTTTTATTCATTGGAATATCTCGTAGGTGTAATTTACTTTGACACGGTTCCGTTCTTTATTATTATGTTGGAATAGCTTTGTTTACGCCAAGCCGCATACACATGGTGAAATTTCGTTGTTATTCAATTATTTATTATTACTTCGGAATATCACGCTCGTGTGTTTACGTTGGACTAGGTTCCATTATTTATTATTCGCATTTATTATTCTCATTCGGAATATCACATCTCATGCGTTTACGCCGGACCGTTCCATTATTTATTATTCGCATTTATTATTTTGTCGTAATATCTCGTGCTACGTGAGTTTACTATTTGGACATGGTTCCATTATTTATTATTCTCGTTAGGAATAACTCGTCTGTCTTGATCTCTATCGCATGCATGGTGAATCCTTCGTTATTCCATTATTTATTATTCTCGTTGGAATAACTCGCATACATGGATTACCACGTGCATGGTGAATGATCCTTTATATTCATTCCTTATTAAATTGTGGAAATGATCTGGTTACGTTGATTATGATGAGAGTCATAATAAAAGCATTGGACTGATGAAAATCATGGATATATGAAGTATTAGTAAGTGTTATGATGAGTTATGTTGGTTATTATGTGAAAACATAAAAGTTTCTTAGAAATCACAAATGGTTGAAAATCAGATTTTGGTAAAAATGGAACATGAAATTCAATTGACCATATCTCCTATTATATTTTGAATTTTTGAGTGTGGTCAAGTTCTAGAGTTAGATCTATGAGTTTTATAGCATCTCCAAGTGGAATCACTGGAAAAGATGTTGTAGATTTTCGTGTGGACTGATTTTAGCAAAGGAGTCAAAAGCTGGAAATTACCAAAATGCTACTGTCCAGATTTTTAGAAGGGCTATTTCGGCCACTTAATTTGTGAGAAAAATCCTGGCCTTTTGGAACATGAAACTATATGGTATAAGGTACCTCATATCCAAAAATGAGCTCATTTCGACTTAAAATGAGCAAGTTATGACCATTTTAATATTTAGGTTTTTCTGACGAAAAACGCTATAACCGGAGTTCTATAACTCCGATAACCATGAAATTTAAACTAAAGGTTCACGTTAACATGTGTAAGATCCTACCAAGATTTGGGAAATTTCTGGAGTTAACCTTGAGGTAACTAATTTCTTAAGGAATTAATTAGAAATTGATTTTTGAAAAATAGTAAAGGAATTTTAAAAATTCCGAGAAAAATATATGTTCGTTATGGGACTATATTCGCTAAATCTTTAAAAGAAATATTTTGGAACTGATTTGGTATTTTTCATGAAAATAGTTTAGTTACAAACATATGAGTTAAATATGTTATGTGAAGTTACAAAGTTGGAAAATAGGATTTTGTGGCTTGAAAATCCTATATAATGTATATGAAGATTTTTGATAAGGGAGATTATTGGTAATGAAATCTTATGAGTATAACATTTTTGAATAACTAAATGCATTATTTGGTAAAGTGTAAACAATTGAAATAAATTGTTTATAAGTTTAAGAAGTGATTAAAATATTGTTATGATATTAATAATATTAGATTATGAGTGGTTGATAATATTTGGATAAATTTAAAGTCTTTAATATTCATCCTTGTTTGCAGTTGATTAATGTTTATATCATTGTCATCATCCTCATGCTTATATGGTAATAAAAGTTATCTTGGTTTACGTGAAAAGATGGACTGTGGATTATTGAATTGTATATCTTTGGCTTACGTGCAAAGATGGACTGTTGGTTGTTGGTTTTATTGTTGTATATCTTTGGCTTACGTGCAGAGATGGACTTGGTATGATTATGACTAGGGATTTTTCGGTATAGTCATTACCATTGATGATTTAATGAATATCTTTGGCCCGTAGTACAGGGATGATTAGAAGATGTGGTTTATTTATTAAGCTGAGTCTCAGCGATAAAAGTTGATGAAAACATTTTTAAATCATAGAAGATAGTAGATTTTATTCTCTACTTGACTCTTCTAATGGATTGCTTATTCCGCTACAGTTAAACTTGGTTTCAGGAAGAGCGTTTTTCATGACTTCTCAAATAGAGAGTAACCCGAACGAAGTTAGCATGAGTTAGTTAATTATAAATTTTTGTGAAGTCTATACCTTATTAGATATCAGTTCTACCCATTCTTTTATCTCTCTTGCTTGCGCTCAACGTTTAAATTTGACTCCAGAGAAGTTAGACTTTGACTTATTGGTTGAAACTTCATTAGTAGAAACCTTCGTTACCTCCACTGTTTATAAATTTTGTTGATTCAAATCGACACTTTCACGTTACCTATCGATCTTATCTCTTTGAAAATACTTTCCTTTGTTGTGATTTTAGGAATCGATTGGTTAACTACTCATCAAGCTTTTTGTAAGGTTGTTAGCTTTCATATTTCTAACCAACCTGTTATGCGAATTCAAGCAACCAAATCACTAAAGTCAATCATTGTCATATCAAGTCATAAATAAAGAGCCTCGAGCCTTTCGCTGATGACTTCCTTGTGTGGAATGCACCGAAGCCAAACTTTCTGTAGGCGACGTCGTGAATGAGGATGACAAGTTGATAGGTATCAATGTGACGTGTTATCCAAGTCTTGGATGAGAGTCACAGTTTTGAATGATATTTCTATTGTTAATAAATTTCGACGTATTCTTGAAGAGACTTAGCCTACCCCTAGAGCGTGAAATTGAATTTTTGTATTGACCCCAAAGATAAAACCCATTTTAAAACCCTCAAATATTTTCTTCACCCAAAACGAACGATATCGCGCCAAAGCGATGACTCGAAATTTGTTGAAGGTTACGACCATTCAATATCATCATGGAAGAAAGCGAACGTGGTAGGTGACGGCGTTGAGTAGAAGATCGTATGCGTTTTGAGTGTGATGTTGTTAACACAAAACCCATTTCAGTATAACTTACAAATGATGAAGATAGAGTTAAAGACTACAGGGACCCATGTGAAGATAACGAATATCTGAGTAGAATCGACTTTAATCGATAAAGTTAAAAGCCATTTCAAGCTACATACTCAGAGGTGATGAATGTGAAGAAGAAGGTTCAAGAGGCGTTATTCTAGAAGCAAGAGAATCGATGAAGAGAAATCTCAACCCTCGATTTAATTGGTCCATTTGAAATCCTCGATGGAGTAGGAACTGTGGCCTATAGACTCGTTTTACCGCCAAGTATGTCGCGTGTTCATAACGTTTTTCACGTATCGATGTTATGTAAATATGTGGACGACCTGAACCACATTATTAAATTAGAATTAGACGAGATAGTAGAAGATTTAACGTATGAGGAGATACGTGTTAAAATCTTGGATAAGAAGGATCGCATTCAACACTCAAAGGTTATACCTCAAGAGTTAGAATCTGAAATGAAGTCAAGGTATCCTCATCACTTCAGCACACAAGGTACGTACGTAAATTTCGAGGGCGAAGTCAAGGTATGTTATAAACAGTGGATGTGATGAAAGTTTCTCCTAACGGAGTCTCCACAGATAAATCAAAGTCTAATTTCTTGAAGTTAAATTTAAAGCGTTGAGCACAATGCGAGGAGATAAATGAATGGGTAGAAGCGGTATCTAGTAAGGTATAAACTTCGCAAGAATTTATGATTAGCTTACCCGTGATCACCTCGTTTGGGTTCCTCACATTTTGACCAATCACGATAAACGCTTCTTTCGAGAACTGCTGACTTTGACTTTTCCGGACATGACCTTTTGAGTCACCATCCTCATTGGACTTGGTTTCGCATTGTACAATCTCGAAGCGATATGTCATTCCTTTCCACAATTATAACATACCTTGAAGCTGTCAGGATGGTTTGGGTGATATGTCCCTCTTTCCAAGATTTATAACATACGACCCGGTGGTCGCTCTCCTCCCTTAGAACCGATTCTGTCTTTGGTCTTCGACGTCTTCGCATTGTCATTGTTGAATCTCCTCTTTTTATAATCTCCCCCCGACTCACTACTTCTATTTTCATGGCCATGATTACCACCAGAGTGGTTACCATTTTGTCCATATTTTTTCTTTCTTCATTTGGTTATCATTGTTCGATGATTCTTTGTCACCAAGATGATCCTGGTTGTGGTCCATCGGTTGAATGTACTCGTTATCTCGCTCTAATAATTGAGTCCTGTTGACAACATCTGAATAGAGAGAAAATTTATGAGAAATGAGATATTGACGTATGTCGGGTTTCAAACCTCTCAGAAACATCCGTGTCATACGTTCCTCATTCTCCACCAAATGAGGTGCAAACTTGGACAACTCTGCAAAAATTGACTGAAATTTGACTGCAAAAACTTGTTTAAAACATGTTAAAAATGTTTAAAATAGGTTGGTTGAAGTTATATTAGTGAATCATTATGGACCGCTGGTGGAAAGTTATAATAGTGAATCAATATGGATCGCTGGTTTAAAGTTTTAATAGTAAATCAGCATGGACCGTTGCTTTAAGTTTTAATAGTAAATCGATCTGGACCGTTCGTTTAAAAGTAAATCGATCTGGACCATTCATAAATTAGTTACTATTCAATCCATTCTTCTATAAATAGAAGCTCATTCCTTCATTATTTCTTACGAATTCACTGAAACTCTTGAGAGTGAAATTATAGAGAGAAATTATAGATAGAAGCTATAGAGAGAAAATCTATAGAGAGAAAGAAGAAGAGTATTCTGCTACTTCACTACTTCTATATCCAGTTTCTAATACGGTAAGGGGTGTGATTCTTTCTTATTCATGAAGAGAACTTATGTTATTCCATTCTTTATTATTCTGTTGGAATAACCTGTATACGCGGCATACCCTGTACATAACCTGTATAAGTGGCATACCCTATACTTGGTGAAATCCTTATGTTATTCCATTCTTTATTATTCTATTGGAATAACCTGTATACGCGGCATACCCTATATTTGGTGAAATCCTTCTGTTATTCCATTCTTTATTATTCTATTGGAATAACCTGTATACGCGGCATACCCTATACATAACCTGTATAAGTGGCATACCCTATACTTGGTGAAATCCCTATGTTGTTCCATTCTTTATTATTATGTTGGAATAACCTGTTTATGCGAAATACCGCATACTTGGTGAAATTCTTTTATTATTCCGTTCTTTTATTATTCGTCGAATATCCGCTTGCGGTGTGAATTTCACCGACACGGTTCCATATTTATTATTCCGCATTTATTATTACATTTGGGAATAACTTTTCTGCGTGCGGTCTCTATCGCATGCATGGTGAATCCTTCTGTTATTCCATTCTTTATTATTCTGTTGAAATAACCTGTCTATGTGGATTACCACATGCATGGTGAATGATCCTTTATATTCATTTCTTATTAAATTGTGGAAATGATCTGGTTACGTTGATTATAATGAGAGTCATAATAAAAGCGTTGGACTGATGAAAATCACGGGTATATGAAGTATTAGTAAGTGTTATGATGAGTTATGTTGGTTATTATGTGAAAACATGAAAGTTTCTTAGAAATCACAAAGGGTTGAAAATCAGATTTTGGTGAAAATGGAACATGAAATTCAATTGACCATATCTCCTATTATATTTTGAATTTTTGAGTGTGGTCAAGTTCTAGAGTTAGATCTATGAGTTTTGTAGTATCTCCAAGTGGAATCACTAAAAAAGGTATTGTAGATTTTCGTGTGGACTGATTTTAGGAAAGGAGTCAAAAGATGAAAATTGCCAAAACGCTACTGCCCAGAATTTTAAAAGGGTTGTTTCGGCCACTTAATTTGTGAGAAAAATTCCGGCCTTTTGGGACATGAAATTATATGGTATAAAGAACATCCTGTCCAAAAATGAGCTCATTCCGACTTAAAATGAGCAAGTTATGACCATTTCAATATTTAGGTTTTTCTGACGAAAAACGCTATAACCGGAGTTCTATAACTCCGATGACCATGAAATTTAAACTGGGAGCTCGCGTTAACATGTGTAAGATCCTGCCAAGATTTGGGGATTTATGGAGTTAAACTTGAGGTAGCTAATTTCTTAAGAAATTAATTAGAAATTGATTTTTGAAAAATAGTAAATAAATTTTAAAAATTTCCGAGAAAAATATATTTTCATTATGGGAATATATTATGCTAAATCCCAGAAAATAAATATTTTTGGAACTTTGGTATTTTTCATGAAAATGATCTAGTTATGAGTAAATGAGTTAAATATGTTATGTGAAGTAACAAAATTGGAAAATAGGATTTTATGGCTTGGGAATCCTATATAGGTTATATGAATATTTTTGGTGAGGAATTTGATCATTGGTGATGATATCTTATGAGTATGACATTTTTGAATGATTAAATGCATTATGTGGTAAAGTGTAAACAATTGAAATAAATTGTTTATAAGTTTAAGAAGTGATTAAAATATTGTTATAATATTAATGATATTAGATTATGAGATTATTAAGTGATTGATAACATTGGGATATTCTTGAACCCTGGATAAATTATATTATAAATGTTTAAATATTTATCCTTTATCTCATTTGATTGATTCTTTATATCATTGTCATGATCCTCATTCTTATATCAGGCTTTAAAGTCATACATGGCTTACGTGCATAGATGGACTTGGTATGATTATGATCAGGGATTATTCGGTATAATCATGACCGTAATGTTACAAATGATATGGTAAAAGTCATCTTTGGTCAGTAGTGTATAGATGGACTTGGTATGATTATGACCGTGGATTATTCGGTATAATCACGATCAGATTGAAAACACGAATATCCTTGGCCCGTAGTGCATGGATAATTCGTGGTCGTGATACTATTGTCGAGTCTCAACATTATTGGTTTTATGATTTGTATATCTTTGGCCCAGAGTGCAAAAGATGAACTGTTGATTATTGGTTATCTGATTGTATATCTTTAGCCGTAGTGCAAAGATGAATTTATTAGTATGATTATGAGCAGAAATTGTGATTTGGTATAACCATGATTCTTGATATTTCAGGTGAAGATAGGTGATGAAAATTATCTTCGTCCTGGGTGCAAAAAGGAATTCAAATCACAATTTTGATTATGAGTTATTCATATGATTGTGGACAGGAATTGTTGATTGATGTTACAGGGATAAAACATTATTGGTGGACTTTTAACTTGAGAAGATAATAGACCTAATGGTCTATTTGACTCTTTTAATGGATTTGCTCGTTCCGCTGCAACTATGGTTGAAAAGTTTTATCATCTACCATATGTTCTAAATCTTTGATTTATTACTGATGAATGCTATTGATAATTAATTATCTTTAGTCATGATATTCTTTACTGGGTTAGTTGTGCTCACCCTTTTGCTTCACAATTCCTTTCAGGTAATAAGAGTGTAATTGGGTGAATTGCGGATAATAGGGAAATAGTGAGATGATCCGAGACTGTTGAAATTTCTCCATACATTATAAAACGGCATGACATACAATATATAATTGCATTGAGGACCTAAGATGTAAGTGTCGTATGTTATACGTCACTTAATAATTGATTTTGGTGAACAACAATAGGTTGATGTGAACCCAACTTTGGAAGGGTGTTTTGCCACTATCATACAAGATGTCTAATGACATACAATCTCGTGTTATCATAAGACAGGGTTGTGCATATCCACTTGCTGAGTATATCTACGAGCACTACCTATATGATCTTGGAGTATATTTGAAATATAATTCTCACTTAGAGACAACTGAGATAAATGAAGTTTGTATTTGATTTTTATAGAGTGATATCCGGCGACTCAGGATGGGTGATGTATACCTATTTTGGGGGCGTCACAGATATGATGAACCGAGTATTCAAGGACTATTTGGATCAGTTCGTTGTTGTCTTTATTGATGACATTCTCATATATTCTAAAAGCCGTGAAGATCATGAGCACCATTTGAAGCTGGTACTCCAAAGGCTTCGTGAAAACAAGCTATATGCCAAGTTGAAGAAATGTGAATTCTGGCTTGAGGAAGTAGCATTCCTTGGGCACGTGGTGTTAAAACATGGAGTATCTGTTGACCCGGCGAAGATTGAGGCAATACAATGTTGGGAGCAACCGAATTCGGTAACCGAAGTACGTAGCTTTTTGGGCTTAGCTGGTTATTATCGGAGATTCGTGGAAGGATTTTCTCGAATCGCCATCTGATTAACTCGCTTAACTCGTAAAGATACAAAATTGCAGTATGGAGCGAGAAATGCGAGTAGAGTTTCCAAGAGCTCAAGAGGAGACTCATTTTAAGACTGTTTCGGACAATACCATCGGTTTGGATGGATTTGTTATCTACAGCGATGCTTCAGGCAAAGGGTTAGGATGTGTTCTCATGCAACGTGGGAAAGTCATAGCCTATGCCTCGCGACAACTTAAAGAATATGAGAGAAATTATCCTACTCATGATCTAGAGTTGGCAGCAGTCATTTTCGCGCTAAAGATTTGGAGGCACTATCTATGTGGAGAGAAAGTGGAGATATATTCAGACCATAAAAGCCTCAAATATTTCTTCACCCAAAAAGAACTCAACATGCGACAACGACGTTAGCTCGAGCTGTTAAAAGATTATGACCACACCATTCAATACCATCCTAGAAAAGCAAACGTGGTAGCTGAAGCGTTGAGTAGAAGATCATATGCAGGAACGAGTGCGATGATGTCAAGTATACGCATAGAACAACTTTAATCGATGAAGTTAAAGTTGCTCAAGCCACAGACCCGTAGCTGATGCGTATGAAGAAGAAAGTACAAGAGGGTGCTATTCTAGAAGCAAGAATCGATGAAGAAGGAATACTTTGAGTCCACTCCAGACTTTGTGTTCCTAACGATTCTGATTTAAAGAACAAGATCATGATGGAGGCACACAATACACCATTTGCAATCCATCCTGGAAGTACCAAAATGTATCGTGATCTTCGACATACATTTTGGTGGAACAATATGAAGAGAGAGATCGCGAAGTTTATCTCGAGGTGTTTAACTTGTCAACGAGTAAAGGCGGAGCATCAAGTGCCTAAGAGTCCATTGCAACCACTTGAGATTCCGAAATGGAAGTGGGAACACATTACCATGGATTTCGTTACGGGTCTTCCCACGGTTACTCAAGGCATAAATGCTATTTGGGTTATTGTTGATAGATTAACCAAGTCCGCTTTCATTTCTTGCCGTCTGGAGACTTATTCCTTGAACGTTTTGCTCATATGTATGTAAATGAGATTGTGAGATTGCATGGCATGCCAGTATCCATAGTTTCGGATCGTGACCCAAGATTCACTTCACGATTTTGGGTTAGCTTGTAAAAAGCTATGGGCACGGATTTACGATTCAATTCGGCATACCATCCTCAAATGGACGGACAATCAGAGAGGACTATTCAAACTCTTGAAGATCTATTAAGACTCTGCGTCCTAGATTTCAAAAGGGAGTTGGGATAAGTATTTACCATTGGTGGAATTCTCTTACAACAACGGTTATCAAGCAAGTATAGGTGTGGCTCCATTCAAGCATTGTATGGACGAAAGTGTCTCTCTCCAATATGTTGGGATGAGGTGGGTGAAGCAACATTGTTGGGACCCGAGTTGGTATGTTTGACTACGAAAAAGATCCAAATGATTCGATAACGTATACAAACGGCTCAAGATCGACAAAAGAGTTATGCGGATCTTCATCGAAAGGACATGAAATTTAGTATTGGGGATCATGTATTGTTGTGTGTTGCCCCATGGAAGGGAGTTACAAGATTCGAGAAGAGAGGAAAGCTCAATCCACGATTTATTGGTCCATTTCAGATTCTTGACTGAGTAGGAAATGTAGCCTATAGACTTGCGTTACCTCCAAGTATGTCTCGTGTTCATAATGTTTTTTATATATCTGTGCTTCGTAAATATGTGAAAGACTCGAACCACGTTATTGAGTTAGAACCGGATGAGATAGCCGAAGACTTAACGTACGAGGAGGTACCTTTTAAGATCTTGGATAGGAAGGAGCATGTCTTACGTACAAAGGTCATACCAGAAGGAGGGGAGGTTGTAAGACCCCAACTTATTATAAATAAAATCAAATTTCCTTTATTTATTATTTTGAAATAGTAAGGGTTGATTTGATTAATGTGGTTAGTTATGAATAAAATGCGCAAATATTTCAAATATACAAGTGGTTATAAAATATTCATTTTTATCGGAGAATATTCGTTTGGTCATGGAATATTCTTATTATCGGGAAATATTCGTACGACGGCGCAGCCTTGTGTGGGCCCCATAACGAAAAGCGATTAAATGAAGAAAATGACAAGTATAAGTTGTTTATAAATAATCTGGTAGTAGTTATCAAGATTAATATTGTTGGAATACGGGTGGTTAAAACACAAGAAGACACCGGTATTGCACCAATTATTGATTCTTACGTGGGAAGGCATTACTCAATAATTGTTACGATGAGTTCTTTATTCAATATTTTATTTTATTGATTCAATAATTGCTACATTGATATTTTATATTATTGTTGTTTCAATAATTGAATTCACACAATATTTTCATTATCGATCAATAATTCATATTATTTGAATAATATTATTAGATAACATTATTGGCAATGTCTAAAAAGTTCTATCTAAGGAGAGGTTTGGTCACCTAATTGCGCGCCAGTAAAGAAAAATCCTTATTGGAAAGCCTCATCTTTCCTGAAAACTGCCTGGTTGTCAGTATTGTGATTCTGTAATATTATTTGTGAATAATTAATTATTGATTTATATGATAAGGAAAATATTCATTTTATGTGGATATAGATGGAGAAAATTTTTAATGTGACAATTGTTGAAAAATTGTTATTTTATCTTTTCTGATAAATAATTCATTTAAATATATTATTATATTTTAATAATATAATTATGGTGATATTTTTATAATAAATGTGGGATATATGAGTATATGAGGAGGAAGAATATTTTTGTTACAAAAATTGTTTAAAACATGTTAAACATGTTTGTGGGCCCATTTCTTGACTGAAATTTGATTATAGCTTGTAAAATCGTCCGTTTGTGAATTTCGATTAAATTCTGTTTGGAATTTGGAAAAACTTAAACTTACAAAGTTGTAGAGAATGGAATTTCCTATGGAAAAGACATGTGGTTCAAATTTTTCTGATAAAAGAGCTATTTATTATGAATTATTGAAGTTTCGTAGTTCCGAAATAATTGATTTTTGAAAGTTTTAATTATTTTTAATAACAAAAACGTTTTTTTTTTGTCATTATTTTGTGGCTAAATTTAGATGGTCAAGGTAGGCTAAGGAAAATTTTATAAATATATTAATATTTTATTAAATTTTCTGCTTTGGTGTTCTAAGCATTTTCCTATAAATAGGGTGCTTAGATTAGAATTGAAAATCACACCAGAAACTAAAGTTTCTCTCTCTTTCTCTCTATATATTATCGAGCGTATTCTTGTGAGTATTTTGATACTTTGAGTGTTGCTATACGGTGCAAGTTCCCTTCAGCACTATATCCGGTATTCCAGCTAGAAGTATAGTCTTTTCAAGGTAAGGGATATTATTTTTTTTAAAATGATATTATTTCTTCTAATATCATTATACCGGATTATTGGTAAGTTTTTTTGTGAAATTCTTATCTTTTAGTATACGACACTATTCACGTATACGGCACTATTCACGAATACGGCACTATTCACAGGAAAATTAAATATATTTTTTTGTCCAAAATATCTATTATGGATACTAGCTTTGATTGTATCCATGTTTTGCTGATTCTTGAATTTTACTTCACTATGATTATTAATGAAGTATTTTTGAACTTGGACTGTTTAAAGTACGAATCCTTAATATTTGCTCTTTTGTTTCACTGGATTCGTTTTCTTTAAAAAAAATCATCATCCTCAGTCCTAAATGATGATATTATTGAATATCTTTGGCCTGTAGTGCAAAGATTAATGATTTTATGATGAATATCTTTGGCTGTAATGCAAAGATGTACAGGTGTTGAGATGAACATGACCAACTGATGAATATCTTTGGCCTGTAGTGCAAAGATGAATATTTGATTCCAGTTGTATATTGATTGATGTTACAGGAATAAAATATTGATGATGGACTTTTAAATTCATAGATAATAGTAGATTGTATTCTTTATATAACTCATCTATGAATTATTATTTCCGCTGTGAATATTGATCTGAAACTTGTTGTCTCACAAACCCCCTTCTAGATTAATTCTAAATTATTTCGGACTTAACACATTTTAAGAATAAAATTATATTATTCATTGTTCTCACCTCTCAGCATTGCGAGTAAGTTTTGAAAATTATAACAAACTAATTCATTATATATATATAATTTTAATTATGTTTATTAAGAAAAACGTTTTTTGTTTTGTTTTGTGGGCAACACTAAAATGTGCAAAATAAGTTGATATCAGTTGTCTAAGGTGGGCCTTAAAATTATATATATATATATATATATATATATATATATTATTAAATTTTTTGCTTTGGTGTTCTAAGCATTTTCCTATAAATAGGGTGCTTAGGTTAGAATTAAAAATCACACCAAAAACTGAAGTTTTCTATCTCTATATTATCGAACGTATTCTTGTGAGTATTTTGATACTTTGAGTGTTGCTATACGGTGCAAGTTCATTCAGCGTTATATCTGATATTTCAGCCAGAAGTACTATTATTTTCGAGGTAAGGGATATTATTTTTTTAAAAATGATGTTATTTCTTTCAATATCATTATGTCGGAATATTGATAGTATTTTTCTTGTGAAATTCTTGTCTTTTAGTGTCGGGGTTACTATTCACGTATACGGAACTATTCACGATATCTGATATTCATTTCACGAATACGACCTTTATTCACATAAAAATTAAATTTTCGTTTTTTGTCCAAAATATCTATTATGGATACTAGCTTTGATTGTATCCATGTTTTGATCATTCTTGAATTTTGCTCCACTATAATTATTTATGAAGTATTTTTGAACTCGAATTGTTTAAAGTACGAATCCTTAATATTTGTTCTTTTGTTTCACTGGATTCGTTTTCTTTAAAATATTTGTCATCATTCTCAGTCCTAAATGATGATATTACTGAATATCTTTGGACTGTATTGCAAAGATTAATGATTTTCTGATGAATATCTTTGGCCCGTAGTGCAAAGATGAATAGGTGTTGAGATGAACATGACCAACTGATGAATATCTTTGGCATGTAGTGCAAAGATAAATATTTGATTCAAGATGAATATTGATTGATGTTACAAGGATAAAATAATGATGATGGACTTTTAAATTCATAGATTATAGTAGATTTCATTCTCTACGTAACTCATCTATGAATTATTATTTTCGCTGCAAATATTGATTTGAAATGTATTGTCTATTGTATTTCATCAGATTTTTCCCTGTTGAAGACTAACGATAATTTGTTCTATATTATCTTAGTCATAATATTCTTTACTGGGCTATTGAGCTCACCCTTTTCCTTTTTGTTCCATTTTTCTTCTCAGGAGGCGAGAATGTAGCGAGTTCTAGTCAGGGTATGGAATGATGGTTCTAGAGAGTTGTTTTAGTAGTCCTCGCCATTTTTGTAAAATAATGTATCAATAATTGTAATGAAGACTTATTTGAGTGTGGATATTGTCTAGATGACAATATTTATATTTAAACTCACAGTTTTTATGTTGTATTAATAGTTGTAGTTATTTTTGTACCATGTTATTGACGACTCAAAATTGGTGATGTATACCTATTTTGGGGGCGTCACAGTTGGTATCAGAGCTTAGGGATATGATCTCTAACGGAGATCGGGGAATAGAACTAGGAGGGGAGAGACGAGTAAATCCTTCGCTAGTGTGTCCTACCTAAGCTTATTTGTTGGTTGGTCAAAGTATAGGGTTATTATGTTGCATGTCAATTTCTTTAATTAACCCTTGTTTTGTGGTAGTAATTAAGAATGATAGCTGAGAATGTTAATAATGGAGTAAATGAGACCGTTGAGACACCTCTAATCACCAACCACAATAACGTGATGTCAGGCGAAGAAGAAATTAGAGATATCCATGTGGTGAGTGAAGAACTAATAGTGGCACCCGAGCTAGTCGCAGAGGTAGCAGCTGAAAATGAGGAAGAAGAGGAACCTAAGGAGAATTTATTAGAAGAATTTTATGATCGAAATTTAGAATTACAAAATCGTATTCATGAGTTAGAAGAACAGGCTGAAGAACGGCAAGCGGTCGTGGAGCAAAGAGATACAAAAATTCAAAATTGTATTATCCGATGTGCGATGCTTGAACAGAAACTCTTTGGCAGAGTATAAGATATTAGAGCTGGAATCTAAAAATGCTATGATCAAAGTTCTGATGAAAGAAGAAGCAACCGAACGAATGAGAATGGAGGATGTATGGGTAAAAGCAGCACGACGCGTTGATATTGTAGAAATAGACGTCTGATCCAATAATGCCAAAAGAGATGAAATGGATTTCGCTTTTTGGACAGCAATTGGGAGAATCCAACATCGAGTTTGGAACTACCCTGTGCAGAGTGGTCAACCACAATTCGATATGGATCGGAGAATAATGATTCAAATCATGGATCAAGAATGCGACGAAACAATGAAGGGTGGAATGTACTCTATAGCAAAGTTAAGTCCAGATGGGACTGTGGCACCAGAGGCGGATACGGACAAGTCAAAGTTAGTGGTTCTTGGAAGAGCGTTTGTCATGACTACCCAAAATACGAGGAACCCGAATGAAGGTATCACGGATTAGTTAATTATAAATTATTGTGAAGTTTATACCTTACTAGATACCGGTTCTACCCATTCATTTATCTCTTCTGCTTGTTCTCAACGTTTAAACTTGACTCCGGAGAAATTAGACTTTGATTTATCTGTGGAGACTCCGTTAGGAGAAACTTTCATCACATCCACTATTTATAAATCTTGTTTGATCCAAGTTGGCACCATCACATTACCTGTTGATCTTATCACTTTAAAGATAGTTGCTTTTGATGTGATTTTAGGGATTGATTGGTTAACTACTCATCATGACAAATTGATTGCTTTCGTAAGGTTGTTAGTTTTCATATTCCTAAGCAACCTGTTATTCGAATTCAAGAAACCAAACCATTGAAGTCAAACACTTTCATATCAAGCCATAAAGCCATTTGTTTATTGAAAAACGAATGTCAAACTTTCTTAGCCATGTCATGGACTTGAACAAAAATACGTCAGACTCGAATGATATTTATGTTGTTAGTAAATTTTCTAACGTATTTCTTGAATAATTTCCTGGACTACTCCAAGAGCGTGATATTGAATTTTGTATCGACTTTGAACCCGGTACAAAACCCATTTCTTAAAATATCATATCGAATGGCTCCTATTGAACTTCAGGAGTTAAAAACCCAACTATAGAAGTTGATAACCGAGCCTTTAACTGGTAATTTCCTTTGTGGAATGTACTGAAGCCAAACTCTCCGTAGGGGACACCATATTCGTGCGGTAGTAAACTAATAGGTGCCATTGTGACGTGCTATCCAAGATTGGGATATGAGTCACAGTTGAGAGCAACCTAAGTCAGTAATCAAAATACATAGCTTTCTAGGCTTAGTTAGTTATTATCGGAGATTCATGGAAGGATTTCTCTAATCGCTACTCCATTAACTCAGCTAACTCGTAGAGATACAAAGTTCGAATGGAGCAAGGAATGTGGGGAAAGCTTCGAAGAATTCAAGAGGAGACTAATTTTGGCACATGTTCTGACCATACCATCCTGGAAAAGCGAACGTGGTAGCTGACGTATTGAGTAGATGATCGTATACGAGTACGAGTGGGATATTGTCGAATATAAAGACCCATTTTGTATAACTTACAAATGATAGAGATAGAGTTAAAAACTCTAGGGATCCACATGATGATATACGAGTAGAATCGACTTTAATCGATAGTTAAAACCGCTCAAGCTACACACCGGAGTTGATGAATATGAAGAAGGAGGTGCAAGAAGTTGTTATTCCAAAAGCGAGAATCAGCGATGTGAGGAAAGCCCAAACCTTCAGTTTATTAGTCCATTTGAAATCCTCGATCGAGTAGGAACTGTGGCCTATAGACTCGCTTTACTGCCAAGTATGTCGCGTGTTCATAACGTTTTCCGCGTATTTATGTTACATAAATATGTGGGACGAATTCAACCACATTATTGAGTTAGAACCGACGAGATAACCAAGATTTAACGACGAGGAAGTACCAACCAAGATCTTGGATAGGAAGGAGCATGTCCCTACGACAAAGGTCATACCACAAGTCAAAGTTTTGTGCGTAAACCATGCTATTGAATAAATGACTGGGAGTTGGAAACGGAAATGAAAGCGAGGTATCCCCACCTTTTCGAAACATCATGTACGACGCCAATTTTGAGGATTTAAATTTCATAAAGAGGGGAGGTTGTAAGACCCCGAATTTTTTTTATAAATAAAATGGAATTTCCTTTATTTATTATTTTGAAATAGTAAGGGTTTATTTGATTAATGTGGTTAGTTATGGGTAAAATGCTTAAATATTTTAAATAAGCAAGTGGTTATAAAATATTCATTGTTGTTTGGGAATATTCGTTTGGTCGTCGGAATATTTTTACCTTTGTCGGAAATATTATTTACTACGCATGACCTTGTGGGGCCCCATAAAAAAAGCTATTGGATGAAGAAAACGACAAATATAAGTTGTTTATAAATAACAGTAGTAGTTGTCAAGTATTATCTTGTTGGAATACCCGGTGGTTAAAACACAAGAAGATATTACACCAGATTGCACCAATTATTGATTCTTACGTAAGAAGAAGGCACTACTCAATAATTGTTACAAAGATTTCATTGCTCAATATTTTATTTTATTGATTCAATAATTGCTACGTTGATATTTTATATTATTGTTATTTTAATAATTATGTCACTACACAAGATATTTTTCATTATCAAATCAATAATTCATATTATTTGAATAATATTATTAGATAACATTATTGGCAATGTCAGAAAGTTCTATCTAACGAGAGGTTTGGTCACCTAATTGCAGCGCCAAAGAAGGAGAAATCCTTATCGAAAGCCCCCCTCTTTCTTGAGAACTACTGGTTGTTTAGATTGTGATTCTATAATATTATTTGTAAATAATTAATTATTAATTTATATGATAAGGAAAATATTTATTTTATGTGTGGATATAGATGAAGAAAATTTTTAATGTGACAATTGTTGAAAATTGATATTTTATCTTTTTCGATAAAATAATTCATTTAAAAATATTATTATATTTTCATAATATAATAATGGTGATATTTTTACAATGAATGTCAGATATATATATATGTATATGAGGGGGAGTATTTTTGTTACTAAAAATATTTAAAACATGTTTTTCATGTTTGTTGACCCCATTTCTTGACTGAAATTTGATTATAGCCTGCAAAATCGTCCGTATGTGGATTCCGATCAATTTTTACTTAGAATTTGGAAAAACTTAAACTTACAAAGTTGTAGATAATGGAATTTTCTATGGAAAAGATATAAGTTTCAAATTTTCCTGACAAAAGGGTTATTTATTATGAATTATTGAAGTTTCGAAGTTCCGAAATAATTAATTTTTGGAAGTTTTAATTATGTTTATTAAGAAAACGTTTTTTTGTTTTGTGGGCTACACTACATGTGCAAAATAAGTTTGAGATCGGTTGTCTAAGGTGGGCGTGAAAATTATATATATATATATATATTATTATTATTATTATTATTTTATTAAATTTTCTACTTTGGTGTTCTAAGCATTTTCCTATAAATAGGGTGCTTAGGTTAGAATTGAAAATCACACCAAAAATTGAAGTTTTCTCTCTATATTATCGAGCGTATTCTTGTGAGTATTTTGATACTTTGAGTGTTCTTTATACTCTGAGTTCTTTCAAATAAGTTATATCGATATTCCAAATGTAATACTTATTATTTTCGAGATAAGGGATATTTTTTTTTAAAATGATATTATTTCTTTCAATATCATTATGCTTGGAATATTGATAGTATTTTCTTGTGAAATTCTTGTCTTTTAATTTCGGGAGTTCTTATTCACGATACGGCACTTTATTCACGATATCTGATCATTATTCACTTAATACACAAGATTATTCACATAAAAATTAAATTTTCGTTTTTTGTCCAAAATATCTATTATGGATACTAGCTTTGATTGTATTCATGTTTTGATCATTCTTGAATTTTGCTCCACTATGATTATTTATGAAGTA
Source organism: Panax ginseng (assembly GCA_020205605.1). Classification (NCBI taxonomy): domain Eukaryota; kingdom Viridiplantae; phylum Streptophyta; class Magnoliopsida; order Apiales; family Araliaceae; genus Panax; species Panax ginseng. Next base: position 17,161,577 of record CM035149.1, on the reverse strand, counting down.
TTTTTGAACTCGGATTGTTTAAAGTACGAATCCTTAATATTTGTTCTTTTGTTTCACTGGATTCGTTTTCTTTAAAATATTTGTCATCATCTTCAGTCATAAATGATGATATTACTGAATATCTTTGGCCCGTAGTGCAAAAAGATTAATGATTTTCGATGAATATCTTTGGCCCGTAGTAAAGAAGATGAACATGTGTTGAGATAAACATGAATTAATCGATGAATATCTTTGGCTTGTAGTGCAAAGATGAATATTTGATTCAAGATGAATATTGATTGATGTTACAGGATAAAATAATGATGATGGACTTTTAAATTCATAGATTATAGTAGATTTCATTCTCTACGTAACTCATCTATGAATTATTATTTCGCCGCAAATATTGATCCGAAATTTGTTATTCATTGTATTTTATCGATTTTTTTCCTCGTTGAAGACTAACGATAATTTGTTCTATATTATCTTAGTCATAATATTCTTTTATCGGGCTAGTTGAGCTCACCCTTTTCCTTTTTGTTCCATTTTTCTTCTCAGGAGGCGAGAATGTAGCGAGTTCTAGTCGGGGTATGGAATGATGGTTCTAAAGAGTTGTTTTAGTAGTCCTCACCATTTTTATAAAATAATGTATCAATAATTGTAATGAGGACTTATTTGAGTGTGGATATTGTCTAGATGATAATATTTGTATTTAAACTCACAGTTTTTATGTTGTATTAATAAAGTTGTAGTTGTTTCTGTACCATGTTATTGACGACTTAAAATGGGTGATGTATATCTATTTTAGGGGCGTCACAGTATTCATATTCGTTTATTTGTGGATACCTTTAAACCGAATACGGATATATCCGTTTTTTTTCGAATACGAATAATATCCATTTTTTTCGAATACGGATACCAACGGATACAAATTTTTCGATTACCATTTGCGGCCCTACCCAGTACCCACAATATTGATCTCTTTATGAATTCCTAATTAATTTTTTTCTCTTGTCGAATTTGATTTAGCAGTGCATCAATTGATGCATATAAATATATATGTAAAACAATGTCATCATGTCAATTGCGTATATAGACTAAGAACGAGCGGGGCCTCTTATTTTATTATAAATTTTTGATCGAAATTGATATTTTTCATATGAAAAGTGTCGCTATAGATCATATAGCGACGGTTTTTCTCGTCTCTATACATCTATAGGAACACTTTTCATGTGAAAATATCAAAAAATATTATGAAAATATCAATTTTCTTTTTTGATAAATCAAGTGAGAAAAGATGAGAAACTAACTCTGATTCTTTAAATACATGATTAATCACAATTAGTATAATTAACTAATATAATAATTAGACATGATTTGAAACTATCATTTAGGACACTATTGGAGAATCCAAAATTTTAAAGTCAACTCAATTATGTTATTTCTGATTTGAACATTGTAGCATATAGGTCTCAAGTACAAAAAGAAAAGGTCTCACAACCCCAAGCAAAAAGAATAACCAAGGGTATGTATATTAAAAATATGGTAGTACTATTTTGAATAAGAAGATTCTTACTCAATTAATGCTCTAATTAGACATGGTCCTTGCTCAATTGAAAATTTAATTGGCTAATATTTACAAGGACAGCTAAATTATACCTTATTGTCTTATGTCTCTTGGATAGATTTCATACTTATTATATAAAACTCTGCAGTAATACATGGAGTACTACTCAATGAGACAATTTCTGAATTATGTTTTTCCCATCTCCACTACCCACCACTTGATCCAAACCAAAACTCAACCTTTTTATTCTTTTTTTATGATGAAGGAACGGGTTCAATGGGTGAAGCACCGACTGCACACAATACTCCACACACCAGATAAACTTATAACAAACGAGTTTAATTATGCTGTCTCCTTGTGTGTCTCATCTGTCTCACTTTTATGCAGTGTTGCCACCTAATCTTTTACCTATTTATCTACAACTTTGTAACTGAATAAAAATTTCGTGAAGAATGAGATGAGACGATAAATGAGACATGAAATAAGAAAATAAATTTGATTTCATAATTAATTATGTTTGAGTGACCGAAAAAGATTGTGAATTATTGAACCCATCATCTGACACTTATTACTAGGCTAACTATATACTACCTCCATTCCATAATAATAGTCTTTTTAGCTTCATGCGCATGAATTAAGAAAGTCATTTAATACTATCATTTAAGAATTAAAATTTATATGAAATTTCATCACTACCCCTTTATGTGAAGTTAAAAACTATTAATACAAAGGAGAAAATTTCTTGGGACAATGAGAGAAGTTAAGGGTGATATAGGAAAATAAATAATTTATTCTCTTAAAAGTTGTAAACGACAAATAAATTGAAACAAATTTTTTCTTCTAAAAAGACAGTTATTATGGAATGGAGGTAATAATAAACTAACTTCTCACAAGTCTCTTATGACTCAATGGTAAAAAAATTACTCATAAAACTTGAGTACATGAGGTTGGCTCCATTCTTGTCAAAGGAAGACTAAAAATTTATGTATTGATCTTAACAACTGGAGTATACACATGAGGGAGAAGTGTTAAAGCATTTAAAAAGAAAAAACAACACATTTCTGAATTCAAGTTAACCGCTAAAACTTGAATGAAATGAAATAAAACCAGGTTAAAGCATATAAAAAGAAAAAGACAACAAATAAAACCAGGTTAAAGCAATATAAAAAGGAAAAGACAACAAATAAAACCAGGTTAAAGCAATATAAAAAAGGAAAAGACAACAAATTTCTGAGTTCAAGTTAACAGCTAACACTAGCATGAATTAAAACCAGCTTCTTAGTCCCCACAATCCCTCAATAATTTATGGCTAGTGCCTGAGGAGCTAGATGCATATGATCAGTAAAATTTATATATGCATATATGGTCCCCTCACTAGTTAGTACAGTATTTTTCCATTGCATGCTTCAAGTTTCTCTGTCCTTCTGTATCCCCACTCAATGATTGTTTGGGCTCCTCTTTCACTTAACTCTGCTCAACTTCTATCCTCACTCTCTCTTTCTTTCAATTATGGAGTACTTCACTTACAGAACATTAGGTACTCTGTGGTCCTGAATAAAGATCACAAGTCATCTCCTATACAACAGTTGTAAACAATATATATATATATACATATGTGTGTATGTAGGAGTGATCCTATAGCACTATTGAAGTAAATACATCTCTGACTGTCCATAGGAAATATAGAAAAAAGTGTTATCTGCTATTAATAATAGGGGAAGGATTAAAAATTTTGAATCTTATATGGACGGCAAAAGATGTATTTGCAGGAATAGTGACTTAGTAAGCGTTAGCTATGGAGTACAACAAAATGCACTCTATCATCACTAATCAGACAGACACTACATGTTAATTATTTCCTCAGTCACTGATCATCTCCATATTGATATCAATATATTGTCAGTGTTTCATAATAGTGGTCACAGCTTCAAAAAATATGTAAGCATGCATGTGTTGATAAGCTGCTCTGTATTAATTAAGAATTAAGAGCTATCTAAATCTTTCTTATGTAATAAGCTTATCAAGAACTGGGGACATGAATAATAACTACCACTTGTAAACTTTTCTCGGAATGACTATTGAATCCTACTCCGTTCTACAAAATTAAAGATTATACCAGCAAGAAATCAAAATTATGGAGGGTGGTTTGGTCAGCAGGAAGTATCTTTCTATGTAGTGAGGTCTGATTTAGTTTGGGAAATGGGCTGTCACATGGCAAGAAATAGGTCATGTGAGTCTGATCACATGCTTAGGGCTCCTCCCATGTTATTATGATCTCTTTAAGCAAAAGAGGCCAAGAGGGGCAGACAACCAATGCTTCTCCATCTTTGACTAATCCACACTTAATTAATCTAAAAAGATTATCCTAGCAACAGCATAATCTCTCTCTCTCTCTCTCTCTCTCACACACACACATCTATAATTAAAGCTAAAGTAGAAAGTTAATTCAGAACTTATAGACAGGGTTCTTTCACTTACTTAAATTCCGGTTTTAATGGCGCTTTCGTAAGATTCTTTAGTTCTTGAAACAAAAAGGAATTAATTCAATTATTGCACTGCTTCTACCCGAATTGATTATGCATCTTGGAATTAGAATTGGACGAAAATCAGCTCTAGTTCTGAATAAACTTTTTTCCATCTCCAATTTCAAGGCATTAACTGCAATACCACGCGCCAATGCCTACTCGATCAATGGTTTTTACACAAACACCCCATTCATCAGATTCCAGTGTTTTCACCTATATTAAGTGTTTGACATCTAGCAGCATAACACACTTGAAAATTTTGTTCTCAACTTAATCTAAACACAACTTATTTAACTCAAATGTGTTGCACCATTTTTGATGCGCCTTGCAAACACTATAAATGCTAGTAACGAACGGAACATAAGTCTACAGATGAACATGCCTGTAACTTGGCTTGGAATGCTAAAAGAATTCTTCAGATATCATCTATAAAGAGTTCTAAAAGGAATGTGGAACTTGAGTGAAGTTCCATGAAATCCTCTTCCAATATATATCACTTTCTAGTGATGCAGTATAATTAATTAGTAGTATCTGGCCACCAAGTAGTAAAACTCCATTAACTCACAAGAGCTGTAAATTGCTAAGAATTGCCTCCAAAAACCATAGTAGAATTTAATGTTTTGTTCTTAGTTCCCAAGGTGTCCATGTGCTGTTCGTATATTCAGCACACAACCTTAGCTCACTTGTTTCGGCTTCACCGGACCACTTGGTTTAAATATTCTAATCATCCAAATACATTTATTAACAATAACTAAGCACAGATTCAAATTATAAAAAAAACAGTAAAGCACCTCTTCTCTTTATAAACCACACAAACTAACTCATGCATATGCTCAAACACACAACTACTCGGTTAACTCCTCACCATTATTCCTTTTTCTCAACTCCAACTCAACCAACATGATTTCCCTAGAAACTGTTCAGGCAACCTCAAGATCCATCGAGCCAATTTCTAGTCCCCGCATTTCTTTCTCTGCTGATTTTCTTGATGAAAATGATTTCATCTCTATTAGCCCAAACCCTCAGGCTGAGAAAGAGAGAGAAAAAGACAGGCAGCGAGAAAAAGCACGTAATGCGGAGTTTGAGTTTCTGTCGAGCAATAGCCAAACAATGCTATCTGCTGATGAGTTGTTTTTTGAAGGGAAGGTACTTCCTTTTTGGCAAATGCATCATTCCGAGAAACTAAAGAATATTAGTCTCAAAACAGAACATAATGAGGAGGGAGCAAAAGGGAAAGATGTCAACAAAGAGGAGACTAGAAAAAGTTGGTTTCTTGATGATGACTCTTCTCCTAGACCACCTACATGCACAGTTTTATGGAAGGAGTTACTAAGGCTGAAAAAACAGCGCTCGTCCACTTTGTCGCCTTCTTCTTCTTCCTCTTCCTCTTCTTCGTGCTCTTCAAGCTCACTTGTTGATTTGACTCCAATTGATGAAGGGAAGGAAGGATCAGGGAACAGAGAAAAGTATGTGAAAAGGATTAAGAAAGGGTTGGAGAGGACTAGATCAGCCAGTTTGCGGATAAGGCCTGTGGTTAATGTGCCAGTCTGCACTCAAGGAAAGAGCAATGGCCTTCCTCCTCTGTTCTCCTTCAGGAAAGGAAAATTAGATAGGTAAGAATGAGGAAAATTAATGTAACTGTTTGTTGGTGAAAATTAGGATTGTTCATTTGTTGTTCTTTATATTCAATTTTCATTTTGCCTTTCTTTAACCCTTTTTTCATATTTTAGTGAATGTTACTTGTAGCGGATCTGATTAATTACAATGTAAATGCTCACTTATATTTTGTTGGATTTTATCAATAGCTCAGTCTACTTGTATATCTTACAATCAAATTTTTACTAGCCAGCAATCCCCACATAACGTGGCTGCTCTTGCTCCATGATCCCATATATATTTGACTCCAAATATTCCGTCTCTCATCTCCTATTTCATGTTGTTAGATATCTCTAACCGTTTTTTCAACCACTTTGTGATACTCAAATAGGTGAGCCACATTAAAAAAATCATCCCCAACAGTCTTTTCAACTTTAATCATCAAATCTGCAACATCCTTCTCACTCTTCAAATCTGCAACCTCCTTTTCACTCTTCAAATCTATAATTAAAGGCTAAAAACATTTATTACGCTTGATGGGTTTGATGTACAACTCATTAATTGATAATGAGACACAAAATATGAAAATAGCAAATAATACTCTTTAAATTGCCACGTAGGTCGACAAATTTTAATTTAAATAGTTTTTTTTGCTACTACTCTTGGAGATGCTCTTACAGAGTGTAATGAAATTATATATTAACAGTTAAAATGGATAAATATTATAAACCAATAAATGGGATGAAAGTGAAATATATATACAATATATATAGATATAGATATAGATATATAGAGTCCCGTTCAGAAGCGGACTCAAGAAACGGGCTAAAAAGCGGACTAAGCTTATTAGCTGAACCAAAAAAAGACACGCGGGTCAAAAAGACACATGAGTCAAAAATTAAACCCATGCCATATCAGTACAGTACTTCACACCGCTCTTTCCTCTCTCGTTCTCTATCAGCGACCCTGTCTCTCTCTCTCTCTCTATCAGCTGAAGAAAATCGGAAGGGTAAAAAGGAGATTGAACAGGTGGTGTTGCAAATCAGAAGGTGAAGATTCCTACTTAATTTTGTAGTTTTTGTTTGATTTGAAAGAAATCTAGGGTTTGTTTTAGGTTTCAAGAACAATTAGATTTGGAGAAATGACCAAAAATTTGAGTGAGAACAGACATGAAGTTGTATTTGAGCATTTCTGATATCTGATTTGATTTATGGTTGGATAGTGAATGGCATGGAAAGGGGTGATTTATGACGGAGTGGTTGTCCATTTTTTTGATTTTTAGTACTTTTGAATTTTGATGAGTAATTTTAAAGGAATTAGGTGTTTTTTCTTGTTTGGTTTTGGTTAGCAAATATATACTTATTTGATTTGTGTTAGCAAAAATGATATCGCCTTTCTTCGAATGTGTTCTTTAGCATTATTGTTTTGAATTAAATAATACTTTCATTTGATAATGCCAATCTCTATCCGATGGTCAAATGGTTCACATGGGTTTAGTAGTGATAGGAAAATTTAGTTGCTTGGCTTATTAATTAATGTCATTCTTCTTCTTCTTCTTCTGTCTTGTCACCAAAATTAGGGATTTGTTCTCTTAATTTGGGTTTCAATTACTTACTTTCTGAAAATTGAGTTCTTCTAGTTTTATCTCCATATGACTATATATGTACACCCCTCATAATGTGCAAAATTTTCAAAATATATGTACAAAATGTTGACAACGATAATAAAATGTTGACAGCAATTCTCAATGTTGACAACAATAGTAGTGGGTTATACTAGTCTTAATTTAGTTGAAATTCGAGGAATTGAAGTTCATATACAGTATCGTATTTATATACTTTGTGTGTTCAATCTTGTGTATTTTAAAATGCGACACTTATATACGTCTGCACAGCTAAAGCAAAATGAAACGAAAAGCAAAGCTTGAAAGCTCAATTCCTAGCTGCTATAGCTAAATCTAAGGCTACTACCTTAACTGTTCTAGTAGCTCATTTGATTTAGCGTAGGGAGGCAACTCTATTTTTTTAATAAATCCCATAAAGTCTGCTAGTATTTCAAAAAGTGAGTGTGACAAAGAATTATCTATTTACATCGTTTTCTTCTCTCAAGAGGCAGTATTTTTGCATGCAGATTACTTACGTGAATTTTGTGGAAAGGTATGGCATTTCAATGTCCGTCGTTTGTTTTTAATATCTTATTTTGTGGAAAGGTATTAATATCTTATTTTTTTTATTGTTATTCGTAATGTCATCTAAGAAGTTACGTATATCCTGTTAATATCAACTTTCAGGTTTTTGTTTAATGATGTACTTGACCAAATGCAGTATGCAGTGAAGAGAAAGGCAGTAGGGATATGGGATTGTAAGGATTGTGGCAAAGTCAAAGCAGGCAGTGCATACACATTAAAATAATGATCCTCTAATAGTTTTTACCTATCTGCCACTTTTATCTTACATATTACCAGTCACTAATCTAATTTTTCGATCTATTTTTTCTATGCACAAAGACCTTTATTCTTTACTTGTGATGATTAGAGCACAATTAGAAAAAGGGTGGTGAGCAAACAGAGAGTTTAATGTTTTGTTTGATAGTTTCTACAGAGTCTTGTATACAAACATGGTTATTTTTATTAGCATTCATTTCAGAGATATTATTGTTTACTTATTAAGCAATGGGTATGATTGGATGATATTAATTTCAAATTTGTTAAGACATTTGTGTTGTTCAGTCTTTTTGGCAATTGAATGTTTTATATCATATCTACATTTCTCCAAATTCCCCTATAGATGTTGTCTATGTTGAGGCTTGATACATTATCACTTGTGGAGTGCCACCAGATCACAAAGGGAATGGTTGATTTTGAAGGTTGCAGTTCTTAGAACTGAAAGCAATTCCGGATAGATTTTATTCAAAGCTGGAAATTCCTTAATATGAAGTAAGATATATCTTTGTAGAGGAACCAATGAATGAAAATATATACAATGGATGGATATTGATTTAGTGAAAATATGAAGTAGTATATATGATTGATTGGAGACAGCGAGGAGAATTCAAAAAAATCTTGATTAATATACAATCATCGAGAGATAGCATTCAGATATAACATTCAACTGGTCATTCTCCATGGCACAAGCCATGCAACAGGAAGGAATAGATTAAAAAAATTAAAATTTTAAAAATTATAAACTATTCTCAAGCACTTGCTATTCTTCACTCAATGACCTTGATCCACTGAGGGGCATCATCTTGCTCCTCAATTAGCCCTTCAACTGATTCAACTGATTGTGGTTCCAAGTTGGTATCTCCCATCAGCAGCAACTCTTGGAAATGTTATAGTTTCGAAACGTAAAAAAGGGCAACCTTCACCACAAAGAATCGCTTTCTCAACAAACAATCCTTAACCTCGATGGTAATGCAAATAGTAAGAAACCTATTAGCTAGTAGGTTTCATGAATTAAAGATTGTATGTCGTGCTAGAATATTTTCATGTTGAATTCAACTTCATAGAGGTGAATAATCACTATAGGTAATTAGAACAAATATGATAATGAGTAATTATTCAAGCAAGACGATTACGTCTTCATAACTACCTTCCGTAAGATAGCCACAATAATAAAAAGTGGAACAACATTAAAATCCACAGACTACATGCACACTATAGAATAAAGTAGACTAATGAATAATGACATAATATTTTCATTGATGTTAGGAGGTATAAATACAATAAGATTACAAGAGAGAATCAATTTGTTACAATCAAAAAAAAGATATTGATATCAAACCTAATAACTAAAGAATCGACAGATCCCTAATTTAAGGGAATGAGATAATTACAATGTCTTAAAGAATCGGTCAATCACTAATTTAATGGAATGAGATAATTAAATTAAATACATTAATTTAATTCTCTAATATGCCCCGCAAGTTGGAGCTCCGTGAGGTGAGACCAATCTTGTTCAACAACCCATGGAAGCGAAATGCGGGGTAGTGGTTTGGTGAGTGCATCAGCTAGTTGATCCATCGAAGAGACATGAGTGACTCGTAAGAGGCCATCTTGAACTTGTTCACGAATGAAGTGAAAGTCGAGAGCTACATGTTTCATGCGAGAATGGAAGACTGGATTTGAGCATAGGTTTGTGGCTCCCACATTATCACAGTAGATTACCGGTTGTTGTGAGGATGTGACACCAAGTTCACTAAGAAGAGATGTGATCCATCTCACCTCAGCAGCTGTGGAGGCAACAGATCGGTACTCGGCTTCAGTCGAGGAGCGAGCTACTGTTCGTTGCTTCTTCGAACTCCAGGATATCGGGTTTCGTCCGAGGTAGACAATATAAGCACTGGTGGAGGTGAAGTCGTCTTTATTACTAGCCCAATCGGCATCTGAGTAGGCGTGTAGAGTGAGAGGTGACTGGCGATGTAACAGGATGCCATGATCAATGGTGCCACACAAATATCGAAGAAGTCATTTGGCAGCATTCAAGTGATCAGTAGCCGGACGATGCATGTATTGAGATAGTTTGTTGACTACATAGGCAATGTCTGGACGGGTAAGTGAAAGATACTGAAGACTGCCAACTACAACTCGAAATTCGGTTGGGTCAATAAGTGTTGTCCCCGACTGAAGAGTGAGGATGGGAGAGGTGGCTAGCGGAGTTGCAACAGGACGTGCATCAGTCATCTTTGTTCAAGCCAACAAGTCTGCTATGTATCTTTGTTGTGATAGGAGAAGGCCTTGAGGGCAAGGAACAACCTCAACACCAAGGAAGTAGTGAAGAGGGCCGAGATCTTTGAGTGAAAAGCGACGAGCAAGGACCGAGATGAAGTCTTGGATTGATGGTGAATTATTACCTGTGATGATGATATCGTCAACATAAACAAGTAACAAGATGGTTATACCTTTATCACTGAAAATGAATAAAGAGGTGTCAACAACTAAATTGGTGAAATGAGATGCAAGTAGAAACTGGCGAAGTTCAGTGTACCAAGCTCTAGGAGCTTGTTTGAGACCATATATTGCCTTTACGATTTCTGAGATATGGAGTGGATGATCAGCATCAACAAAGCCTTGAGGTTGGGTCATGAAGACATCTTCAGTGAGGGAGCCTTGGAGGAATGCATTGTTGACATCAAGCTGTCGAAGATCCCAACCGCGGCTGACCGCAAGCGAGAGGATGAGACGAATTGTGGTCGGCTTTACAACCGGACTGAAAGTTTCATGGTAGTCCACTCTGGGCCGTTGGTGAAACCCTTTTGCTACTAAGCGAGCCTTGTACCTATCAATAGAGCCATCAGATAAACGTTTAAGTCGAAATATCCATTTGCACCCCACAATATTTTGCACACCATTGGGAGGTACCAATTCCCATGTGCCATTTCGAACCAAGGCATCAAACTCTTCGGACATCGCCTTTCTCCATTTTCTATCTTTGATGGCTTGAGTTACTACACATATGGGTTCAATTGTTGAGGCAAGTTGGGTCGAGAGGTTGAGTTTAGTGATTGGTTTGTAGATGTTGTTTCGAGAACGAGTGATGATGGGCGAAAAGTCTGAAGCAAGGATTGCGAGGATGGGGCTTCAGAGGCTTGAGGAAGTACTGGTGGAGGTAAGTCCAAAGTGACAGGCGGGGACGTGCCAGGAGAAGTTGCAGGTATTGGGTTGGGTTGTTTGGGGGATAAGTTGTTGGGGAAATTAGGTGAAGGAGGAAGTACTAGGGGCAAGTCATTGTGGGCTACCATAACCTTTTGTGTGGTGGAGTCAACTGGCGAAGAGCCGCTGGAACTACCTTCGGATGATGGGTATGAATCCGGGAGAATGACATGTTGTGGGAGCCATGTGTCACATGTCAAGTTATCAGGACGAGCGAGATGTAGATCAACTTTATACATGGGAAACTCAGACTCAATAAATCGAACATGACGTGAGATGAAGATCTTTTGAGTACTTGGATCAAGACGCAGAGATAAGCACTACGAGTGAGGAGTAACCAAGGAAGACACAAGGTGTGGAGCGACTAGCGAGTTTGTGAGGTGAATATAGACGGAGCCAAGGATAGCATAGGCAACCAAAGGCTCGAAGCTTGGAATAGTTGGGCGGCGACTTAAAGAGTTTATGATAGGAGAGGTCATATTGAGAGTTGGTGTCTCAAGGCGATTTATGAGATATGACGGCAGTGGAGAAGGCATATGACCGATGGGTTAGTGGTAAGGTAGCTTTAGAGAGAAAGAGAAGTCTGTTTCAACGATATGACGATGTCTACGTTCCGAGAAGCCATTGTGTTCTGGAGTGTGAGGTGGTGAAGTGAGATGCGAGATTCCATGTGTGGATAAGTATGTGGCGAGACCAGTAGATTTGGCGAGACCCATGTATTCCCCCCCATTGTCAAAGTAGAAGGTGATTATTTTATTTTTGAAGTGGTTTTCAACAAGAGCTCGGAAACGAGGAAAAATAGTGGCAACGTCAGATTTACGTTTGAGGGGGTAAAGCCATATGTAATGCGCGAAGTGATCCACAAAAATAACATAGTATTTATAACCATCTACAGAATAGATAGGCGAGGTCCACACATCAGAATAAATAATTTGGAGAGGGGAAGTCGACACAATAGATGATTGAGAAAAAGGTAATTTATGACTTTTATTGCAGTAACAATCATTACAATGGAAATGCTTGGAACTAGAGAAATCTAAAGGTAAACAAAACTTAGAGACTATATGACGTTGGATTGACTGGGATGGGTGACCAAGACGATGATGCCAGACACATGAGGAGACTTTTGTACTGGTGAAGACCGAAGGACGAGAAGCGGGGCGAAAACCGGAATTCATACACACCATCTTTAGGTTGTCCTTCGAGCAGTATTGCCCCTGTCAGTAGATCCTTCACACGAAAAGAAGATGGTAAGAACTCAATCAAAGTGTTATTAGTTTTGCAAAATTGAGATATGGAGACTAAATTTCTTTTCATGGCAGGAACAAATAAAACATCATGTAATTGAAAAGTATGAGAGGATGTTTTAAGAGAGGCAGAACCAGTTTTGGAAATGTGTAACCCAGTGCCATCACCGATTACGATGTCATCAGACCCATCGTATAGAGCATGAAGCGAAAGGTTGTCGAGGTCAGCAGTGACATGATGAGAGGCACTGTAACGACCCCAAAATAGGTCCATTCAATCCAACCCATTCTGAGTCGCCAAATACATGGTACAGAATACAACTACAACTTTATTACAATAATTGTCGTGCAAAATACAACAACACATATACTGTGAGTTTGGATACAAATATATACCAAATGTGACACATGTCCCAACCGTGGACAACACCTCACAGTGACACCTTACATAAAGGTATAGTCAAAGACCTGCTTTTAGAAACTAAAATCTTTGGGAAGTGTTCAAGGAAACCTTCGTACATGGGAGGCCATGCGTCTAGGTTATGATAGATATCATATGGCCACAGAATTATCCTTGGTTGACCCAATAGACCCCAAAAAAAATGAGAAGATTACTATCATATTCTTCCCAATGGTGAGTCTTCTCTTGACATATCATTATCTCCACTGTCTCTAATTGAGAACTATACTTCAAACAAACACCAAGATCATATAGGTAGTGCGCGTAGATATACTCAGTAAGTGGATGTGCATAACCCTGTCTTATGATAACACGAGGTTGTATATCATTAGACATCTTGTATGATAGTGACAAAACACCCTTCCAAAGTTGGGTTAAATCAACCTATTTGATTCACCAAATATAACTATTAAATGACGTATAAAATACAAACACACTTATCTAAAGTCCTCAATAAAATCATTTCCATACTCTTTAGGGGGAACCTCAACAATTATAGATCACCGTTCTATTCCCCTGTTATCCCCGCTGGACCCAGCTACACTCTTATTACCTGAAAGGAATTGTGAAGCAAAAGGGTGAGCACAAATAGCCCGAAGAAGAATATCATGACTAAAGATAAATAAATTATCAATAGTCTTCATCAAGAATAAATCGTAGATTTAGAACATATGGTAGATGATAAAACTTTTCAACCATAGTTGCGGTAACGTGAACGAAGCAATCCATTAGAATAGTCAAATAGACCATAAAATCTATATCTTCTCCATGTTAAAAGTCTACCAACAATGTTTTATCCATGTAACATCAATCAACAATTTCTATCCACAATCACATGTATAACTTCATAATGGTAATTGTAGTTCTAAATTCCTTTTCTCATCCGGGACAAAGATAATTTTCATCACCTGAAACATCAAAGATCATGGTTATACCAAATCACAGTTCATGTTCATAATCATACTAATAAATTTATCTTTACACTACGGGTCAAAGATATTCATCAACAATTCATCTTTGCACTTCAGGCCAAAGATATTCATTTGTATCACCAGTTGGTCATGTTCATCTCAACACATGTTCATCTTTGCACTACTGGCCAAAGATATTCAACAACATGTCATCTTTGACTACTACCAAAGATATTCATCAATAATTCATCTTTGCACTACTGAGCCAAAGATATTCATCAATAATTCATCTTTGCACTACTGGGCCAAAGATATTCCTCAACAGATTCATATTTGCACTTTATAGGCCAAATATATTATTATCTCAAAAAAATATATAATCATTTCGAATTTATATAAACAATAATTATAACCATGTTGATTATTTCACCTTCAGACTTAAGCTAAAGATATTGAGTTATAAATTCAATGGTCATGATCATACCAATCAACGATTCAACTTTGCACTCTTGGCCAAAGAGAACTCCTAATCACGATCATACCAATAATTTACCCATCTTTTATACTCAAGTCAAAGAGAAATTTCAACACTAGAATTATAAAATGTTATATATGATAATAAAAACAATATTATCAAAACATGGATTCAATCAAAGATAGTAACCATAATTGTCATCTTTAACAAAAGGAAAATTTCATTTTTAGGTGAATAGTGTCGTATTCGTGAATAAGAACCCCGACACAAAAAGAGATAAAATTTCACAATAAAATCCATATCAATATTTATAACACCTTAATCAAAATGTTATAAATCACTTAATAATATCAAAATCTTACTATTCTTAACATTACAACAATATTTAATAATTTCTTAAACTTATAAACAATTTATTTAAATTGTTTACACTTTACTAATTAATGCATTTAATCATCATAAAATGCCAAACACATAAGATTTCATCACCAATAACCAAAATCCTCATCAAAAATCTGCATATACCTCATATATGATTCTCAAGCCATAAAATCATATTTTCCAATTTTCTTCATTCATATAACATATTTAATTCATTTACTCATAACTAGAACATTTTCATGAAAAATACCAAATCAGTTTCAAAAATATTTCTTTTCTAATATTTAGCACATTATAATCCCATGTTGAACATATATTTTTCTCAGAATTTTTAAAAGTCATTTACTATTTTTCATATGACCAAAACCACCATATATCTAAACATTTATCATAAATTGTACTTTTATCCAAAAATTCTGAAATTTACATAATATACTCATGTTATATACATGTACTCCCAATAAAAATTTTACTAATTTTGGAGTTAACCACAAGGAGTTATAAGGGTTTTCTTTTAAAATAGTCTTTTCCCATAAAATTCATAACTCATAATCTATACATCCAAAAATCTCCATTTTTGGACACAATCAATAAAACTCATCAAATTATCATTCCAAATTTTTCCACAATTTTTAAAGGTCTGAAAAGTTACGAAACATGAAAAACATCACAACCCTTAAAATCCCTTACCTCAAAAAAAAGTAGATTGATTGGAATAACGCCGAAACGAACTTTACCGTATATAGCAACACTCAAGATACAAGAATACACTTGATAATATATAGAGAGAAATATAGAGAAAACTTGGGTTTCGGTGTGATTTTCAATTCTAACTTAAGCTTCTATTTATAGGAAAATCTTTAGAACAGCATAAAGGAGACTAAAATAATAAAATATTATTTTTCTTTTCTACACACCAACCATCCAAGACCAGCCATCCAAGCATGCCAATTTCGAAAAAAATATAGCGACCCACATGTTATTAACACCAACCAAAGTGGATCCCACCATATAATTTAATAAAAATCATTTTATTTTCTGAAACTTCAATAATTCATAGAAAATAGCCCGTTTATCAGAAAAAATTCAAAACTCGCGACTTTTCATGGGAAATTCCATTCTCTACAACTTTACAGAAGAAATTTTTTCCAAATTCCAAACATAAATTGACCGAAATCAACAAACAAGCGATTTCACGATGCCTATAATCAATTTTCTATTCAAGAAATTGTGTCCACCGACACCCAAAATATATGTTAAATATTTAATGCCACAAAAATACTCTTCCTCCTCATATACTCATATATCCCACATTCATTGTAAAAATATTATCAATTAATATATTATTAAAATAATATATTTAAATGAATTATTTTATCAGAAAAAGATAAAATATTAATTTTCAATAGTTGTCACATTAAAAATTTTCTCCATCTATATCCACAATAAATATTTTCTTTATCATAATAATCAATAATTAATTATTCACAAATAATATTACAGACTCACAGTACTGACAACCAGGCCGTTCCCAGGATAGAGGGGGCTTTCCAATAAGGATTTCTCCTTACTGGCGCGCAATTAGGTGACCAAACCTCTCCTTAGACAGAACTTTCTAGACATTGCCAATAATGTTATCTGATAATATTATTCAAATAATTTGAATTATTGATCTGATAATAGAAAATACTGTGCAGTGACAATTATTGAAACAATAATAATATATAATATCAACGCAGCAATTATTGAATCAATAAAATAAAATATTGAAGCGATAATTATGTAACAATTATTGAGTAGTGCGCCTTTCACGTAAGAATCAATAATTTCAAAATATTGTAATATCTGAGTGTCTTTCTTGTGCAACAACGCGTATTACTTTATTTTACCAAGGGTATTCCAACAGTGTTAACGGTAAAAACTCAAACTTGTCATTTTCTTCATTCGATAGTTATTCCGTTATGGGGCCCACAAATGATCTAAGGCTATTGTCAAATTTGATATTCGACAAAAAAGAATATTCCACGACCAAACGAATATTCTCCAAACAACAATGAATATTTTATAGCCACTTGTGTGTTTTGTAAAATTTGCATATTTCACCCATAACTTTAAACTTTTATCAATTTTAACATTTCTTGAATCATAATTATAAGAAAAATTGAATAATTTTATTTCATAAAATTCGGTCTTCTTGTGCAGCACCGTCGTCGAGAAGCAGTTGGGGTCTCAACACCGGATGTTGGGGGCTACGTGTGCCTTTGGGTACCACGGAGGTCCATTATGCGATGAGCGAGGAGGCCGTGTGTGAGGGGCGGTCTAAGTGAAAGAGGGACATCGAGCAAGCGGTGTGGCCCATTCATGGCATCCTTGGCACTTTTAGAGATAAGGCCTCATTGGCGATTCGTGGCATGAAGAAGTGGCGAGGTCATTGTGTCGTGAAGCAAGATGTGGTAGGTGTGTCTATTTTGACACGCGGTAGATGTGAATTATTGAATCTGGTCGACGCAAAGATTGGCCGAAGTGGCGAG
Organism: Panax ginseng; assembly: GCA_020205605.1. Taxonomy (NCBI): domain Eukaryota; kingdom Viridiplantae; phylum Streptophyta; class Magnoliopsida; order Apiales; family Araliaceae; genus Panax; species Panax ginseng. The sequence goes on along the minus strand of CM035149.1, from coordinate 17,144,255 downwards.
ATGCGGGAAGAAAAGCGATTGCGGCTTCTTTGAAGTGTTAGTTCTCGGTTGATGAGTTTCTCATGAAGCTCATCAAATGAGATGGGGTTGTCTCTACTGGCCACTTTATCGACAATATGGCAATAGTCATCACCGAGACCCTCTAAGATCGTCTCAATGATGTCTTCATGGTCCATCGGTTTGCCATGTGCAAAGAAGTTGATCGGTCACGACACTTGACGTATTGCATGTAGTCTGATATGGACTGTGAGCCCTTCGTGGATTTCTTGATCTGGTCCTTGAGTTGCTTTATGTGACCACGAGTCGGGCGAGCATAGGTGTTGGCAAGGATTTGCCACGCTTCGCGGGAAGTGGCTGATTGTTGGATTAGTGGAATAAGAGAGTGAGAGATGGAACCAACAAGGGCGCCAAACAACAATTTGTCTTGGCGAATCCATGGCAGAAAATCTGGGTTGGAAGCTTCAACATTGTTGGTGGTTATGGTGCAAGGAGGACATGGATGATTGTTGTCAATGTATTTGTAGAGGTCGTACCCTATGAGAATGGCCTCAATCTGGAGTTTCCGGGCGAGATAATTGGCGGAGGTCAATTTGATGATGGATGGATGAGAGATGTTTATGAGTTGAAGACTTTGGGTTGGATTTCCTGGGTTGGGAATGACGATACTCTGATGATCAGTGGCCATGGTGGTTCTTAATTTGGCTAGGATTGGCGGAAGAGAGGTTTAGGACCGACTAATGCTTTGATACCATATAGAATAAAGTAGACTAATGAATAATGGCATAATATTTTCATTGATGTTAGGAGGTATAAATACAATAAGATTACAAGAGAGAATCAATTTGTTACAATCAAAAAAGATATTGATATCAAACCTAATAACTAAAGAATCGATTCAGGTCCACTAATTTAAGGAATGGAATGAGATAATTACAATGTACTAAAGAATCAGTCAATCACTAATTTAAGGGAATGAGATAATTAAATTAAATACATTAATTTAATTCTCTAATACACACGATATTTAGAGGTGAGAGACATGATAGAAAAAATTCTTATTTTAGTAAAACTAACCACAAATAAAGTAGGCAAATCATTGTTGTTTTGTATTTTTGGAAAAAAAATAAAAATAAATTAAACATGTTTGCACTTTGTAGTGTGATTACCTAGAATTAGCATAACTCAGGAGAGAAACTCAGTACAAAAACTGAAGGCTTCCTAATCACTGAAGCATAAACACAAATGGAAGAATTTTTTTGGTTCATCAATTATAGCCCAACATATTTAAGTCTACTACATTGACTGAGATATCATCTTTGGCCAATTTTATTCCCCAAATTCGATTCTCCCATCTTAATATTATACCATACCTGTTAAAGTAAGCCTACAAATAAAATAAGTGAAAAATTCCATCCACCCATGTTATTGAGCTCGATTGCATAATAAAAAAAAATGAATCAAGTGCATTTGTAGTACTATAAGTATATAAAAAGAGGAACAAAGATTTGTAGGACTATAAGTATCAAACAAAATACACTAACTTTAGGGGTCTTTAAATTGAGAACAATGAATTAAAATCATATTTATTATTTAGACTTCTTGAATTTTATAGCAAAAATTAAAGTAAATAAATAAGAGGAACTTACAGACCAGTAATGGCGCTCACTAATGTTACACCCTCCTGTATATCTTTTAAAATCATTAAGAAGATCTCTTTCTGTAAGTCCTCTTTGGAGCCAAAATTAGATATGATGAATTCACAGGGGTTTCTTCACTTTGTCCTTCATCATGCAATCTCTTGACCCCCCTTTGAACCTCCCCTGAAAATTAAAAAATAAAAAAGGTATCAAAATCAGTTCCAAAATTCCAAAAAAAATTGCACCCAAAATTCAAAATCCAGCCAAAAAATAAATAAAAGGGTTGAGAAAAAGTTAAGTACCTTAACTGGGTATTGATTGGAAGGTGGGAAAATGGGAATCTCCATATGATAAAGAGAAGAAAGTAGAAGAAATGAAGAAGAAGGCGATTAGGAGTGATAATGCAAGTGGCTTGTTACATAAACTTAGTCCGTCATAAATCACCCCTTTTCCTGCCATTCACTCTCCAACCATAAATCAAATCAGATGTCAGAAATGCTCAAGTATAACTTCATGTCTGTTCTCACTCAAATTTTTAGTCATTTCTCCAAATCTAATTGTTCTTGAAACCCAAAACAAACCCTAGATTTCTTTCAAATCAAACAGAAATTACAAAATTAAGTAGGAATCTTTACCTTTCGATTTGCAACACCACCTGTTCAATTGCCTTTTTACCCTTCCGATTTGCAACACCACATGTTCGATCGCCTTTTTATCCTTCCGATTTGCTTCAGCTGATAGAGAGAGAGGGACAGGATCGTTGATAGAGAGCGAGAGAGAGAAGAGCGAGAGAGGGAAGGGCGGTGTGAAGTAGTGTACTGATATGACATGGGTTTAATTTTTGACCCATGTGTTTTTTTGACCCGCGTCTCTTTATTTTAGTTCAGCTAATAAGTTTAGTCCGTTTTTTAGTCCGTTTCTTAAGTCCGCTTCTGAACGGGACTGTAGATATATATATGTATGTATCCGTTGAAAGTGAAAAATGATTTTAGCATCAAGAATATTGAATAATTTCTGGCTGAAGATGACCTGGAAATCACATGGTTCTGGATTCCAGAATTCGCTGTGTTAGATTTTAGAAAAGCAAACTGTTTAAGCAGTTCGGGAATTGAAATGTCTGCAAACAAAAATGATAGTTGCAAAAGGATTTTCTCACATGAATAATAAAAAGTCCCACAATCATATGAATAATATCGTGTAAATATATCAAATTTTATTTATAAAATTATCAATTTCATTCACTAGTTGAGGTGTTAGTATTTTAGAGAAAGGGAAACGCTTTGTTTCTGAGTTTTAAAATGGACAAAAAAGAAAAAAATAAACAGAAAAATTAAGTTTTCTTTCCAATTTTTATGTTTCTGAGTTTTTTAATAAACAGAAAAGAAAAGAAATGGATAGAAAACTTTGTCACTTTTCCTGCTAAAGTTTTTTGTCCAAAATTGGCCTGATTTGGATTGAAAAAAAATTGGAATAAGTAATATTTTTATAATTTTCATATTATCCTCAACTTTTAATATAATAAATTTTAAATTATAACTCACGTCTTCAATTTTAAATTTTCTATTCTTTTCTATTAAAAACTCAGAAACAACACAAAGGAAAACTTCAAATTTTCTATTCTTTTCTTTTCTGTTCTAATTTAAATTTTTTATTTTTATTTTTTTTTGTTCAAAACTCAGAAGCAGGGTGTAAAAATATCGCATTTATAGTGGAATCCAAATTTGATATCCAATCTCATCTATTGTCTAATGTCATATAGTCCTAATTTTTATTCGAGTCCTTTTATAAGGATATTTTTATTGGATTGGATAATTAGATATTTTTAATTATTTTTTTTGACTCTTAAAATAAATATAGTATTATTTCAATTAAATTTTTTTATGAAATATAATATTTTAAGTTTAATTTATATGCATATACAAGAACATTATACAATCTGTCCAATTATCAAATCCAAAAAAAATATCAAATTATTATCTTCGGTTACAAAATAATTATTAATAAATAGATAGATAAAATTAACGGAACTGCAATACATAGAAGTGGAACCAGTTCACATACTCGCAGTTTTGACTTTTCTCTTCGTTCTCTCTAATACTACTACTATAATTTGTCATGGCTTCCATCAAGGAGGTGGTCACCGATCTCTCTCCGATAATCCGTGTATACAAAGACGGCACGGTGGAGAGACTCATCGGCTCACCATACGTCCCGCCATCACCGGAGGATCCTGTCACCGGTGTCTCATCCAAAGACATAGCCATTTCACCCACCATCTCGGCTAGACTCTACCTCCCAAAACTCCCATCATCAAAAACCACCACCCAAAAGCTCCCCATCTTAATCTACTTCCACGGTGGCGGATTCTGTCTGGAATCCGCCTTCTCTTCCATCAACCACACCTATTTAAACTCCATAGTCTCTCAAGCCAAAGCTCTCGCCGTCTCCGTTGAGTACAGGCTAGCCCCAGAGCACTTTTTACCCGCAGGTTACGAAGACTGCTGGGGTGCAATTCAGTGGGTTGCTTCGCACAATTTCTGTAATAATAACACGGAGCCATGGTTGAATAATTTTGGAGATTTTGATCGAGTCTATATTGGTGGCGATAGTTCCGGAGGCAATATGGTGCATAATATGGCAATGAGAGCAGGCGTTGAGCGCTTGCAGGGTGATGTGAAAATATTGGGAGGATTTCTTTCGCATCCATATTTCTTAGGCTCAAAGCCTGTCGGGTCGGATCCGAGGGAGAATCATGATCAGGGTTTGGGCTATATGATCTGGAGGTTTGTGTATCCGTCGGCACCGGGTGGGATTGATAATATGATGATTAATCCGTTTGCAGGTGATGCGCCGAGTTTGTCCGGGCTGGGGTGTTGTAGGTTGCTGGTGGTGGTTTCGGAGAAGGATGCGGGGAGGGATAGAGGTGTTAAGTATTATGAGGGTGTGAAGGAAAGTGGATGGGAAGGTGAAGTGGAGCTGATTGATGTTGAAGGGGAGGGTCATTGCTTTCATGTTTTGGATCCGGAAACCGAGAATGCTAGGAGCCTGATAAGGCTGTTGGCTGCTTTCATCAACTGAGATTGCTGCTTTTTTCTTTTCAAAATTCTCTGTGATTTTCTATGTACTACAACTAGAGTATTTGAAATTTCAATATACAAACGATGAAGTTTTATACTCCATCCCTCCCTTAATATAATAAGATTAAGAAAATAATTATATAACATTAAATATAATATTAAATATTTATATTATCATTTATTAAAAAAAAAATTAAAATTATATTTAATACTACCTACCTTAACTTTCTTTAATTTGGTGGAACAAAAACTTAAATAAGTTCAAGTAAGTGGTTGAGTCCTTCCTTGGATCGAGTGGAAGCCAAGCTGCCATTGTGAAATAGTTACTTTGACAAAGCGGACTTAACACACAGCTTGTGGCTGTGGCTGTGGCTTTGGCTGTACATCTCTCGGTTGTTGAGTAACTGGTGGTGATTGATTGTAGAGGTCCCAATTTCTCCAAATAACCCAAATTCTATTATAAGGAAACAATATTCCAAATAATTATGTACTTTACTTAATATAATAAAATATAATTAATAATTAAATACAATTCATCCTTATCATTTCTCCCTCCAACGTGGCCTGGTGGGCCCATGAAATACATCCATGTTCTATCTAGGAACCAAATGAGGTATAGGACAAGGATGGAATAAGATTAATGAATAATTATTGATAGATGACATTTTTCTATAGAACAAGTGAACAACATCAAAACCCTAAACTTAAAAATTAGTAAGTTTATTAAATAAGAAAATTAAATTAAAAAGGACTTAGCCATTCAACCTAAATTATCTGAACGATTGACCGATTTAATCATTCAATTAAAAAAAATTTTGAAACAAACGCACTGAATAGTTGAATCGGTCAGTCATTCAGTGCTAATCAAATAGTCCCTTAGATGTAATTCATAATGTGCACTATTTGAATCTTTGGGCCTACTGCAAACAAAAGATGGTCCATTGGAGAAACCTTCCAAACTGATTGAAATAGTTTTGAATGTTTAAGTAATCTGAATGAAGTAAAATTCTGAATGAAGAAAGTTGTTTGATAATTGACATGTCTGAAACATATGAATAACACATTTTCATTATTTTACACTTCTGAAAAAATTTAAAATTGTTGTAAATTTATTTAATATTAATTAATATAATTCTTCATTCAGCCAAAAAAATTATATTTGGTCATTCAGAAAAAAATCTGACTGATTCAGCCATTTAGACGATTTTTATTCAAAACAAACGTACTAAATGACTGACCGATTCAACCATTCAGCTCTATTCAATGCTAAACAAATACCCCCTTATTTAAAAAGTGGAGGAGAGAGATGTATAATTTCTTTCTTTTTATTCCTCTCTTCCATATTATATAATATTATTATTTGATCATTGTTAACCTTTTAAATTCAACTTAATACATTTTTAAATGACATAAATTTTTTTAATTTTAATTAATGTAATAATAAATATTATAAACTATCTAAAAAATATTATTCAATTTAAATTTTTTTAATAAATTATCTTGATTTTAAATTTATATTTATCTTAAATTAACTTTCAAAAGTTAATAATAATCCTATTTGAAATTGAGAGTATTTCAAATTTCAAACATAACCTAAATGTACTCTTTAACTTTTGAGATGGTGCCAATTTATGGTGGGATACATACATTCATAACCTGTCAGAACTCACAAGTTATATGCTACTCCTAGATGACATGGTTTTATTTATAATTTGATAGTTTTTTGAAATTTTAATTTTTTATATTATTTATTTATTATTATTACTGAAATTTTTTATTCTATTTTAAATATTTTAAATCGTCATATCTTTATAGTCTATAACAAAAAAATGTCTCTAAATTATTAAAACAATGAAAGTTATAAATAAATATTCTTATATTTTAAAAACGAGGGAATATTTTTAAACACTAAAGATGAAAACACCAATTTTAAAAACAAACTAGACATAATTGGTAATTAAGACTTACTTTTACTACGGCTCCGATAGATTTTCTTAACTAAGTTACTGTCTATGAGTCGTCAACTCATTCTTCAACAAGTTCACGGTCAGATGGCTCCTACCACTACTTAAGAGCTTACGATTTCATGTTCTATTTCACTCCCCAATGAAAGCTCTTTTCACCATTCCCTCACGATATTACTTTGCTATCGGTCACTCAAAAATATTTAACTTTACAAATGTTATAAAAGATTACTAAAATTAAGAACAAAATGATTAGAGAAAAGAGGCATGTCTCATAATATTTTCATATATCTCCACCATTCTCTTTTACAATGCTCTTATTTATAGATACATGGACTTGGAAGTTTCAAAACTCAAAAGTCATGAGTTTAAAACTTAATGAACATGAGAGTTTCATACTTAATGAACTTAGGAGTTCCAAAATACCAAAGATCATTACAATTAAATATAAATCTAGACATCCATAAATATATATGTTATAATTTTATAACACTCCCCCTTGGATGTCTATTGTATATCCATACGCATAGAAAACTGCCTCATTAAAAACCTTACCAGGAAAAACCCAATGAAAAAAAAGCCTTGGTTAAGGAAAAAAGAGTGCAGTGCGTATAAGCTCCCCCTCATTAATGTATCATTAAGTCATCCAGCTGTCGTATTCTAATATTGCGACGCAATCCTTCAAACATTGTAGTTGGTAATGCTTTGCTGAACAAATCTGTTAGATTATCTTTTGATCAAATTTGTTGAACATCAATGTCACCACACTTATTAAGGTCATGTGTGGAAAAGAATTTTGGTGAGATATGTTTTCTTCTATCTCCTTTGATGTATCCTCCCTTTAATTGAGCTATATATGCAGCATTGTATTCATGCAGAATGGATGGAGTCCTTTTGTAGCAATTTTTTAAGAATATGCCTCGTTAAAAACCTTACCAAATAAAAACTCAGTGGAAAAAATTTTGGCTAAGGAAAAAAGTACAATATTCTTATATAACTTCTAGTGCCTTGAGATTGCCTCATTAAAACCTTGCAAAGAAAAACCCAGTGGGAAAAAAACCTTAGCGAAGGAAAAAGAGTACAATCAGCACATATCATTTTTACTCCCCTTCATAAGTACATAAAATTTCCATTGTTCCGGGTAAAAATATCATTAAGTCGAAGCATGTCAATATTGTGCACCATCTTTTTCAAAATCATAGTTGGTAATGACTTAATGAATCCATCAACCAAATTATCACATGATCATATATGCTTGATATCAACATCGCCATTCTTCTAGGGCTCAAAATAATTTTGGTGCAATATGCTTGGTTCTATTACCCATGATATAGCATCCTCTAATTTGAGTGATACAAGCGACATTATCTTCATATAATATCGTTGGACTATTTATGATTGATGATAATCCATAATTCACACAAATATGTTGAATTACTGATCTCAACCAAATACATTCACAACTTACTTCATAAATTGTGATAATCTCTGTATCAGCAGATCCAACTAACTGTGGTTTTGATCCATATTGCTTATAAGTTAACTGCAAATGCTATATCAGGTCATGAGAAATTTTGCAATATATATCAAAGCACCAATTATACAAAGATATGGTACTTCAGGACCAAGAATTTCTTCATTATTTTTTTGTGATAAAAAAGGATCTTTCTTGATATCAAGTGACCAATCTATCATTGAAGTACTTAAAAGATTAATATTATCCATGTAAAGTTACTTCAGGACTTTTTCTGTGTATGTTGATTGATGAAAAAAATTCTATAGTTCAATTTGTAGGTCAAGACAAAAATTTATCTTACCAATATCTTTCATCTCAAATTTGTTATTTTTGTTAACTCTTCTGGAGCAAGATCTTAAATCAATAAATACAATAATAATAGCAAATTCATATTATGATCTTTTGATAAAAATGCATGCACAAATTGGATTATTCTCAAATCCTTCTTTCAAAAGATATCTACTCAGGCGATTATACCACAATATGCATCTGGATTGCTTTAAGCCATATAAAGATCTTTGTAACTTAATAGAATACATACTTCGAGATGTAGAATTATATGTTTCAGGCATTTTATATCCTTCAGGGATTTTCATATATATATGATCATTATCTAATGATGTAACGACCCCAAAATAGGTCCATTCCATCCAACCCATTCTGAGTCGTCAAATACATGGTACAGAAAACAACTACAATTTTATTACAACAATTGTCGTGCAAAATACAACAACACATATGCTGTGAGTTTGGATATAAATATATATCAACTGTGACTCATGTCCCAATAGTGGACAAGACCTCATAATGACACCTTACATAAAGGTATAGTGAAAACTATTTTAGAAATTAGAATCTTTGGGAAGTGCTCAAGAAACCTTCGTACGTGGGAGGCCATGCGTCTAGGTTATTATAGATATCATATGGCCAAAGAATTATCTTGGTTGACCTAATAGACCCCAAAGAAAAACGAGAAGATTACTATCATATTCTTCCCAACCATGAGTCTTCTCTCGACATATCATTATCTCCATCGTCTCTAATTGAGAGTTATATTTCAAATAGACTCCAAGATCATATAGATAGTGTTGGTAGATATACTCAAAGCAAGTGGATGAGCACAACCTGTCTTATGATGACACGAGGTTGTATGTCATTTAGACATCTTGTATGATAGTGGCAAAACACCCTTCCAAGTTAAATTCTCCTCACCTCAACCTCTATAGACCACCGATTCTATTCCTCTATTATTCCCATTTCGACCAGCCTACACTTTTTTTATTACCGAAAGGAATTGTGAAGCAAAAGGGTGAAAGACAACTAGCTTCAAGAAAGAATATCATGACTAAAGATAATTAAGTTATCAATAGCCTTCATCAATAATAAATCGTAGATTTAGAACATATGGTAGATGATAAAAATTTCAACTATAGTTTGCGGTGAACGAAAGCAAATCCATTAGAAGAGTCAAATAGACCATAATGTCTATTATTTTTCTATGTTAAAAGTCCACCAACAATGTTTTATCCTCAGTAACATCAATCAACAGTTCTCATCCATAATCATATGAATAACTCATAATCAATCATATTTGTGGTTCCAAATACCTTTTCTCATCCGAGCGAAGATAATTTCATCAATTGTCTTTAATCTGAAACATCAAATATCATGGTTATACCAAATCACGATTCTCTGTTCATAATCATACTAATAAATTCATCTTTGCACTACGTGCCAAAGATATTCATCAAAAGTTCATCTTTACACTACAAAGCAAAGATATTCAACAATGAGTCATCTTTGCATTACGAGTCAAAGATATTCATCAATAATTCATCTTTGCACTATAGGTTAAAGATATTCAACAACAGGTCATCTTTGCATTACGAGCAAAAGATATTCATTAATAATTCATCTTTGCACTACAGCCTAAGATATTCATCAATAATTCATCTTTGCACTACAGGCTAAAGATATTCATCAACAAGTCATCTTTGCATTACGAGCCAAAGATATTCATATATCAAAGAAATACATAATCATTTCAGAAGTTATATAACAATAATTATAACCATGTTGATCAATTCACCTTTGCACTTAAGCTAAAAATATTCAATTGTAAATTTAATGGTCATGATCATACCAGTCAACAATTCAAATTTTGCACTACTGGCCAAAGAGAACCTATAGTCACGATCATACCAATAATCTACCCATCTTTACACTCAAGTCAAAGAGAAATATCATCATTAGGGTTATAAGAATGTTATATTAAAACAATATAATCAAAACATGGTTTTAATTTTAAGAGTAAGATTCATAAATCAACGATAATTTGGTCAGAGAAGAAACCAATTTGTCGTGAATAGTACCCGAATTAAATACATAAGATCCAAGTATACGTGCATAAGAACCTCGTATACGAAAAGATAAAGTTTCATAATAAAATTCATATCCATATTTATAACACCTTAATCCAAATATTATAAATCACTTAGAAATCTCATAATCTAATATTATTAATATTACAATAATATTTTAATCATTTCTTAAACTTATAAACAATTTATTTTAATTGTTTAAACTTTACTAATAAATGCATTTAATCATCCTAAAATGCCAAACTCATAAAATTTCATCACCAATAACCAAAACCCTCATCAAAAATCTGCATATACCTTATATATGATTCTCAAGCCATAAAATCATATTTTCTAATTTTCTTACTTCACAAAACATATTTAATTCAATTACTCATAACTAGAACATTTAATGAAAAATATCAAATCAGTTCCAAAAATATTTCTTTTTCGGGATTTAGCATAATATAGTCCCATATTGAATATATATTTTTTCTCGAATTTTAAAATTCATTTACTATTTTTCATATGGCCAAAACTACTTAATATTTAGATATTTATCATAAATTGTAATTTTGTCCAAAAATTCTAAAATTTACGGTATACTTTTGTTATATACATGTACTCCCAATAAAAATTTCATCACTTCAAATTAACCACAAGGAGTTATAAGCGTTACTTTTAAAATAGTCTTTTTCTCATAAAATCCATAACTATTAATCTATATATCCAAAAATCGCCATTTTGGACACAATCAACAAAACTCATCAAATTAGCATTTTAAATTTTTCCAGAATTTTTGAAGGTTCAGAAAAATTTTGAAATTGAAAAACATAATAACCCTTACATACTAACGACAATATCCCTTACTATCCCTTACCTCAAAAGAAAGAAGATTCCGATTTGGAATAATATTTGAAACGAACTTGCACCGTATAGCAACACTCAAGATATCAAAATACTCACAAGAATACCCTCGACAATATAGAGAGAGAAAACTTCAATTTCTAGTGTGATTTTCAATTCTAACCTAAGCACCCTATTTATAGGAAAATGCTTAGAACACCAAAATAGAAAATTTAATAAAATATTAATATATATTTATTAAATTCTTACGCACACTTTTTATCAACTGAATTCAGCATTCAACACAAGTAGCCCACCTCACAAAACTTTTAAAAAACGTTTTTCTTATTTAACATAATTAAAACTTCAAAAATTAATTAATTCGGAGCTTCGGAACTTCAATAATTCATAATAAATAGCCCTTTTGTCAGAAAATTTGAATCTCGCAATTTTTTATAGGAAATTCAATTCTCTACAACTTTACAGAAGAAAGGTTTTCCAAATTCCAAACAAAAATTGATCGAAATCCACAAACGGACGATTTTATAGGCTATAATCAGAATTTCAGTCAAGAAATGGGGTCCACCGACACATAAAACATGCTTTAAATATTTTTGGTAACAAAAATACTCCTCCTCCATATATACTCATATATCCCACATTCATCGTAAAAATATCATCATTATTATATTATTAAAATATAATAATATATTTAAATGAATTATTTTATCAGAAAAAGATAAAATTTCAATTTTCAACAATTGTCACATTAAAAATTTTCTCCATCTATATCCACATAAAATCAATATTTTTTTCTCATCATATGAATCAATAATTAATTATTCACAAATAATATTACAGAATCACAATATTGACAACCAGCAGTTCCCTGTGAGAAGGGGGCTTTCAATAAGAATTTCTCCTTCATTGGCAGCGCAATTAGGTGACCAAACCTCTCCTCGATGTAACTTTCTAGACATTGCCAATAATGCTATCTAATAATATTATTCAAATAATATGAATTATTGATCTGATAATGGGAAATATTATGCAGTGACAATTATTGAGAAACAATAATATAAAATATCAACGCGACAATTATTGAATCAATAAAATACTGAACAGTAATTACTGTAACAATTATTGAGTAGTGCCTTCTTACGTAAGAGTCAATAATTCAAAAATACTTTTTAAATCTGTGTGTCTTCTTTGTGCAACAACAACGCGTATTTTTTACTTTACCCACCCGGTATTCCAACAAAGGTGTTACAAAGAATTACTATGCCGTTATTTATAAAAACTTTAATTTGTCTTTTTCTTCATCAAACGAGTTATTCATTATATGGGCCCATACAAATGGTTGCGCCGTCGTACGAATATTCCCCAACAGAAAGAATATTCCACGACCAAACGAATATTCTCTGACAACAATGAATATTTTATAACCACTTGCATATTTTTGAAAAAATTTCATATATCACCCTTAACTTTAACTTTTTATCAATTTAACCATTTACTGAATTATAATTATAAGAAAAATTGAATACTTTTATTTCATAAAATTCGGGGTCTTACACATTACACCTTCAGGAGTTCAGACTACAGGTCCAAAAACTTCACATTTACTTTATGAATTTAGTTTTACTTGAATCGCCTTTTTTTATATTGGCCAAATATTTCTATATTCATCAACAATTTGTGGTTCATATTCATGATCATTACTTCTGGTACTATCAAGAACAACTTTATATATAAATATGTTGTCGACAACAATTTTATTTCTATCCAATATATTCGTCTCCTGTATATATATAATGTATCGAGATCTCATTATTTTCAGGTACCTGGTCCTCTTCAGGGGATAACTCATCCCCTTCAGGAGATATCTCTTCAAGAGTTTTATTTACAGGAGATTTTTGTTCATAAGTTTTGGATAGATCAATAAATTTTGTAGCCTGTTTCATGGGTATAGCCTCTTTATAGGTTGCAACTTGTTTTTCTTGTACTTTCTTCTTTTGAGAAATTTTATCTTTAACACCGATCATTCTTCCATGTTTCAAGTGTGACTTTGATTCAATTTGCTGCTATATTAACTGATTGTCCTACAAGGACTTCAATCTCTGCTAGAATATTAGCAGCTAAAATGTGAGATATCACATTTTTCTTATTATCGGTAAATAATTATGGTAATTGATTTGCAATTCATTGCAAATGAATAATCCTTTGAACTTCTAGTTCATATTGATTTGTATGAGAATCAGGATTAAATAACGTTGAAATATTTCAATTAATCTCCCATCGTGCTTCAGGCAACGATCTCACGTCGTGTTTTAGGTAATGAAACATTCCAATTAATCTCCCGTCGTGCTTCAGGCAACGATCTAATGTCGTGTTTCAGACAACGACTTTTCTCCCCCTAATGGTGGGAAGACTGTTTCATTAATGGGAGTTTTCAATAATTCAACGCAACATTATTGATCCTGGATTATCAATATGATCATGTCAAATCATAAAAACCTTTGGATCCGAACACTTCTGGTGTATTATACATTTCTGGTGTATTACAACATTTGTTTCAACTATTCTCATTTTAGTATAATATAATCCAGAAGAGAAAATATACAGCTTTTCTAATATGAGCTTCTGGCCCGATACTATTGAAGTAATATAAAGAAATTCTTCATTGCCTTCAATAAAATAGCATGCCCCCAAACAGAGACAAGAAATTTTGTTCTCATGAGCAATGGTCTTGCAATTAATTGGAGGCGTTTAATAAATGATTCAAAGAAGACAGATTACGAGTATGAACATGGGCAATGAGGATGTTCATTATTTATCCCAAGTGACATGCAATAATCATTAAATGTTTGGGATGTAAATTCACCAGCATTGTCAAGATGAATAGTCTTGATTGTATGATCCAAAAATTGTGCTCGTAATCTAATAATTTAAGAAAGTAATCTCGCAAACGCCAGATTGTGAGTTGATAATAAGCACACATGTGACCATCTTGTAGATGCATCTATTAAAACCATAAAATATTTAAATAGTCCACTTGGTGGGTGAATAGGCCCACAAATATCTCCTTGAATACGTTCTAGAAACTTTGGAGATTCAATCCCAATTTTAGCTGGTGATGGTCTAATGATCAATTTGCCTTGAGAACAAGCAGCACATGAGAATTCCTTAAATTGAAGAATCTTCTGGTTCTTCAATGGATGACCATTATAACGTATATCTTTAAAGCTAAGCAAATTTCTTGCTTGCCTCAGAAGAATATAAAGAATCATCAAGGAAATCATATATATCAAAATTAGTTATATCCACTCCATTTGAAAAGTCAAAATAATTCATGGGATCTTCAGGATCATTATGAACAATAAAGTTTATTTCAATTCCATTTCTTTTTCTTTTATGGAGTCTTGGTACAAATATATATACCAAATATTTAGGAGTACGACAGGTATATTCTTTTTCTATATTGATTGTTCCTTTCACGTCTACTACCACAACCACAATCATAATTTTCTCTATGATTATTAAATGAGGTTCCATTCACTTCAGGGAATGTAATAGAATCGGTCGAGTGAGATTGTTGGTTTTTCAGCAAAAACTCATTATTTTTATGCGATTACTTAGAAGACATAATTTCACTTCTGGAAACATAGTTTCCTTTATCGCTTCAGGAAATATTTTGTAAACTTACGCTCTCGATATTGCTACTGCAGGAGCATATTCGAGTCATGAAATGTAATAAATATTTTCTCTAACATGTATTCATCAGTGTTTTTCACTCAACACTTTTAAAATCTTGCAACTTCAGGTGCAACCAATTATAATGAGCTTTTAAAATCTTTCTTTTAAATCATTTCATAAGACAAGTGAGTCTTTTACTATAATGTACTCAACTTTTAATTTTTCATGGAGATGATAGCGAATAAAAATCATTAATTTTGCATGATCCTGCAGGGATGCATGATTGTCAACTATAATTGTATCTCCAAGGTTCTTTTCCTTTATATGAATCTCAGCATCAAGATTCCATTACAAATAATTCTTGCTCGATATAAATCAAGGGCAACAAATTCAAATTTATAAGACTTAAATATTAAATAACTAAACATATTCCCCATCAAATTAAATAATTATATATGTTCAGTTTTAATTATAATGAAACAATTTATAGAAATGCAGTAAAACACGAAACTAAATTTGTCCACTAAAGATAACAAACTAATACTACTAAGTATATTTGTCATTGTAACTTCATACAAAAATTTATCAAAAGGTCATTAGAAATATATCAAATATGCTACTATGCATGCCAAAAGGAAATATATCAAAAATCATTAGAAATATATCAAATATGCTATCATGCATGCCAAAAGAAAATATATCAAAAATCATTAGAAATATATCATTTTTTTTAAACATTGTTTTAGTACGGAAATTAAAAAGTACCCTTTTGAAGATTATATCTTCTAGTTGTTATCTGCTGAGATATGAAAATTTCTAAAAATGTAATCATCATGTATTTTATCGGATCCCTTTTGATTTATTTAGATTGGAAGGAATGCAAAATTACAATACACTTTTATAAAAATAAACACTGCACAATAATTGAGGTTAAATATTACACCGTATAACAACAAAACAATTTGAGGGTGGTGTGATGATGACTTACATATGAGTATGACAATCATTAGCATGCTAGAACCAAGAACAACAAACTCTAATAATAGATTATAAATGAAATAACATGCAGTATGTTATACTAATTTTTTTTTGCGTATCCATATATATATATATATATATATATATATATATATATATATATATGTTGGGTCATGATATTTCTCACATTGGGCCGTGTGGATTGGGCCCACTTGTTTAGTTAGTCCATTGGGTCCTCATTATTGAGCCATAAAAGTTATGGGCCTAATCATTATATTATTCATATTGGATCCCTTTAAGACAAAAGGTCGGATCAATGGATTGACCGTTAGATATTTTAATATCTATTACTTTGACTTGTAATGATAAAAAACATGACAGTTGATTAAGATATATGCAATGCATTAATGTGGATGGGATTATATAGTGGTGGCCAAGATAAAGCAGTGGAAGAGAAATGTGACAAACCGCAGTGATCGGTAAATCATCGAGAGCCGGGAGGAAATGTGTCGACAGACGGTAGTGGGTGGCCGAGAAACCCAAAAAAGAGAGTATAACCTAACAATGAAGTCTTCAAGAAAAAGGTACGTACACGTACACACATTCAACTAGAATTTTCTCTCTCTTAATACACTAGAGATTATTATCCTCCATTGTTAACCTTGTGAACACCGATACGGACTCTCACGTCTGAAGCTATCCCCGACGATCAAACAAATCAAGCTTTTGGTGTTTATCGATTTCTTTTTGTGTAGGATCGTATGCTCTTACGTGATTGGGACGTTGACAGAAGATCTTGACGTTAACAATATATATATATATATATATATATATATATAATAGATAAATATATCTTCTCCTTCAAATCAAATATGATTATCTTCAATACGAATGTGAGAAGCAATTTGTGTTGATAACGTGTTATAAAAAATTACTAAAATTAAGAATAAAATGATTAGAGAAAAGAGGCATGTCTCATAATATTTTCATATATCTCCACCATTCTCTTTTACAATGCTCTTATTTATAGATACATGGACTTGAAAATTTCAAAACTCAAAAGTCATGAGTTTAAAACTTAATGAACATGGGAGTTTCATACTTAATGAACTTGAGAGTTTTAAAATACCAAAAATCATTACAATTAAATATAAATATAGATATTCATAAATATATATGTTATAATTTTATAACAACAAAGTGATTTTTGTAACGAAATTTTACATGCCTTGTACTACTTAGATAAACACTGCGCCGCAGTAATTGTACCGGCTAATGCTAAACACCTCTGCCTTGAGCAGTGGCCAGTGGGTCAAGTCCTATTAATATCCCTCCCCCTTTGTAAAATGATAAAATGCTATAATAATACCAAAAAAAAAAAAAAGAAAGAAAAGAAAAACAGACTAGACAATTGCAAACCAAACAAGAAGTTTAAAAGGATTTTCAAATATCAGACTAATTTATTTTTCTCCCAAACGGACCGTTAAATTAATCCTACTCTACTTCCTCGCTTCCCCCCTTTTTTTAAGTTCACATCGCAGGCTTGCGCTTTATCCCTCCACTATTTCTCTCTCACTTACATTATCACCATTTAGAGTATATTCACAAAGAACAGCAACTCAGAACCGAATAATATGGAACAGGTACGACAATTTTGTTTTCCATTTGAACGACTCATGTTGCATTGGTGGAAATTAGGGCTTTTTTGCCTGTTATAATTAACTTTGATACTTTTTTGATTTTTTCTGTTATATTATCGGTTGCATTATCAATTTCAGTTTAAAACAAGGTCTATGCTTATTTTTTTGTCGATCTGTTACTGAAAGTTTCAAACTTTGTCCTGACATGTAAATATGTCGTTTTTTGGTTGTTGAAATTTCTACATTAGGAGTGAATGCAACAAGAGTGGATTGTTTTTGTTTTTTTAATTATTATTTTATGTCCTGCAAATAAATGGAGATTTTATGTTGTAGGGTGCTGTTAAATTTTGTTTTGATGAGAGTTTCTAAGTAGTGATAAATTTCGAATCATTTTTGAATTTTAGGAATTCAAAAATTGACTTGAAAAATTCAATTAGTATCTCTAATTTTGGAATGGATGGAGTATTATTTTCATTTTGTGCATGGGGTTAGATTTGGAAATAAATGACTTCTGACTGCTTTCATTGTGATCGTTATATAAAGATGGCAAAGAATCTGTTTTTTTTAATTATTATTTTATTTTTTTGAGTTAGTTATCATCACTCTTTTTTTTTTCTTCCTTTCTATAATCTCTATTTGCTTCTGCTCATTGCTTAGAAATAAGTCCTATATTAATTTTGGTATAATAATAATAATAATAATAAAATTTTATTTTGTATTGAGTACAAGTTTCTTAGGTTATATATATATATACACACACACACACACACACACACACACACACACACACACACACACACACACACACTAATTGAAATTGAAGAGGTTATTGGAGTCAGAATTTGAAAAGTTTTAATGGACCATTAGTATTACTTATGCATGCATGTGTTGAGGTACAAATGCTTTCATTTTATTCTTATATTTAGAACACAATTAAGTTGAGTATTAAATTAATTTATGTAGAAAATCACAACAGCTCATGACTAAAATGTGATTATGATTAGATGCACTCATGAAACTCGAAAAACAAACAGACATGGATGTCTTACCAATGCTAAAATTTCTGCATCCATCATTGATAATTAAAAATTTAATTGTAATTGAAACTTAAAATAATTAACCACCCGAGTCAAGCCATGTACCAACGGAGTCAACCCCCTGAGCGAACTCCGTTGATACATAGATTAGATATCGTTCTTTTAGATATAGGAATCGATGGCAAAGAATCAGTTTTTTTTTTTTTGTGTGTGTGTGTGTTGAGTTGGTGATCATCATTCATCACTCATTTTTTTTTCTTCCTTTTGATAATCTCTATTTGCTTGTGCTCATTGCATAGAAATAAGTCCTATACATGATTCTTGTAAGTTGTAAGTGGGAGCCTCTTGGAGAGGGGCAGGTTAATATGCCTATAAATCTAGAGGTTTCTGAGTTTTACTTTTAAGGTGGTAAGGTTAGTGTCTTGGTGTTAATGTTAAAAGGACATCTATTTAAAACCAGAATTGGATTATTTGTTTTGGGTCTAACTGCATTTTGTTACTTCTACTCTTCAGTTTAAATAGTAAACAGTTATTGATTAAACTCCTTCCTATTATTTTAAGCTTTGTTCAATGGATGCCACTGCTGAAAATGCACAACGGCAACCCTTTTCAATCAAACTGTGGCCCCCAAGCCAGAACACACGAATAGTCCTTGTAGAGCGAATGACTAAAAATCTTTGCTCGCCAACGGTCTTCACTGAAAAGTATGGCAGTCTAAGTAAGGAAGAGGCTGCAGAAAATGCCAAAGAAATTGAAGATGCAGCTTTTGTCACCGCCAATGAACACTATGAAAAGGCTCCTGATGGTGATGGAAGTTCTGCAGTGCAACATTATGCTCGGGAATGCAGTAGGCTCGTCCTGGAAGTTCTCAAAAAGGGCTCTGGGTCTAAGGACAAAAAGGTTCTGAAATCTGAGGTAGTTACAACACCCATTGGAACCTTTTTTGATATATCAAAAGGCCAACGGAACTTTATTGAGTCGGAGGAGGCACAGGAACTTTTGAGGCCATTAAAAGAGCCAGGAAATTCTTACTCTAAGATATGCTTCAGCAATAGAAGCTTTGGATTAGGTGCTGCGTATGTTGCAGAACCCATCTTGGCATCTCTTAAGGATCAGTTAAAGGAAGTCGACCTGTCCGATATTATTGCAGGAAGACCAGAGCCAGAGGCTCTTGACGTAATGAAAATATTTTCAAAAGCACTTGAAGCTTGTGTCTTGAAATCTCTAAATCTCTCAAACAATGCCTTGGGTGAGAAGGGTGTTAGGGCATTTGGTACGCTTCTGCAATCACAGAACTACTTGGAAGAACTTTATTTAATGAACGATGGGATCTCAGAGGAAGCTGCAAAAGCTGTTTGTGAGTTAATTCCTTCGACTGAGAAGCTCAGGATTCTCCAGTTTCATAATAATATGACAGGAGATGAAGGGGCAATTGCTATTTCAGAAGTTGTGAAGCGTTCTCCTTTATTGCAGGATTTCAGATGCTCATCTAGTAGGGTAGGTTGTGATGGAGGAATTTCTTTGTCTGAAGCTCTGGGGACATATGCAGATATGAAGAAGCTCGATCTTCGAGACAACATGTTTGGTGTAGAAGCTGGAGTTGCGCTTAGTAAATCCCTTTCTAGACATGCAAATCTCACGGAGCTTTATCTGAGCTACCTGAATCTAGAGAATGAGGGGGCAATTTCTATAGCTGATGTTCTCAAGGAAGCAGTCCCTTCACTTCAAGTCTTGGAAATGGCTGGAAATGACATTACAGCTGAAGCAGCTTCAAGTTTAGCTGCTTGTATCGCAGCAAAGCAGCATCTCACCAAGCTGAACTTGTCTGAAAATGAACTTAAGGATGGCGGTATAATCCCCATCAGCAAGGCACTGGAAGATGGTCATGTTGAATTGGCGGAAGTTGATATGAGCTCCAATTCGCTGAGAAGGGTTGGTGCTAGAGTGTTGGCTCAAGCCGTGGTGGATAAGCCTAAATTTAAATTGCTCAATGTTGATGGGAATTTCATCTCTGATGAAGGCGTCGATGAGTTGAAACAGATATTTAAGAAATCTCCTGACATGCTTGGGTCTTTTGATGAAAATGATCCTGATGGAGAAGATGACGATGACAGGGAATCTGGGGATGAGGATGAAGGCAACGTGGATGAATTGGATTCAAAAATTAAGAATCTTGATGTTGGTGAAGAGAAGTAAGGTTCTCTCCTGTCAGGTAACTATTTTTTTCATTCTCCATTTAGTTTTAACCTTCAAAAATATAGTTATGTCAAAATATTATGTAAAATTGACTTTATCCATTAAGTGCTTTTTTGTGTCTTATTGTGCATGAGCAGGGCCCATTGCAGCAACTCCAGCAATAGCTAGCCAATTTTTCCGTCAATACATACGTTGATGGGATCAGTTTCCCACTTGTTTGTTAGTTTAGCTAAGTTGGAATTAATGTAATAGCTTTGCCAAGAAATATAACCTGAGAATGCTCTCTTTAGATATTTATTCTCTGTAGTCTAGATTTATGGCTTTTTCTTACCTTTTCTTTCCATGTAATAATTTATGTTGAGACTTCAAAGCGTCTTGTTTGTATTGTGAAACTTGCAAATGTGGTGGTACTTTAGGAGCCATCTTGCCAATTGATTGTATTGTAATTTAGCCAATTGTTCTAATGGTTGGAATTATAATTTGTTTAAACTAGTTACTCTTATCTGCTTGAAGTAATTAGTTCCTAAACTTGTCAAGACAGAAACATTTCAAATTCAAAAAGTATAAATAAAAAGCATCATCTTGCGTATCTCTAGAATTGAATTATAATAGAATATGTTTCCATAATAAAAAAACACTTATAGGTACTGAAATTTTGCAAAGTTTCATCAATCTTGTCGATATCTATTCTACCAAAAAGTTGCTCATTATACTTGTTTCCCTAGCCAGACTTCAATTTCAACTAGTAACATGTAATCTACAATTTTGTGGAGTCGGTAAAACCACAATGAATATGCCATTTCCTACCAACATGCTATACGGCAAATAACTAGTTAGTATTTCCATCAATTTCATGACAAAAGGTAGTACAAAAAACATTTGGGGCAGTCTTGTAAAAAGAAGAATAAACTCCCAACCTAAAACAGAAAGGATTCATTATGAATTGGATAGTTGTACATGGCTACCAATATTTGCTAATATATTGTTAGTTTGTTACACATTGAGTTACCAACTTAAGGGAAACAAAGGGTGGTGGACGGTGAACAGGCCATGAACGCTCCGGTAAAAAAGTCATTAATATGTCTGCTGTTCTGTGGCTCCAATGACCAGCGTCATTACAAACTAAAGAGCAGCTAAAGTTGCAATGTGAAGGATATTTGAAATCAGATGACTATCATCCTTTGTAGCTGTGGAGGTGTTAGTGACACTACATTAATGTTCATCAATATTCTCTGCATCTAAATTCTGAATCTAGAATTACATGGAAACTCACAAACCTAAGCTAGACCTCTTCCTCTTATAAGGCTTCCATGTCAGCATGGGTCCCTTCAAACTATCATCATCTGTACCTTGAAATTTCCTGGGGGGGGAATTCGACGGCTCGGTTTGGATCGTTTCAGGGTCAACCCAGAGGTAGTTTCGCTAGTTGTCTCACTTGGCAAAGACATAGGTTCGCTCAACTCTACTACTTTCTTCTCTTCCCCAGCATTGCTATAAGTTGATTCATTGGCCATAGGAGGAACATACTCCCTCTTCTTTCCTTTACCTGCATGCTTAGTTAATTGTTCTCCATTTTCCACAGCCTTCATCCACTGTAATTCACTAAGTGTATCGGCATAAACAACCTCCTTCCTACGTCTCTTTCCACTGACATTGGCACTCTCGTAATCAAATCCTTTACCCTTGCTGTCCTTGGTCTCAGGTGGAGCATATGCCCAATCTGGTACCTCGTGTTCTTCCATGAGACGAGATCTGTAATTCTCTTTCTGCCTTCTCTCCTCATCCATTTTCTCAAACATCCAGAATTCTTCATCTGATCGGGCTGCAAGGCGATTGATCTCTCTCTCACTCGGCACATCTCTTCCAAGTGAGCTCGTACCTTTACGCATGATATCCTCTAACATCTCTCTCCTGTCTTGAGCTGCATACAGGAAGATTAAAATCACAACATTATGTTTTATAAATAAATTCCAGAAAGTAAGAAAGGTTGGGATAGAATAATTATGTACTCCATCTGTTCCAAAACATAAGACCATTATTTAATTTTTGAAGTCAGTTTAATATTGTAAACTATCTAAAAAAAACTACTAATTATAAGATTCATTGTTTTGTAATTGTTCATGAATCATATCACTTTTAAGTTTGAAATTTTCTCAAACTGACTTTCAAAAACCAATAATGATCTGATACTTTAGAATGGAGGGAGTATTACATTATTAGCATGAAATAGAAAAAAGCAGTTGAGCAAAATTGGGGTAAAAATATAGAGCATAGTCATGTCTAAGTTTCAAAGTTCTGTGAAAGCATACTGAAATTTTCTTCACTTTTAACTTCTTTTCTTTTATTTCTTATTAGTTACCAGATAAATGCTTTCGAAAGGCGGGAGTATGGGAAGAAAAGGAGGGCGGGGGTGTAGGAAGCATGAAAATTTAATAGGTCAATACCATCCCTTTTTCTTTTGTTGTTATTTTCCTCCTCCAAAATATGACCTTATAAGAAGACTTATCAAGCCATTGCATGAATTTCATCGACAAAAACTAACCTGTGGACGTCAGATTGAACAATCCTGCTTGAATGACCTTTGCATCAATCCCCATCTTTTGCTTTGCACGCTCCAAAATTACTTCTTCAATTGATCCAACACTGACCAACACAAAAACCCTCACTTCCTTCTTCTGCCCAATACGATGTGCCCGATCCTCTGCTTGTTGGTCCATTTATGGATTCCAGTCACTGTCAAAAATAATTACAGTATCTGCTGTCTGTAAGTTTAGACCAAGACCTCAGCACAGTACTCAACAGAAACATGAAATAAGGAGAGTCTGGAGCATTGAACTGCTTTAGTAACGCCCCTCTTTCCTCGGTTTTTGTTGAGCCATCAAGTCTAAGAAACTTAAAACCATGAAGGTCCAGATAAACTCCAAGAATGTCCATAAGACGGGTCATTTGTGAAAAAGGAGTACTCTGTGCCCTGCTCTGAGAAGTTTGGGAAGTAAACGATCAAGCAGCTCGAATTTTCCAGATGCTCTGACAATCTCCTCCTTGCGCCAGATGTTATATTCGCCAACAAAAAGATAAGGGTGGTTACAACACTTCCTGAGCTGCATTGACAAGTTCTGTAGACTCTTAGACTTCCCAGTTCCTGCAAATTTGTCTCATCAGTAAAGTGGAGGCAAAATCTGCATATTTCAGAAAATAGTACATCATTAAAAAAATTGACAGAAGGTAATAGGAGAATGATCACAACATGTGATAAACCTTTACGTAAAAATACTGAAGATGAGTATCATTACTCAAGTAACAGCAGGAAGAAAGATGTGTTTCTAGTTCTCATCCAAAGAGAAGCAGCCAATTTATACAAAACCTTTCATGAATGTATATATTGACCCACAGTGATTAAATATGTAGAGAGCAAGAAAAGCTGGCCAGCTGGGGACTATTTAGGCTGACTTTTGCAAGACTCTTGGGCTGCTCCCGACAGTAACAAATGTAGCTATTGCACTTATAAAGGGCTATACTTTTGTCTTTTCTAACCACAATTGCCTTCCTAATAATAAAATTCCAAGGCATCTGATTTAACATAAGTCAGAACCATTAAATGCTGCTGACTTTGGAGATAAGAACAACCAAGAAACTAGTTCATTGAAAAAACTATGCTTGTGAATTACTATGCTTTACAAGCAATCTGTGAATCATGAACAAATTAAATGATACAAGCTTACAACAGAATTTATCTGTAGTTTAATGAAACTAGGCTTAACAAGCATCAGTCACTGGAGTTGCATTGTCTAGTTTCCAACGACACATACACTCTTCCCCTCTTCTGGCTCTCACATACACATACACACACACACACAAATATACACAAACACAGAGATACAATGTTGGACGTAGATGAGGGCAATACTTGACTAAAATCTATAGCGAAAGTTCGAAGGAGCTGATTGTGTAATTTATATACTTTGGGACCAAAATTCAAGGATTGTGGGCCTCTGAGGGACAGGTTTGAAGTTCACCCTATGTTAAAATTATATTTTCTATTGTGAAAGTTGTATGCTGGATGAAGAAAAGTAGTGTGTTGCTGAAGAAGGCAAAAAATAAACCTCAGAACTTAAATAACATGATTATGCATGTCCAGGGTTTAGAAGTATTCATGAATCTATATAACTCAACAAAGCATTATATCAAGTTTTCAACTAGATAGGATCAAAGATCAAAACAACTAGATAGAACCGATGACCTTGTGGTCCAACAAAATTTAATTGTTCTAAGGGATTCTTTATCTTTTAAAAGCAAAAGGCAAAATAGTATTTGCTGAAGTGTTCAATAGTTATTCATTCAGAAAGGACGCTAAAGTAAGATGAGCAGAAAATAGATCACTACAATTTACAAAGGCAATTTTTTACTTCAAATTAGTCCATGAGTTTAGCATATCGATATTTTATAGAACTGATTGAGCTAGTTAGACTAAACAAGTCTAAGATTAGATTCATCAACATAAAAACAATTTTTGAATTCAACAAGAGCAGCCTATTCCTTTGCAGTTTAGTCTAAATAACTATGTAATAGATAGGCTTAAGGACTGAAACTACATACCAGTACCCAGCCCAACTCTCCCCACGTCAGTGACTTGGTGATAATATACTTTCTGCCATGCTGACATATCGCATTTCAATATGACCTGAGACTTCTGAGGAAGGTACTTCTCCACCTCATCTTTCTTCCTTCTCAATATGAATGGCCTTATAACCTGAAATTACATTATTGCATACTAAGTAAAGAAATCTAGGAGAAGAATAAAAACTGACAAACAATGAACCAACACACCCACATGGTGCAAACGCCGAATGATCAATAACTCTTCTTCATCAGTCAAGGAAACATCACACCGATCTGCAAAGGGTGCATTAAACCACTCCTCAAAATTCTCAACCGAATTAAAAATGTTTGGGAGGAGAAAATTAAGCAGGGACCATAACTCCTGTAAACTATTCTGTATCGGAGTTCCGGTCAGCAGAAGTCTACGCCGTATTCTATATCTGCATATGACATTAATATTAATCCAACTGAAAAACACTTCTTACACAGTTTTTTTTTTCACATAAGAAAAAGTTGAAAGCGTTAAATATAGATTCAAGAAGATTAATATGAAAGAATTATTAAGTGTACGGCTTTTATACAATGGATGGCCCTATTTTAACACCATAAGCATTCCCTGTATGAGAGATTGATTTTACACATGACTAGTATCCAGTTTTAGGAGACAAAATAAGAACTTAAGTTGTGATGCAGAGTACCCGGAGTCGAAAGTCCTTGCAAGAGCACATTCATGATTTTTCAACCGATGTCCTTCATCAACAATCATGTAGTGCCAATGAATTTTTTTCAAAAATGCTTTGTCTCTCATAATAAGATCATAGTGGGTGACCAGCACATTGAATTTTCCCTCTCCTGAATATTCTTCCCTTATCGCCTTTCTCTCATCTATACGCCCGTCATAAAGAACAGCAATAATACTGGAACAAGAAGAAACTTGGTTAATAACTTTTGCAGTGAAAACTGAGTACTGATGGATGCACATTATCTGCCATACAATGATGCGAAGTGCAAAATCACTATCAAAGAAACGTATACACAAATTTATTTCTGTGCATACCTTGGAGCCCATGTAGAGAATTCATTCATCCAATTTGGTAGTACAGCCTTTGGGGCCACAATCAAGTGGGGTCCAGTCACATTCTTGTTCTCCATGAGATATGCAATCAAGGAAATCGTTTGAATTGTCTTCCCCAACCCCATCTCATCTGCCAATATTCCATTCAGATTGTTATTAAACAATGACAGCATCCATTGAAGTCCTTCTAATTGGTATGCTCTTAGTTCTCCACCCTGAAGCATGGATGGCTGCTCTGTTACCTGTAGAATTCAAAATATGATTAGACACTGCCTTTACAATTTAAACTACAAAAAATTATATAGAGCGACAACAGCTTGAGCAAATTATGCAAAAAATTCAAAATGACATCCATCAATAAAGGTTTAATTCAAGTGCAACCGACGTCCGTTTGTAAGCTCAGACAGCTTCTTATGCTTAGAACTGAATGAATAAAATATGGAAATGCTGAGAGAATTTAGTTATGCGACTGCATGATCTTTCATACTGGAAAAGCCAACTAGATATGGATCAGTCAACAAAGTCTATAGTAGTGTTGCTTTGTCAAGAGACAATAAGTAAATTATATAGAAAAAATTTAACCATGAAAGGAGTATCTGCCGTAGACATTAACAAGATATATTGATTTCCATCTCATGAATTTCTTGCAATAAATGTTAAACTTTGAAGTATTCCATTTTGTAGATCGCAACTTAACTCTGAATGGATTTTATACTAGTATAATTAGAATAACCAAAAGCAACATGTATAGAATAATAACTTGAGTCAGGCAGCTAAAACTTAATAAATTACCTTCTCCTGAATTGAATGAATAACTGAATTATACTGCCGCTGGCCTTCAAGTAAATCACCGGTCTTAACACCTTCATTAGGTTCCATATCAACTATATCTGCATCTTTCTCTGGAACTGAATCCCCAAGAATGTCAGCCTTGGAAGGAGAAAAATCAGGCGTGTCAGCTTCTGATCCATTCAAGGGCTCAATTCCATCATGATCAGCATCTTTTTGACGTTGAACAGCAGCACCCAAACGAACAAGCAGATCATTTGTTTTTCCAAGAAGCATTGTCAACCTTTCATTCTTGCTCTCCTCAACCATTCTCATGTAAGCTTCCTGATCATCAGCTTTTAAAGCTTGGATCCTCAATTTCTCAGCCCGTGTAGCACGTTGCCGTTGCCTTCCATGCCATGCCTGATCAAGATAAAATATTGGAACTAATTCTAGAATACAAGAAAAACTGCTATGAACACCGACCTCTTATTTGCACCCATTTCTTCTCTGCCTAAATGGTTATAGACAGGTATTTCAGGATATCTGCAGGACTTGTTTATTCTTCATGATTTATACAGGGAAGATAACTGAGATACAGAATGAGGATAGTAGTCCTCTAAATTCATACAGAAATAGGCTGAATATTTTTTGTACTTCACTAAAACAAATAAAATGAATTGAATTATAGGTAAGTCCTTAAAATTTAGTACATCATTATTCACATAGTAATAGACTGAATATTTAGAATTAGATATACTTCAACATTTTAGTTGTGAAGTAATATATGGTGAAAAAAGGCTTCGTCCTTTTTTTTCCAACTCATTCTTGAAAACTAGAGACACTAATTAGTATGCTA
The DNA here is from genome assembly GCA_020205605.1 of Panax ginseng. Taxonomy (NCBI): domain Eukaryota; kingdom Viridiplantae; phylum Streptophyta; class Magnoliopsida; order Apiales; family Araliaceae; genus Panax; species Panax ginseng. The sequence continues at coordinate 17,116,007 of CM035149.1, read as the reverse complement.
GGGGTATTCAAAATGAGAATAGCATGAGATGGAAGCTTGATCTACTTTTTTGTGTTGCATGGCATCCTTGAAGTTTGGAAATTCAAATGAGAATCGTAGACACTTTGTTCTGTTTGTTGGGATTTGGGGTCAGAGTAAAGGAGATGAATGGCAAAATATTGTTTTGATAAGTATGAACGGAAAAAATATTATTATTTGTATTATGTATTTTTTAACAGACAGATTCAAATGCACAGAGAGAGGGTCTGGGGGGGATAAAGGAATTAGAATAATCAAAACAAACAAACAAACAGATAGCAAACCTGAACACCATCATTCCTTTGCTTCCGGCGCTTTTGAGTGGTCTGTATCTGTAATTGCAATTCACGGGCTGCATCAAGTATCTCTGCAAAGAATTTTCGTTTCCGATTCTCAATTCTGTTCTTTTCCTCCTCCTCTGATCTTGATAGTCTCTGCAACAAAGGTGTTTCAGTGTATCAGTATCATTAGAATATTGCACATACTTGCACTCACATTATACAGTAAACCTTAGGGAAGATTATATTAAATATGAACTCAAGTAATATCAGGTTCAGAATAACTTGCAAATGTAGGACCCATTAACCAATGACGGTAACAAGAAATTTCTTGGGGCAAAAAAGGTAATTTAATAGACTGAGCATGACCATCAGACCATCCAATTTCATTTCTTCCAATCATATTACCGACGTTACCAGTCTACACTTATCTGAGATCAAAATTTTCTCTTTTCATATATTAAATTTATTAACTAAAATGCCTCCTCCTTCCGTCTTTGAGATGTGGACCTAACCTCTTGCAAATCTCATATGCAGGATATACAGTCCATGCTCCAAAGATTACTCATCCATGTAAATTAAGACTGAATCTAAAATTATGTGTTAGTAGCACATAAACAACAAAATCACCTCAGCATCCCGTTTCTTCTTCAGGTGATCATCAGCTTCCATGGCAAAAGCATCTCCCACACCATATAGAGGACGACGTAAACGCATCATGCCCCAGTCAAACAACTGCTTTTCGGGGCATGCACAATTCACACGAAGCCAGTATTCCGAACTCACATCAGAGCGAACCTTGCTCTGCAACTCTGCTAACTGGAAGGAAAGACAGTTATTGTCAACAAGGATAAAACCCATCAAATCCCTTGATACCAACAGTTTATAAAAGATAGAAGCACATTTAAGAACATTACATCAATGCATCCTATGAACCTATCTGGTTATCTTATACAACACTGCAAGCTGAATTCAGGTTTATGACCATCAGTGTAAGTTACTTCCTTACTGCATGGCAGAGGACAAGGAGATCCAACATAGTACACTATTACAATTAATGGCTTAGAGTTTACATTTCCTTCTTACTTTTCAAAGAAATACTTAAATATTCTCAGAAAAGCAATTATGCAGAAGCCTTCTTTGTGAGGAAAGAGTAAAAGAGCAAAAACATCTATTTCAGAGTTTTAATTTCCATTATAGGCATATATAACTTGGGGCAAGAATCATTTATACTTCCAAGTAATGCTCATTCATGCATTCAGATGACTGTTAACACTTTAGCTGATAATTAAAATCTATACATGCAATCAAAAAAACGAAAAGAATTTTGGAAAACACTTCATACTCAAGTATACCTGTAGTCCATAGAGTTCAAGCAAGCATTTCGACTGCAGGTCCTCACCTCTACTTGTAGGTAGGCAATTCAAAATTAACAAAAGAACCATTAATATGTTATCTTGAATTCCAATTAAAACTGTTTAGGAACATAACAGTATCAGGTATCAAATAAAATTACTTATGATATGTAGAAAAAATATGCATAGTATTTTTTAGGGGAATTATTTGTGAAACAGAAGGGATCACCAAATAGGGACACTAAGTACACATGAGTATATACTCGGTCCAAATAGTAAATAAATAACTAAAGAAAGAGGACTAAGTTTGGATAATGCAATTACTGGCACAAAGAGAGAGAGAGAGACTATTTGGTTAAGACTCCCTCTGTTTTGAAATGAGGGTCCTACTTTCTTTTGTTTTGAATATATTGGACACACTTGAACACATTTTATTTTGGGTTTTTTTTTCAATATGAAACTTCACAGAATAAATTTTGTTACCTTAGGAAAAATTATGTCCAAGTGTGTCAAATGCAAACCTTAATATTCAGGGGGAGTGAACAGAAAAGTAGTAATTACTCATTCATTAGCAAAGACACTATATGCAGAAGCAGAAACTTGTGAATGCAGTAGTCATCATAAAATTATTATAAATCTTGAATTAATAGCAAAAGAATGTTAAACAAAGTAACTATTCATTGCAAACAATATGAAACCTTCAAGTTCGGTTAAACGACGATGTACGTTGCTCTGTAAACGATTTTCCCTTGACGCTGTCAACCCAGAACCTGAAATGCAATTTGTGCGCTGCTTCGCCATGGCATCCTCAAGGTCTCTCATCAAATCTCCTCCAGATGAAATTTCAGAGCCATCCTGCAACATAAGAAAATGGAACAAGATTGTAAAATTGGCCTGTATTTGGATTCTTATGCGTTAAAACCATGAGCTAAAACCATGAGCAAGGCTGAATATTTATTTCTCGTAACAACATATACTCGTTGCGATCAAAAAATGTTTAGGGATCAGGGAAACATAATTTTGCCAATAACTCAAATGCTTCACTTTGGCTTGTAGAAAATATCTGAACAGGGATGATATGAGCAATAAGCAGTTCCTGATTTCAATCCAGAACAAATGTTTATCATGGTATGCAAAATGATTGCAACTCTACAGATCTAAATTTTAGAGTTCTCAAGATCTAAACTCTCCATTTAAAATCTATTGAGAAAATTGCTTCACGTCACTGGAATATCTCCATATTATCAAAACAAAGTCGTAAAGTATAAAGAACAAAGAGACAGTAGTTTTAATGATTTGTCTTTTATTGAGAAAACGTCTTATCATCTTCAAGGTTAACTCGAAGATTAAGACCTGCAGATTTTTTGTTTTGATGAATATGTTTGTCACTAATTAGTGATTAGATTGGTCAGATTATCCTAATATGGTATGTACAGGATAATAAAAAGGTATAGCGATGGTGCAAGAACTACACTTACACTGAGAAGGGGAAGGCAATGCAGCCATGTTGAGACCTGGGCAAGGTTTTTTCCGATAAATTAATGCACCAATTGTATCAATATCATGAGAGAGAGAGAGAGAGAGAGAGAGTTTTCCGGTGGGTTCAGAGAGATGGGATTTCAATTTCTTGCATTCAAACAAATTAGATTCTTCATAGCAGAAATTTTCCTTTTAATTGGTTTATGTTTGTTTCAAAAGGACTACTTTACTGTATTTAAAGATTTCTTGAAGAAGACAAAGAGGTTTTGGGTTACAGTTAAGATGGATGTTGTGGGTTGATTAATGGAACTACCGCCTTCACCTTCCCTTTCCAATGACCTCATCAACACAAACACCTCCCGTTCACCCCACATTTAATTCTGGAAGAAATGAAATAATAGTGTTATTGTTATATGTTATATAAAAGATTTAACGGACGTTAAATCCTAATCATTATTGAAACAATGTCGTTTTAGTTACGTTCTAGTCATTTATTAACATGGCATAGTTTTGTCCTTAGCTTTTAAATGGATGGTCTAGATCTTGAGAACTCTAAAATTTAGAGTTCCTTACCTAGAGGAGCCAGATACCGAATCCATACTCTTAAAAGCATTGAACTTTTAATTTCCTTCATTTCCCGCTACTCTTCTCTCCATATTTCGCATCCTCAAATACCACTCACCCTAAGCATTTTCGCACTCCGGTCAATACCCTTCTACACTCAACTAAATCCTCTGGAATAGACTATCTTTTCTTGCCATCAACTGTCCCTCTATTTCCCATATATAAAAGACAATTTCAACTGTGCATTCATACTAATTCCCCAGCTAATCATACTTTTTAAAGCCCAACTAAATCAACAACCGTAAATAATCATATAAAATAGTGAAGTATGCGCACTACAAACAAAACCTGAAAAATCCTAAACATAACATTAATCAGACATTTTTGTCTAGCTCATATATCACAGTATGACTGAAATCTCAGCAAGGCAACGAATCAAATTTCTTCGTCCAACTCATATTTATATATAAGCATAGAAAAAAGAAAATAGCCCTGTTTATCTTAAGATAAATGGCCCTAAATATTCCCTAATTTAGGGAAAACCACGTCTTTGTAATCAAAATTGACTGAAAATTTCAACACAATAAAAAAACAAAGAAATGAAAAAACAAATTCTCAAATGAAAAAGAGCAATCCAAACAAAATCACTTCAACAAAAGCAAAAACCACATGTATTAGTGTGAATAACATATTATCCCTAACCTTACACGCTAACTCAATTATCAAAATACCGCAGTCCCAATATTGTAATTAGAAAGGCATTAATAAAAAAAACACTCACTGAAACCGTAACATTTTCAACTGCTGCCGAGAAAGATCCACCGACACCGTCATCGGTGACGCCGGGAACGGGATCGACGGCGGGGGCTGCGCCGTAGATGCAGGAGACGGCATCGAAAAGGCGAGGAGGGAGAGGGAGATTACGAGACAGAAGATTGAGGGCACAAATTAAGGTCTTGGTTTTGTCTATGTGGTCGGCGACTTCGAGGGGAGAGCTTTCTCTCTCCTCCACCATCATCTGAGCTACCATGGCGGGAACCCGCCGTTCGTTTTTCTTATTTCTTTTTGGGTCTTGAGGATTTTGAAATAAAAATAAAAATAAAAATTAAGAGGAGGAGCTGTTTTCTAACGGTTTATACTTTATTTTGTAACGCTACGCTAGAGAGAAAATATGTCGTCTGTTCTCAAGTTGAGTTGTGATTTCTCTTTACTTTCCCAAACCCTCTCTCTCTCTCTCTCTCCTATAAAACTAGTCTTGTTAATGCAACTACATAAAAGTCCTATTTTGTCCTACTAATTACAGTTTACACCTCCATATTAGAGAAATAACATCTTCTTTTTTCTTTTTCTTTTTCTTTAATTGATTAAGTGCAGTCATGCTATTATTACGATATTTTTTGACCAAGAAACTGATAAATTAATAGAAAATAATTTTTTGATATATGATAAACGTACCGTCGTTATATATTTATAACGACATTTTTTATGTAAAATTATCAAAAAATATTATAAAAATATCAATTTCCTTTTGACAAATGTCAAATTCAAAATTAAAATTCGTTATTTTTTAAATGTATTTTAAATTTGGAACAAATCGAATAAAGAATTTGTAATGACGATTGACGGATTGTATGTTGTAACTAATTTTATTCTTAGGTTTTTTTTTTCCTTTTCCTTTTTCATTTTTTATATGTGGTGATTCTAATTTATTGAGGATTTGTTGGAAATTTTGTTATTTCTCTTTGTGATAGGAGGGCATTGCACGATCACTTAGAATACAAATTTTCACATTTTCATGAAGTATGGAATTAATGAAACGTTTAAAGCTATGGATGGACTTTTCTCTCATTGTGCTTGTAAATTAAAAATATTTATTTTATTCTAAAATTAGATATATATTTTGACTTTTTTCAAGTTAATTCGTAAAATTTTAAAATTGATATGAAATTATTTAATTTTAATACAAATAAATATAACAATTGTAAACTAACTATAAAATACTAATTATTATTTTTTGTTGTTTTCAAAATTTTAACGAAATTATATTAATTTTGAGTTTAGGACTTCGCTAATTGACTTTTAAAAATTAAAATATATTTCTAATTTTGGAACAGATATAGTAATAAAAATATTGTAGCCCAAAAAATCATTAACTATACTTTTTCATCACACCAACTTTTAAAGAAAATTGAGAAGACTAAGGATTTCTCCTCTGTACTAGGCAGTAGGCACCTTTTACTTATTACATCACTAAATTTTTTAATTTATGCAATTAATCCATTGTACTAATAAAAAAAATTGAAATTGTACCACTCAGTTAAAAAAATTTGGATGAACGTTAATTTCAGTTGGCTAAACTAAAGATTTCTCATTGTAGTTGACACTTTTTACTTATTAACCCACTACATTTAAAAAATATGCAATTAACCCATTGTATTAATAAAAATCCTCAATTATGGTTAGTCTGTACAAAAGGGGCACAAAAGCTACGAACTACACACGCACGCCGCATAAGCAATTGCACAGTTCTAAAGCAATGGACGACGATATGGTGTGAGAAAAAACCCCAATATTTTCCCTCTAATTACAATTGAATCGATCTCCTATTATTGGAACCTTAGTCTGCCGAGCTTCATCATGTTTGTTTATAATAATTGAGCAAATGTGCTTAAGAGATTCGTCATGTTTGATATGGGGTTGTACTCGTTGAGTTTAAAAATCTTAATTGATATTTTCATTTTAGGTTCATTGTATGTTGAGTTTGTATTGAGGCTTCATTTTACCACACAACTTAGATCCATTTGGTAAAATAGGTTTTGATGGTCAACCATGGTTAGATTGATGTTTATGGTGTTGATGGATGATGGTAATGAAGGAAAGAAGTTGGTACTTGAATATGTGGAGAGAGAAGAAAAGGAAAAAAATAAAATAAAAGAAAATAAGAAATCTATTTTCATGTCATTAAAGAGGTTTAATTAAGAAATATAATTAGATTTAATTGGTAATTGAATAAATCAAAATTTTAATGTGTGTAATAAATAAAAGGTGTCAAGTACAGTGGAGAAATTACTAATTTTGTTGAAAAAAATTGAATCAAGTTAACGTCCATCTAATTTTTTTTTATAAACAGAATGGTCTAATTTCACTATTTTAATCAGTTTAATATGATAATTGAATAAATTAAAATTTTAGTGGTGTAATTAGTAAAAGATGATAATTAATTTTGCCCTTTGTTTTTTCTAATTCATAAACACGAAGGAAATACAAATGGGGAGGAACTGTGGTTCTTTCTTTTCAATTCCTTTCTTCTCTCCAAATTTGAAAACCGCACACTATGTAATTCACAAAATTTTTATTTTAAACAAAACAGAAAAATAATAACACTGTATTTTTAAAAGCTGAGGTAGAAAAAAATATTCTTCTCGAAGTCGTGTCAAATGATCAGTGGATGGTGATAACACCCTTGAGACTATGTCACAACTTTTTTTTCCTTTTTAACCCCTGCATATTTGTAATTTTATAACTTTGTACTTTTTATTTTATAATTTTATCCTAATTTAATAAAATTACTATTATATCCTTACACCCAATACGCATTTCACAGTGACATTATGTATGTCACAGTTAAGTTGGACTTCATGTATAAACTATTTTGAAAGTTGGACTTCATTTATATTACTATTTTGAAAATTACAGTACAATTTAAACATTATGTAGAGGAAATTACGAAGAACAATAGTTTACTCTACTATTTTCAATCGTAAAAAGTAAAAAAATAATACCCCCCTCCAACCCAGAATCTAATTTTCAAAGGGGCAAGTGAACTAACTTAAGATGTGTTAAGCTAATAAAATATTGTAATTATATAAAACCCACGAGGTTTATTCTAAGAATCAAATTCTCTGCTATTGCCATCAAAATCTAAGAAAATTATAGATGTGTTATCCTTTGTACGTTGTGTTCTGGCCTCGGTTAACAAAATATTAGCAATCTTTTCTGCAGAATTCTCTCCGTCCTTGCCATTTCTCTGAGAGATCAAGATAAAGAGATTATTAAAATGACCTGGTAAAAATTCACACACATTCATAGACCAAGTGAAGTGATATTACCTCGTGGACGAGTTGAAATAGCTTCCTGTAGTTAACAACGTCCCAAAAGCCATCACTGTATCCGAAAACCACCATATTAAGGTTGAATAATAATACGGAATATACATTTACTTTGAACATAAAGGGGTTCCAAAATATAACATAAGAGCACCAGTAGAATCACTTAGACAACCACATGAATTAGCTTATCGACTTCCCCCCAACAGTACTGTATAAAACTACTATCATGCTCCAATGTTGAAACTGTAGTTAAATCTACACAAATCCTTGAATATAATTTTTTTATTGACAAGTTATACAGTTAAATATAAATTAGATTACTAAAATAACTATTTGGAACCAGATGCAATAGTCTTCTGCCATCATCACTTTTCAATTCATTGAGGTCTTGAAGTTAGATAATATAACCCAACCTAAAAACTAAAACCACCAAACAAGAAAATAAACCTTGAATTTTTCTACTATGCCCAGCAGTAACATCATCCATAAACTGAAAATGCTTGAATAGGGGGAAGTTTATCTTGCATTTCTCATAATGGAATGCACAATTCTACTACCCTTGCATATGCATAAACTAACAAATCCGAGTTCCAGGCAATTCTCAATGAAAAAAGGAACGCCATTCTACTATATAAAGATATATGTATAGACACATATATGATGAGAAAATCAAAAGCACAACTTTGTACAATGTTTATTTTCAAATTGGTCAATCAAATTGGTCAATTAAACTGTAGATCAGCCTCATGAGCCCAAATAAAAACTGGAAATAAACAAGAACTACAAGGGACTGCTACATGGGCTGCAATATGCTTTGCAGCTAATAAAGACATTAATGAGAATAGGAATCACCTAGCTAATACTGCAAAAGCCTTGCTTGCTTGATGTATGTACACAACTTGACTTATATAAGGTTCTGAACTAAAGCGAGCATCCTGCTGCTTAAGAAATTTGTCTCCTAGCATCCGAGCAAGGTTTAAACCTGAAAAAACACCAAACAAGCAGGTTAGTTATTCGTGGACATTGAGCTAAATATATGATATATAAGACAACACAGAAATTGTACCACATAATCGGGTTTCCCCATCTTTCAGAGGTTCTCCTAATGCTTGGATGCGTTGTCTTTCAGAATAACTGGTTATTCTGTGGTCTTCTGTCATCTTAATATGCTTTCCATCAATACTGCCAGAACAAAAATAAGGTTGCAGCAGCTTGTAAGCATTATCTTACTAACAATACAATAATTTCAATTTCAAGACGGACCAAAATCAAGTCTATAGTAGCTGCTACATTCACATAGAAGCAGTGAATTGCTCATCTAATGTTACCTTGCTCATAGATAATGTGCAATTTATATTACTGTCATTCAATCTCTTTTTTATTTTTATTTTTGATACAGGAACTTGCGACCAATACCATTTGGTTGTACAGGGTGAAAACTGAAAAAAACTCTGCACACAATATCCCACAAACAACGCAACGTGGCTAAGTCAATTAATAACTATGTTTGGGTGGCGACTATTTGCTTCAGCAGATGGAGTTACGAACCCTAGATATGTACCTTTTGGCGCTGTCGATAAATATTTTTGCTATCAATTAACCCAATTCATTTATTTAATCATTTTTAATTGGCTAAGCGTTTGTTCTCCACTGCAGTTTACGCTTGAACAGACTCGATCTTGAAGGTGGAAAAACATAAATAAATAATTAAAATGACAAGATGAGACCCTAAAGTAGTTTGGAAATGTATGCTAAACCTATATAACTTCTATTTTGATGCCACAAATGAGGTCGGTATGCATTTGTAATTTCTACATATAAATGTTTCAGGTCTCAGCAAAACTGTAATAGAAATGGGTATAAAGCTTATAGAACAATTTGTGTATCCCAATTTTTCTAACCAATGATTTCACTGAAGAGAATCCTACACTAGGGGAACAAGCATCATGATCGCACAATGTATACAAAATTAAGGTACAGGAGTAACAGAAAGGAAACTTGTGAGGAAAGGCACCAAGTCATGGTGCCTAGGGGCCAGCTCAAAAGGGAATAAGCATTTTGTGCCTCTCAAAGATAAAGGGTACGCACATATTCCATATGAATCACACACATTTTGAGTTGTACAATATTTCTAATGAAGCTGGAAAGAGAAAAAACTAGCAACATTGTCTAAAGATCAAAAGATAAGTTAGACAGAAAAGGATATAAAGATTTCCAAGTAGGTAATTAAATTCCAAAAACATAAAATTGTAAGAATTATAATGCTATGCATGTTCAGAATCTAACAGTAACTCCATAATTAACCAAAGAATGTTAAAATGACAATGCAGCGGCCACATACTTTACAACACAAGCAGAGTCTCCAACATTCGCACATTGCACATAGAACATTTCATGTCCGTCAGTCCAAATCAGAACCACTGTTGCAGTACAACCCTGAAATTTTGAGTTTTATATCACAAGATAAAAACGATAAACCTCATGCACCACAAGAACAATAAAAATAACAAACCATATAATGCCTTTCATTGTTGTAAGGGGGAAAAACATATCACCCTAACTAAATTTAGGACAAGAATCCAATTCTGAGAATTAAACAAATTCAAGTTGTTCCTATGCTTAAACTAGACATCAAATTACAATAACCAATTAACCATATAGGATAAAATAATTAATTGCAAGTTTGCACGAATGATAGTCCTTCCAACTTCCTTTCCTGAGTAAAACATACTGTTAAACCACAAGCCCCTAAAGCCATCTTGGATTTCTCATCAAGTGTGTGGGTTTTATCAAAAGTATTTTTTTTAAAAATAATATGGAACCTTAATGCAAGTTTTTGAAATTTTAGATAATGGAAACATAAAACAAAATGGAAAAGGCTATCCAAACAGGCCTTAAACAATTTTGAAACAGGAAGGAGAGAGAGAGGGAGATAGAAGGGAGCATAAACAAGAATACAAGGATATTAGAGAAACTGACTCAGATCTGTGTTTAAGGTTCCCCTTCTTTCCAATATCCTACTGCTTCATTCCGGTCATTTCTATTATCAATAAAAATAGGTTCCAGTGATAATACAGATTTTCTATGACAAAGTATGCCAACATTTAACAGACAAAGCCAAAGATAACTAGAAGGAACTACAACTGTTCCACAATGCATAAATATTCTTATTAAGTAGAAAAAGAGGATTTCAGTAAATAGAGACAGAAAGTAAAAGGAGAGGACAACTACAATGCACATATATTGTACTTAATAGTGGTAGGAAATTAATTCTATTCCGGGACTTCATTACTTATCCAAATGGAACTACACATGCTGACCACAAGTAAATTGTAGAGAGTATGACCAGAGATAGTCCCTGTCAGATCATCAGGCTGAATATAGAATAATAGAAGCAAGAAATAAACAATATTAGGAAGATAGTTGTCATTTTAACGTCATGATAGTATTCAGGAAATAATACAATCTAGGTTGTAATAAGTAAGGAAACACATGGAAGCAGAAAATTCAAGAACACTTTAATAATCAAGAAATAACATACATTTTTGGGAATAAACAAAGACGCAAAAGGATATGAAAAAGTGTCCATTATTGACAAAATAAAAGCAATACAGAGGAACACATTGGCTAGTTCAGTCACAACTCAAGCAGAAATATCTACAAGAAAATGACAACCAGAACAAGTAAAGACAAGTTGAAGAAAAACCTCATAGTAGTGGTTCATGCATGCCTCTGTTTGAGAAAATGCTTCTCGAAGGACATCTGAAGCATCACATTGAGATAAAACCCTCTCTCTTTTAAATGAGTCCCCCAAGACACTAGCAACTATCTCTGGCAATAATCTGGATATAAAATTATTTGAAAGTAAGTAGCTGATATCATGCGAGGAGAAATGAAAGTGTTGGTTGTGACCATAGCTAATTCACATATATGATAAGGAAACATAATTGAGAAATACGCCTGTATCCCAAATGGAATCATCAACAAGGTCAGAACTCAGAAGGCAGGTTCAGATATAAATATCAATCTAGTTTATTCTGAACCTGACCAGGCTGAATTCAGCTGTTGTGGCTTTAATATGGAGCGAACGTTTTACTAATATTTAGATGAAGATACCAATAAGGAGTCTTTCAAAATAGGACATATAAACATGTTGACTTCCCTTTACTTGGCCAGGCAATTAAGGCTTCACTCAGCTGTTCAATTCTCAAAAGTTACAATTAAAAGCCCCAGAACAGACATGTTATTCATGTCCAATGACAAACTAAAAAGCATGCATTGGAAAGCTCATTACCATGATCAATTCTATTTCTTAGCACAAGAGATAAATTAGAGAAAAACGGAAATGAAACACTAACTTGCTAGCAGATATAGCAGCTGCTGCTCCGCCATGTCCATCACATATACCAAACAATCCAAACTGCAATATCAGCAATAAACTTTAGCGCTTCCAGGTATCAGAATACAAATTTAAGATGACAAACATACATATATTGACATATATATTATGAAACCTGATCAGCCCCATGAAGAGGCCATTGGTAATAGCAGACATCTTCCATAGGCAGCTTCTTTCCTCCTCGACGCAAAGACATGGGATCTGATGCCATACCTAATCTAAATGGGATCTGACCAGTTTGAGATGCAATCTGAACCTACAATGCGATAACCATCAAAGATTCAAAGTTAGAAGTGGGGTTACATTGTAAGGAAACACTACATAAGCAGAAACCAGCATTTTTTTTTAATTTTATTATCTCGTTTGTTCTTGTTTCTAGAGAGAGAAATGGACGGGTGGGGTGCACGAGAACTCAGTTAAGAACCTTAATCTGACCAACCCCTTTAAACACCAGTTCAACCACTATATACCACTTACCAAAATCATTTTACTGTGCAAATACAATCACCACAAGTCAATAACCAAATGGTGATAGATCAAAGGATTAGCCAAAAGAAGTAATTGGGTTTGTAATTATTTGATAAATTACTAAAAGTGATTATTAAATAGATATATGTATAAATCTCCTCTACAAGAGCTACATTGATCACTCTTTTTCAACTGATAAATGACAAAATTCTTAACAAAAATAGAACATGTATATCTTATAATTGCTATTGACAAATTTTATGCAAGGGAAACAAACAAATCATGGGAGATTAAAAGTTTATAGTTGCGTGTTTACATGTAATATAATATATCATACAAAAGTCTCTAAACATTACAATAAGCAAGATTAACATTTTTAAAGTTGAAATTCTCAATTTTCATATTTTGATGACACTTGTAGCCACTACCTTAGGTTTGCATTGAAAAGTTGAAAATATTAATTGGATTAACAATTTAACAGATATACTCAAATAAAGAACAAAAATCTGATTCATAGATCATCCTATAGAAAGGTAGTTGAATTATTAATACACAAATAAAGAACAAAAATAAGATTCATAGATCATCCTACGGAAAGGTGGTCCATGCATATGTAGATTCTGATCCAACAATCAGGCAATTATCCAAAATACAATACACGTCCAATTTATCATTTTTTTTTAACATTTCAGAACATCTGACTTCTAAACCAAGATTGTAAAAGTTAATAGAATGGTTTCTGTATAGGGAAATACCATAAACCAATAAAGCTTAGGAAGAAGTCATTAAAACTGCAAGGAAAACGTGCTCCTGGAAATGCTACTACCCACATAAATAGCTTCCCTTTACTCGAGAATCAAGACAATAAAAATCTTGACCTTGAAAACATTTTTCCTATGATAAAATTGGCAAAAAGACTTACAAATATCTTTGAAGTTGTGCCAAGAGTTATTATATCTCCACTTGCAAGCTCAGCTGGGTCACCCCAATGTCTACTTTCAGAATGAGCATGGTGGATTGCCTTGGAATTCAACAGTGTTCCATTCAAACTACCCATGTCGACCAACTCCCATTTCAACTTCTGCAACCATATGCCATCCAAAATAAATACATAAATAAAAGAAAAAAAAAATACTTTACCGACGGATACTCACTAGAATGCATATCAAGTAGTATAGCTATCAAGAACTTTACATTCAAATTCCAATTTATCATTGCATGCTTTCCTGAAACCTCAGAATCCTTCAGTAACAACGCACTTGGTGAAACTCTCCCAAGAGTAAGTGGAAGCCCAGAAGTATTTGTTGACTGTATGGAACAACGAATCCCAAAAGAAGGACCAGAGATAACCTCCAGCATTAGATTGCTTCCTGCGCTTCCTGCACTTCTAACAGACAGATATGATGACATGTTTTACATATTCCACCAATGAGTAAGACATTGAGAACAGTAACGTACCATTAGCTACATCTTTACTGAGTATTTTCTTCTGTTTTTTTTTCATAAATTTGATTATAAAAGTAAAAAAAAAAACTATCTCTTTTTTCACAAGTGAGAGAAGGAGAAATTACTTCGATCTGCAGCATCTTTTGGAACACACTCTCTAATTGTATCCTCTTCTGAACCAAATCTCGAGTCATAACATAAATCTTCCTTTCTTCTGAGTTTCTTTTTTTCGGCAGACTGGTTTGCAATTAAAGGGCGCTTAAGCGTCTGACCGATAAAAGTATCTTCTGATATGTCCAGAACAAAACTATCACCTGGAAGAAGTGAAGGATATGTTTTAATTAGGATAAAATAAAAATAACAATGCTAATACAAATGCTTGGATATTAAAAAGTAATATTAGTTAAGAAACATAGCAGGATTGAGTTGACTACTATGTGCCAACTGGGGTGCAGTAGGTGGAAGCCTGTGTTTAAAAGCAAGTCCATGGGTCCGTGGCGAGTTTAAAAGCACTTCAGTTAGATGAGATGCTCCCTCTGGGCCATAACTCCTAGCAAACTCAGTACTACAATTTTGAACCAAATCTAAATCTTCAGAAACAAGAGGCCTCTCTATGTCCTTGTCCTTATCCTTGTCCTCAACCTAGAATTATATAATCACAATGTTTAATCAGTCATAAGTCTTTAACAACAACCAAGAAACAGCAATGTTACTAAAAATTTATCCATGGAACAATCTTGCATAAGGCCTAACATGACTACCAAAGATGTCAACATTAGTTTTTAGCTTAATATACAAACCATACAAATGATGATTCACAAGTCGCTCAGTACAGCTGCAGGGTAAAATAATTTATGACAAGAACAGAACAATAGATATACTGTGTCTAGAAAACACAAGACAACTTCATATTGGATTCGTAAAATATGTACACATCATCCTATTGAAAAATTTTCACTTCATAATAACCACTGCACAAGTACCAAATCCCTTGTGTTTGACCTGAAAGAGTGGAGCACACACTACACACACTTGAATTCCACTTCAAAGTGAGAAAAGCTTCTGCTGACTAGTGCTCCACCTATATAACCAAACCATAAGAGAGTATTTCCAGTTTCATATTAAAAGCTAAAAGATGGCAATTCCTACTAGACCTAATACTTCTGGACGCCTCAAACATTTTTTTTTGGTAAGTTAGATGCCACTAAATTACACCCAAAATGTTTCCATTAAATCTATTTGTGAGATAACTGAGATGGTATTAACACTATTTTGAAAATTTTGAACAAAATCCATAATATTATATCATTATATCTGTAGGAAAGTATGATAAGTGTCAAATTCTAGATTTCGATGGTTACCAATTGCTTCGATCTGAACTATTACTAAGATTTATGAGTTAAAATTGATCATTTTAGGCATATTAACTTTCCTTTGCATTAAGAAGAAAAAGAAAAATGACTGGGAAGTATGATGAGGTGAAATGCTTGACTTAAAGGAGAGGCAGGAGGAGCGAAAGAAGGGCCTGGTTCCACGTTCTAGAAACCATCATGACCGCTTTGGGTTGCATTTGCAGTGAATGGTAGTGAAGCAATCCAGATGCATACGGTCCGCTAACATGAATTAATATTTATTCAAAGTCAGCTCCCAAATCTATTTGGTCCTAACCACAAAATAAACATTTTGAATTCAAATTTAATGAGCAAGAGTTAATAATTATTTATCTCTATTTAGCATGCACCAAGAAACAATTCTTAATTTCTTATTATAGTCTTTCTATAAATAAGACGACCTTTTTACCTTTAATTAAAATTTAGAGAGAGACTGAAACGAAATTTCAACAATCGAAGATAAGACCCTTTTCTCTTCTGTATTTTGGTTTGGGGTAGAAAAATAATGTCGGCATGGCAAATTACAGTCTATAATAGTTTGTGATAACTTTTAAGACAGTGTAGCAATTGTATTGGTCCGTTATGATACATTTGCAACCAATGACTGTATCTACAGAAACGAATAACTTACCAACCATCTTTTTAACTATATAAATGAAATCGTCACTTTATATTGATCTATTGTTGTCACGGTGGCATGGCGATAACTGACTGCCAAGACGCCTAAGCGATAAGACGCCAGCCATGGCGTTGTCTGTATGGCGACAAGTCATTCATAGTAGTGTGCAATTTATTTATTATTTATTTTACTTCAAAAGTGCGTTGAAGTTTCATGAGTTTTTTTATGTGGCAAAATTATAACTTTTAAGCGTTATTGTACATGCAATAAAACTAAGTTAGCAACTAATAATTCATGGAGACAAACAACCCATTACCCATGTGACATAGGACCATGGTTTGAATTGCATTCGAGGCGTAAGCCTCGAGGTGCGCCTCAAAGCGAGGTGGTAATTTGCTATGGCGAGGCTTAGGCCTCAAAGGAAAATACGGAGGTTTGCGCCTCATTTGGCTGAGGTGTAAGTCTTAGTGCGTTTCGCCTCAAGGCATAGGCCTTGATTTGAATTTAAAAAAAATCAAAAAATTGTTAATCTCTTTTTACTGTGAAACAAATGTTAATCTATAGTTGCTTTAAGGATTATATGAAACTTCAAAGTGATGGGTATTCTTTTGGTTGATGAATGAAAGGGAATTTATATGCAAAACAAGTGAAGGAGGTGAGATAATCTACCACACATTTTTCATTGATCGTGAATGTTCTAAAGTAACACTTTCGTTAA
Organism: Panax ginseng; assembly: GCA_020205605.1. NCBI lineage: Eukaryota > Viridiplantae > Streptophyta > Magnoliopsida > Apiales > Araliaceae > Panax > Panax ginseng. Next base: position 17,099,163 of record CM035149.1, on the reverse strand, counting down.
TTTTCTTTAATCCTTCTTTTGAATATTAAAGACATACATTGGCATAATATTTTTTAATTTTGTTAGTAACAAATTTTAATCTTTGATATCTTTCTGACGATATTTTTAATTAAGCTTTCTTTTCTTAAGGCGGTACCACATGTAACTTTCTTTTCTCTCATGCATTTTATTTTATTTTAAAAATTCTCACATTCTATCACACATTTTATAATTTAATTTATTGCCTTCTTTTTTTCTTACGACCATAAAAAGGCGGCAATTTCCGCAATGTGGTTCGGTTTGTTGCATTTGGAACATTTAAGTTCACCTCTCTCTTTCATGTCGAAACTTTCGAAGTTTTTTTCTCTCATGCTTTATTCATTTTATTTTATATACACGTTATGTGTATCACACATACTAGTGGATTTAAATCTAAATTCTAAGTGGCGAGGAGCGGAAGGCGCAAAAATTCAAAAGAAAAGGACAAGATTGTAGGAATAGGAATAGGCCTCCTCCCATAAGAAGATGAGGACCTCATTTGGTTATTTATGTCTTTTATGACCTTGATTATAATGATGGATTATTTTATGATTTTATTAGCATTTTTTTATACTTTTTTGGGGATTTTTAAGTTTTCAAATCGAGGCTTACGCCTCGCTCCGCCTCGCCTTGTTTGGAAAAAAACGCATCGTACCGCTTTTAGCTTTTTTCAAACATTGCATAGGACCCAAATATATCAAACCAATTTGTGGACTACAAGCAGCCACATTATCCCACTCAACATATGGAGGACATTAGTTGTCTTCAACATACATACATCGAGGTGTAAATGAATAGAGTCGACTCGAGTATTAAGTTGTTCAGATTTGGTTCATAGAATTTATCGAGTCAAAAATATAATTTGATTTAGGCTCGTTTAGATACCGAACCGAACACGATTCCGAATCGAGCCCGATCAATTTGAACTTTTCGAGCGAATATGATCTGAGTGTCAATAGAAAATTGCAATTTGAAAATGTTCGAGTAATTTATCGAACTTTAAAATCTACTCATAATTGAATCATTTATATTTCTAGTCTAGATCGAATCGAATTTTTAGCTTAGCGAGAATCAAGCTCGAACCGTTTGGTTCATTTTACATCCTTACGCATACCTACGTGGGTCAGCATCAAGTTGACTATGCATGCCTTCACAAGCTTTGCAAGAAAGTACACAACCCACTGTATCTGAAGGCTGACCCACATGCAACAGTAGTACAAAACAAAAGCCTCTTTTTCTTTCACTTCTTCTTCTTCTGTTCTTTTTCTTTGTATTTTTCCTTTCGCGCTTTCGCAAAGAAAAAGATTTCATAAAGAATCGTTGCTGCGTGCGGCCACAAGTCTGCGTGTGAGTCGGCAAGTTAAAGTGGATAGATCGACCAAGTTGCCAAAGCGTTCGCCTTCGCAGCTTCCCCCAAGGCAAGTGTCGACTTGCTGATTGCTCTTACGTCTGGACGCCAAGGTGTTGCCATGAAAACTATGCATTGATCGGTAGTGTAAAAAAGGGAGAAAAGATGAACTCAATATTTAATATTTGCTATCTACACAAACTACTATTTCCCCATGACAATAAATTAAATGTATGTAAACATCTACTTTTACTCCGTTCTCCTTTTCCTCAATGCTGAATGAGGGAAGAAACCTCCTTCCTTCCACTTTTACTTCCTCATCACTCCAGCGTGTCAGCTTATTTCTCTACCAAACACTAGGAAAGAATAAAAAAATATAGATAAAACTTAGGATAGTTAAAAAAGTGATTCCTCAATTTTACATATTACCCAAGCAATGTTTTGACAGAAGAGTTAATTAGTTCAAGTATCCAAACAAAAATTCAAATGAAGCTCTGTATTCTAACAAGATTATGATATATGCAATGTAATTAACATAGGAAATCATAACAAATTTTGCTGCAACATTGATCCACAAACATGTATTCTGTTAAAAGTAGCAATTACTTAATTGAATTTTTTTTTGATAACTTCTAACCAATGCCGAGTTGCCAACCCATAATTAACACCAAGGTGAAATAAGTACATAAACATTCAACAATCAATAAAAAATTAACAGCACCTTTCAATTAAGCCAAAAAGTTAATTGACCAAATGCACACCATTAAGTTTGGTAGAAATTAACAAGCTTGAAAATTTGAAATTCAGATAGACCCAAATGAAACTGCAAACAGCTTAACATTTCCAGTCCCCTCATACCCAATTTCATAAATATTTTAAACCTAACAATCTAAAACCAAATAGAACATAAAGTCTACGCTTTATATTCAATTCATACTTGATCGGGGCAATGGATACCAAATCAAAAACCCTAAATTCAAAAATTAAGAACGGATGCATAGGTACCCATTACATACCATTACATAAGTGTGTAAATGATATGATATACAGAGAGATAGAGAAAAAAGACCTTGACCGTGCGGGAGGCGCGGATGGGGCGAGAGAAGAAGCGCCATGGCTTGCAGGCGAAGATGATGAGAAGAATGATAAGAAGCAGCATAAGGATGAAGAGAAAAACAGCAGCAGCTGATACAATGCTGCTGCTTGGCCACAGCTCTACCATCGCCTTCGCCATCGGTGGTCAGTTTTTCCTTGTGTCCGTCTGATTATGAGAGAGAAAATTAACAACCACGCCCACGCTACTCACTCTCGGTTCTGCGAGAACCTCGCATTGAAATGGTCACAATAATTATTAGTCCTCTATTTTCAATTTTAGAGAGGCATGTTTATATATGTTTATATACATATATATGTATGGGAAAATGTATATATAATTAGGAAATTAATACTTTTACATATATTTTTAATTTTTAATACTTTTAGGTCCCTCTCATATATTGAACATGGGTCACAGTCCCACACTCCCCCTTATGATCTTATAAATTTTTTTTAAACACATGAAAGTAATATTCTCCCATAATATTTAAAAAAACATAAACAAATGCATGGGTTGAATTTAAGTTTACAGGAAAAATTAAATCAAATACCAAATCGAGTATTATTAAAATTTTGAATGACCTCAAATAGAGTATTTGTTCAACTTGTTTAATAAACAAATTATTTATAATTCACGAGTATTATTAACTAAATCGAACTCAAATTTTAAATTAAAGTTAAAATATCAAATTTTCAGTCTCAAATTATATGTTACATTATTTAAGACGCATTTAAAATAAAAAAAAATTTGAAACTCATAATATTATCACTCAAAATATGACTCATAATATTATCACAATTTATATAAATATAAATGATAAATCAAGTTTAAATGATTATAGTTAAACTGAAAATTGACATAATTTTAACTTAGACTCGCTTATAAAAATGAGAAGAACAGAGGTTGGGCCTGGATTTGAAGAGTTTAATGAGAGAGGACTTCAGCTTGGTTTCTTATCCACAATAATTATTTTGTTGGGTGGACTTGGCTGCATTAGTTGACAAATAAATATCTTCGTTACTCACGTTGGTCTTCTTAACAAAGAAAAATAAAATTAATATTGGGCTTTAGTTGTGATGTGGCCCACTTAAATCTTGGTATTGCCTCAACCCAAACATGAGAGTCGAAATATCAAACTTTATTATTTATATGTATATACAGAGAATAACTACTATCTAATGTGTATAAACTTTTAATAGCATAAACTAGCACTAGGTGGCGCGTTGTAAATAATGTGAGATTAAAATAAAAATTTATAAAATTTAGAGGGTTAAATAAAAAGATATATAAGTTTTAAATTAAAAAAAATAAAGTAATAACATAATTAAACTTGTAAGTAAATATAAAAGAGAAATTTTGTGGGCAGAGTTCGAAGTGTATCTGAAAAAATTTCCAATGGATAATTCTTCAGATATATACTTTTCAATGCTTAGACCAAGGTTCTATTAATTATCCCATGGAAAAAGCAAAAAAAAACAGCTACATATTTGCTTCCATATAATCCTCCTCTACAATCAGGGACGGAGCCAGGATTCCATATGGGAGGGGGTCAATTTTTTTTTTTAACAACATACTATATATTTATCACTAAAAAATAAAGTTCCATAATTACAAAACATATTTTTACTAAAACAAATATAATGTATTAATATAATTTTCTTTGACAAAGACAACAAAATATAGTAAAAAAAAGTCTTTTAGAACATATCAAAGTTTCATCAGAATTGCAGCCGACGTTCTTTCAAATCACAAAATTCATCTATTATACTAAATGAAAAAAATGAGAAAATATCTTTATCTTCACAATAGTCATTAGTCAATACTATTATACTAAACAACAACCAATCTGATTTGAACATTAAAATTTTAGACTATTCTATTTTTTGTAAGTTCCACTTGGTATTATAATAAATTTAGCCCAATAGTCATTAGCTAATGTTTATCTTCACAATAGTCATTAACCCACTTGATATTCTAGTGTCTGGCCCAAAAAATCAGCCCACTTGATATTCTAGTGCCTGGCCCAAAAAATCTTGGGAGGGCCATGGCCCCCAACAGCCCCAAGGTAGCTCCGTCCTTGTCTACAATCTCGAGTATAATATAAAAGAGTCCTGCTATGCTTGTATTTCGGCAAATTTATATTAAAATAACTTTACCAGTTGGCGCAGTTGTTCAAATGACATTCAGGGACGAGTCATAAATTCGGACAGGGATGCGGGCGTAAACCCGTATGAAAAGGCTGACCCGAATTCGTGGAGATTAGTCCAACTGCAGTTGAAAAACTTTCGATTATTAAAAAAATGAAATAAAAAATTAAATCAAATTACAATTGTGAAACATATATTAATACATGAGATTAGATACAATTATAAGAGAGTCACAATTATTACACATCCTTCTAAAAAAAATATCACTAATATTTATACATGTAATTAACAATCAAAAAATCGACGTTAAAAATTACAGTATATATCAATTTTTTTTGTTCCGCAAAGAATAATTTTATTTTTATTAAAAATAATATTTTGTTTTACAAAAAATAATTTTATTTTTATTAAATATAATATAAAATAACACGATGTCTTAACTCTACTTGTTGATGAGATTAAGCAAGTTAATGGGATGTTTGTTTAGAGTTGAATAGAGCTAAATAGCTAAATTGGTCAATGCGTTTGTTTTTTTAGTGCGATAAATTTGAATCAGAAGTAAGATGAACAAAGTTTGAATGACTAAGTCGATTTTTTTTTAATTTGAATGGTTGAATGAGCAATTTGAATGAAGTAAAAAGAAATTAAAAAAATTTTAAAAAAAATATTAATCATTATATTAAGTAATATTAAATAAATTTACAAAAATTTTAAATGTTTTAAGAGGGGTAAAATAATAAAATTTTGTCATTCAGATGTTTCAGACATAGTAATTATCAAACAACTTTTTTCATTCAGATTCACATTCAACTTATTCAGATTCAGATTCAGCTCATTCAGATTTAGATTCATATTCATTCATTTTTTATCAAACATCTCCTAAGAATTCTTAACTTTGTCACATCTTTCTATAAATCTGGCAACAAGTCGTTAACATCATAAGTACCATCATGTACCCCATAATTATTCTTTAATTTAGTACTAGTCAAAATTAAACAAATATTCCACTGCATATCAAATTCAAAATCCATCTGTCATTGATTATAAGCGTTCGAAAATGACACGGTTAATTTTGCCCCATGATTATAATCATGCTTGCCCTTTGAGATTGGTGTAAGAATTTGTGAGGACAGAACCCTACCTAGCTCAATTTTGTAACTTAGTTTTAGATAAAAATGAAGATTTAAATGAGAGGAACAAGAGACATAGATGGAGACAATAAAAGAGAGTTCGAGAAGGAGTTAGAATGAGAATAGAGAGAAACAGAGATTGTAATTCATATTCCACACGCCTTAACAATACAATATATTACAGTATTTATCAGAACATTCACATTGTAATGAAAATGACAACTCTATCATTTCTAATAACAACTTACTCTACTATTAATTCAAATAACGGACTCTACCATATATTCTACTCTACGACGACTGTATTGATTCTAATTTACGATTTAATTGATTCACTTTACGACTGTGAATCAATAAAAATTAATAATAATTTATTAATGACTTATTAACTAGTTATTTTATTATTAATCCAACTCATATTCTTTATAATTCAATATGATTGTGGTGTAAACGCCAGATTTTGTACGTATGACGAAATCATCAAAACAACATGTCAAAATTGCGCTAACAAGTAGATTGTATTGTTGTGAAATCAAACTCAAGAAACACACACAGATAAACATACACACATCATTATAAGAAATAAAATATGGACACAAGAATTTACGTGAAAATTCAATTGAAAAAAAATCACTTAGAGAGATGAGAAATTCACTAAAATAGTATGGAAAGTGCAAATTGCTTATTTGTGTCATATGTTATTGTGTTCTCCAAACCTTTGTTTTTTGTTGTATTTATAGCTATCATATCCACCTGAATCCAATTAGGAGTATGAGTCATTTTTAAAATTACCTTATAACTACAATTAATGGTTGATCGATTACTTCTCAAATTAGATCTCCTTATCCCACTAAATAAGAAAACACAATCATACTTGAATAAGGACTCCCACTATTTAAGTAAGCTGTCCAAATAAACGTATATGAGTCAACACTAAATCATGTCCGTTAAATAAGTCAGGCTATGTGACGCCCCCAAAATAAGTCCAATCCATCCAACCTATTCTGAGTCGCCAAATACATGGTACAGAAAATAACTACAACAACACATATGCTGTGAGTTTTGATATAAATATATACCAACTGTGACTCATGCCTAGCAACTGTGACAAGACTCGCAAATGATACCTTACATAAAGGTACAATCTAGAACTATTTTAGAAATTAAAATCTTTGGGAAGTGCTCAAGGAAACCTTCGTACATAAGAGGCCATGAATCTAAGTTTTGATAGATATCATATGTCCAGATAATTATCCTTGGTTGATCCAATAGACCCAAAAAAAAATGAGAAGATTACTATCATGTTCCTTCCAATGGTGAGTCTTCTCTTGACATATAACTATCTCCACCGTTTGCGATTGAACATTATGTTTCAACCCAACTCTAAGATCATATAGGTAGTGCTCGTAGATATACTCAGCAAGTGGATGTGCACAACCCTTTCTTATGATAACAATAGATTGTATGTCATTAGACATCTTGTATAATAGTGGCAAAACACCCTTCCTAAGTTGGGTTCACCTCACCCTATTGTTGTTCACTAAAATCAATTATTAAGTGACGTATAATATACGACACACACATCTTAGGTCCTCAATACAATTATTTATTGTATGTCATGCCGTTTTATAATGTGTTGAAAAACTTTGATAGTCTCGGACCACCACATTATTCCCCTGTTATCCCCGCTCGACCCAGCTACACTTTTATTACCTAAAAGGAATTGTGAAGCAAAAGGGTGAGCACAACTAGCTCAGTAAAGAATATCATGACTAAAGATAATTAAATTATCAATAGCCTTCAATAGTAATAAATCAGAGATTTAGAACATATGGTAGATGATAAAACTTTTCAACCATGGTTGCGATTGGAGCGAAAGCAATCCATTAAAAAGTCAGTCAAAGACCATAATGTCTATTATCTTCTATGTTAAAAGTCCACCAACAATGTTTTATCCTCGTAACATCAATCAGCAGTTCCTGTCCACAATCATATAAATAACTCATAATCATATTTGTGGTTTCAAAGTTCTTTTCTCATCCAGGACGAAGATAATTTACATCACCTGTCTTTACGAAACATCAAAGATCATGGTTATACCAAATCACGTTTCATTCATAATCATACTAATAAGTTCATCTTCAGCTCATCGCCAAAGATATTCATTAACAGTTCATCTTTGCACTACATGCCAAAAATATTTAACAACAGGTCATATTTGCATTACGGGCCAAAGATATTCAACAACAGGTCATCTTTGCACTACACGCTAAAGATATTCAACAATAGGTCATCTTTGCACTACAGGCCAAAGATATTCAACAACAATTCATCTTTGCACTACAGGCCAAATATATTAATATCTCAAAGAAATACATAATCATTTCAGAATTTATATAAACCATAATTATAATCATGTTGATCAATTCACCTTTGCACTTAAGCTAAAAATATTCAGTTGTAAATTCAGTGGTCATGATTATACCAGTCAACGATTCAACTTTGCACTACTGGCCAAAGAGAACCCATAGTCACAATCATACCAATAATCTACTCATCTTTACACTTAAGTCAAAGAGAAATTTCTTCACCAGGATTATAAAAAATATTATATATGATAATAAAAATAATATAGTCAACAACTGCATTTAATTTCAAGAGTAAGATTCATAAATCAATGATTTCATAACACCTTAATCTAAATGTTATAAATTACTTAATAATCTCATAATCTAATATTATTAATACTACCACAATATTTTAATCATTTCTTAAACTTATAAACAATTTATTTTAATTGTTTACACTTTACTAATTAATGCATTTAATCATATTAAAATGCCAAACTCATAAGATTTCATCACCAATAACCAACAACCTCATTAAAAATCTGCATATACCATATATAGGATTCTCAAGCCATAAAATTCTATTTTTTAATTTTGTTACTTCACATAACATATTTAATTTATTTATTCATAACTAGTCCATTTTCATGAAAAATACCAAATCAGTTCCAAAAATATTTCTTTTCTGGAATTTAGCTTAATATAGTCCCATATTGAACATATATTTTTCTCGGAATTTTTAAAATTCATTTACTATTTTTTATATGGCCATAACTGCCGAATATTTAGACATTTATCATAAATTGTACTTTTGTCCAAAAATTTCAAAATTTATAGAGTATACTTCTATTATATACATGTACTCCCAATAAAAATTTTACCAATTTTGGAGTTAACCACAAGGAGTTATAAGGGTTTACTTTTAAAATAGTCTTTTCTCATAAAATCCATAACTCCTAATCTATACATCCAAAAATCGCCATTTTTGGACACAATCAAGGAAACTCATCAAATTATCATTTCAAATTTTTTCAGAATTTTTGAAGATTCAAAAAATTTCGAAACTGAAAAACATAATAATCCTTAAAATCTCTCACCTCAAAAGAGCAGTACTTCAGACCGAAACATCGGATGTAAAGCCGAAGGAAACTTACACTGATAGTAACTCTCAAAGTATCTAAATACTTACAAAAATATGCTCGACAATATAGAGAAAAAGAAAACTTATTTCTGGTGTGATTTTCAATTCTAACATAAGCACCTATTTATAGGAAAATGCTAGAACGCCAAAGGAGACTAAATAATAAAATAATATTATTTTTATTCCTCATTTTGTAAGATCCCAAATAATTAATAAATGAAATTTAATTTCCTCTAATTATTATTTTGAAATAGTAAGGGTTGATGTGATTAATGTGGATAGTTATGGGTAAAATACGCAAATATTTCAAAATAAGCAAGTGGTTATAAAATATTCATTGTTGTCGGGGAATATTCGTTTGGTCGTGGAATATTCTTGCTGTCGGGGAATATTAAATGCGACAAGCCTTGACCATGTGTGTGGGCCCCATAACAAAAAAACGATTGGAGGAAGAAAATGACAAATATAAGTTGTTTAAAAATAGCACAGTAGTTGTTTCTGTTATTTTATAATCGTTGGAATACACGGTGGTTAAAACACGATGTACGCGTTGTTGCACCTAAGAAGCTGCAGTATTGCACCAATTATTGACTCTTACATAAGAAGGCACTACTCAATAATGGTTCTGATAATTCTTTATTCGGTGTTTTATTTTATTGATTCAATAATTCTTCGTTGATATTTTATATTCTTTGTTGTTTTAATAATTGTCATTACACAAGTATTTTTCATTATCGAAGCAATAATTCATATTATCTGAATAATATTATTAGATAACATTATTGGCAATGTCTAGAAAGTTACATCTAAGGAGAGGTTTGGTCACCTAATTGCTTGCTGCCAAGAAGGAGAAATTCTTATTGGAAAGCCCCTTTCCAGGAACCGCTGGTTGTCAATATTGTGATTCTCGTAATATTATTTGTGAATAATTAATTATTGATTCATATGATGAGAAAAATATTAATTTTATGTGGATATAGATGGAGAAAATTTTAATGTGACTATTGTTGAAAATTAAAATTTTATCTTTTCTCGATAAAATAATTCATTTAAATATATATAATATTATATTTTAATAATATAATAATGGTGATATTTTTACAACGAATGTGGGATATATGAGTATACGAGGAGGAAGAGTATTTTTGTGACAATAAATGTTTAAAACATGTTAAACATGTCGGTGGACCCCATTTATTGACTAAAATTTGATTACAGCCTCTAAAATTGTCCGTTTATGGATTTCGGTCAATTTCTGTTTGGAATTTGGAAAAACTTTCTTCTGCAAAGTTGTAGAGAATTGAATTTCCTATAAAAACTCGCGAGATTTGAATTTTCTGATAAAAGGGCTATTTATTATGAATTATTGAAGTTCCGAAGTTCCGAAATAATTGATTTTTGGAAGTTTTAAATATTTATATTAACAAAAACGTTTTTTACATTTGCAAGCCTCATTAATCACATGTTAAGTTGCTGAAATCAGAAGTCTAGTGGGCGTATGGAAAATTTTAATATATATTAATATTATATTAAATTTTTCGCTTTTGGTGTTCTAAGCATTTTCCTATAAATAGGGTGCTTAGGTTAGAATTGAAAATCACACCAGAAACTGAAGTTTTCTCTCTCTATATTATCGAGCGTATTCTTGTGAGTATTTTGAGTATACTTTGAGTATTGCTATACGGTGAAAGTTCAAGATATAGTCTATATCTAGTATTCCAGTTAGAAGTACTGATCTTTCGAGGTAAGGGATATTATTTTTTTCCGTAATGATATTATTTCTTCAATATCATTATGCTGAAATATTGATATGAAGTTTTTATCAAATTTGGAACTTTTGGTGTCGGAGTTACTATTCACGTATACGGTACTATTCACGAATACGACACTATTCATCGAAAAATGAAAATTTTTCTTTTCGTCCAAAATATCTATTGTGGATACTAGCTTTGATTGTATTCATGTTTTGATCATTCTTGAATTTTACACCACTATGATTATTTTTGAGGTATTTTTAGACGTGGATAAAACAAAGTACGAATCCTTAATTCTTAATCCTTGTCATTTTGTTTCTTTGGATTCGTTTCTTTAAAAAAATATTTTTCATCATCCTCGGTCTTAAATGATGATATTATTGAATATCTTTGGCACAGTAGCAAAGATGAATGATTTATGATGAATATCTTTATTTTGTAGTGCAAAGATGAATAATTTCGATGAATATCTTTGGCCCGTAGTGCAAAGATGAATGATTTCGATGAATATCTTTGGCCCGTAGTGCAAAGATGAGCAGTGTTTAGATGAACATGACTAATCGGGTGAATGTCCTCGGCTCGTAGTGCAAGGATGAATATTTGATCCAGATATATATTGATTGATGTTACAGGAGGATAAAAATAGGCGATGAACTTTAAAATTCATACATAGAAGATAGTAGTTTGCATTCTCTACTTAACTCTTCTAATGAATTATTATTTCATTGCGAATATTGATTTAAAACTCGTTTTATCTATTGTATTCTATTATATTTTTCCCCGTTGAAGACTAACGATAATTTTGTTGTATATTATCTTAGTCATAATATTCTTCTTGGGCTAGTCGAGCTCACCCTTTTCCTTTTTGTTCTATTTTTCTTCTCGTAGGCGAGAATATAGCGATGATTTAGTATGGGGTATGGAATGAAAGTTCTAGGGAGAGTTGTTTAGTAGTCCTCACCATTGTTATAAAATAATGTATCAATAATTATGATGAGGATTTATTTGTATGTGAATATTATGCAGATGGCAATATCTCGTATTTAAACTCACGCTTTTACTATTGTAATAATAAAGTTGTAGTTGTTTCGCAGAGTGTATCGACAACTCGAGAATGGGGATGTAGACCTATTTTGGGGTGTCACACATTTTCTATACCACTTCATTTGATCAAACAAGCCACCATCCCTTGAATTCAAATTTACATGTTTTGAAAAGTAAAAGTGGGTCCCACCCATAATTTTAATAAAAATCATTTTATTTTTTGAAATTTCAACAATTCATAGAAAATAGCCCGTTTATCAGGAAAATACGAATTTTATGTCCATTTCACACGAAATTGAATTCTCTACAACTTTTTAGCTTTAAGTTTTTCCAAACCGAAAATATCCGAAATCCACAAACGAATGATTTTTAATACCTCATAAAATTCATAACAAATCATACGTTAATTTTTAACGGTTCAAAATTTGTGGATATATACTTAACTTATATATGTATAACATATCCAAAAATCACAACGATCCAACGGTGAGATTAAAATTATAACTCACACAATAGAGTTTTAAGAACACCGATTTGATCTTTTAATACCTTCAATCCGATAAAATACTGATAAAACACCTCCACGTTAATTCTTTCATTTATAACCACATAAATAAATCCATCATTTATATCCGCATCAAATAAATATTTTCTTATCATATAAATCAATAATTAATTATTCACAAATAATATTATAGAATCGCAATTATGACAACCAGGTGGTTCCCAGGAAAGAGGGGGCTTTCCGATAAGGATTTCTCCTTCTTTGGCGCACAATTAGATGACCAAACCTCTCCTGATGTAACTTTCTAGACATTGCCAATAATGCTATCTAATAATATTATTCAAATAATATAAATTATTGATCCGATAATGAAAAAATATCGTACGTGACAATTATTGAAACAAAATAATATAAAATATCAACACAAAGAATTATTGAATCAATAAAATAAAATATTGAACAAAGAATTATCGTAATAATTATTGAGTAGTGGCTTCTTCACGTAAGAATCAATAATTCAAAAATCATCGCATGCAATACTGGTGTCTGCTATCAGGTGAACCACGCCAGACATCGTATTTTAACCTTTGGGTAATCCAATGTTGTTAATAAAGAATAACCACGCAAGTTATTTATAAAAACTCAAACTTGTCGTTTTCTTCATCAAACAAATATTACATTATGGGGCCCACAAATGGTTGCTGCTGCCAATGCGGATATATTCCCGACAAAAAAATATTCCACACTAAGCGAATATTTCAAACAACAATAAGTATTTTATAGCCACTTGCTTATTTTGAAAAAAAATTCATATATCACCCTTAACTTTACTTTTTATCAATTTAATCATTTACTAAATAGAAAAATTGAATACTTTTATTTTATAAAATTCGGGGTCTTACAGGCTACACCTTGGCTATACCTAAATAATTACATCCCAACATTGTCCCCTAGTTTCTTATTTATAAGGAACTTAAAATAAGAGAGTATACAAATTTATCACAACCAAAGATCCGTGTCTGCCAAAGACGAACTATTTCACCCAAACACCATACGCCGAACAGATAACCAACTTTATCAAATCCGAAGACAAATAACCAATTTTATCACAATCGAAGACAAATAACCATCTTTATCACAACTGAATGGCGTTTGTCCGTTCGGGGGGAACAAAGTCACTTCTGAAGGACGTTTGTCCGTTCGGGAGGAACAAAGCCACTTTCGAAGGACGTTTGTCCGTTCGGGGGAACAACATCACTTTCGAAAGACGTTTGTCCGATCGGGAGGAACAAAGCCATTTCTGAAGGACGTTTGTCCGTTCAGGGGGAGCAAAGCCACTTTCGAAGGACGTTTTCCCCGACCTTATACCCCCTCCGACCTTATGCCGCCATAATATACGTCTCGACCCTTGTGGGAGGCTTCGATCAGACTTTATATCCACCAAAAGTAAACAGCCAAAGACATGCTGAAATCGATGTGATATAGTCTGAAGTGAACTCCAATAATCCGAAGCGGGCCTGCCAAATAATATTTTTTCCTCCACCAGCTGAAGACCATAGAAAACCACCAATGAGATCACTAAATGTGTTATGTTGATGGGTTCGCTGAAAAATCGAATATTGTCATCCGATGATAAAATTTGGTTTTGGTGACCACAATAGTTGAACGTACTAACGGATGTGGGTCACTATGATTAAATTCCACAAAATCATTGAAGTGATGGTGCCTGCCGAAGGTGACGAGGCTGTCCTTTTGCAGCTTTCGTTAACTATTCATGCTTAGGCTTCTGAAAAATTAATTTTTTGTCTTGCACCCAAAAGCATGCATGCAGTGAATCACAAAAACTCAAATGGACATAACATTTTGTAGGGATTCATTATCAAGTCCATCACTGAAAACTGCTATCATGCATTAAAACACATGTAAAGTTTCATATCAAGCAATCCCATTGAATAATTTTATCTTATATGCAGTATTAATTAGCCTATATATATGATACCATCACAATTAGCGAATCACATAATTACTAGCTTGTATTTAACCTACGATGTCCATGTTAGTTTTTAAATCACAACTTTTTTCTGAAATCTGGATAATAATTTAAATATGCATGACATATATACTGTTGTTGTACTACTAAGTGATAGTAATCTAATGGGTATGATTTATTAATTTGAATAAAGGAAATTAATCATATAAGTGACACATGATGCAACAGTGAGCTTTTATAAGTATAAATTATATGAAATTAATTTATCATTTAGAAGCATAACATCATGTTGTAAATAAAAATTCTACCAAGTTAAGGACTTTTAATACCAAATTTATATCACAGTTAAAATAGTAACAATAATCATCTTGATTTCGTAAATATCGTAAATAAAAAAGAATCACTTATCTTTTGTGTAAGAGCTCCTATTCTTGGTAAAACGGTGATTTTAATTCAATATTAGAACAAGCGTTCCCACAGACGGCGCCAACGTCAACGCCAAGTTTTGTACGCCTGACGAAATCACCAAAAGAACAGGCCAAAATCGTGCTAACAAGTTGATTGTATTGTTATAAAATCAAACTCATGAAATATACACAGATAAACATACACACATCATTGTAAGAGATATAAAATATGGAAACAAGAATTTACGTGAAAAAACATGGAGAGAGATGAGAAATTCACTAAAATAGTATGGAGAGTACAAATTGTTTATTTGTGTCGTATATTATTGTGTTCTCCAAACCCTTTGTTTATTGCTGTATTTATAGTTATTATGCCCACCCGAATCCAATTAGAAGTATAAGTAATTTTTAGAATCACCTTATAACTGCAATTAATGGTTGATCGATTACTTCGATCTCCTTATCCCACCAAATAAGGAAACACAATCTTACTTGAATAAGGACTCTCCCACTATTTGAGCAAGCTGTCCGAATAAACGTATATGGGTCAACACCAAATTCGGTCTATTAAATAAATTGGGTTATACCTTAACTGGATTCAAATAATTGTATTCCAACATGTGGCTTTAAGTAGGGAATGTGTAAGGAAATTGAAATTTTCATATGAAAATTGTCGCGATGGTGAAAAGCGTTGCTATAATTATAGAATCTATAGCGACAGTTTTTATATGAAAATATTCTTTTTTGTTGTGGATTCATCATTTTCCGATGTGTAAATGATATTTGAAGTCAGTTTTCATTAGTGCAGCAAATGATTTGTAATCTTACATTTCATTATCTAAATCTTTTAGATTATGGGATATATTTTAGCCTTTTGCAAAAATAGTATTCTTTACAATTCGATATGAAAATCTAAGCATCGTCTACCTATAATTAAAGTTAACCTCGGACCTTAATAGATGTTAACAGGTCACTAGATAGCTTTTATTTCCCGGGCTCGAGGCATAAACTTAATTATATCTAATTAGGGAGAAATTACTTGGCACTTGAAATGACCATTAGTTGCATGACATGTTTTTATGTTTTTTCTAGACTTGCCGTAATTTATAGACAAAGAGTTGATAATAATGGAAAGAGGAAGGTTGTGGTCAAAAAGGTTGGGGAAATGTGTTTTGTTTAGTTTATATGTCAATTGTATAAATCATGATCTGGATTCTATTGTCTGTTGTTAATCAAGTCATATAAAAATATTACTATTAAAAAGCCAACTTTAGATTCCAGTTGAGGCCAAGGAAACATGACGTATTGGTAGTTAAATTAATATTCTGCATTTGTGTCCCTTTATATGAACAAAATTAAAGAAATACAAATGGATTCTGATCGATGCAAATTATATATAGTGATCAAGTTGGATTGCGATTTTGATGAAAATTTACGTGATAAAATAAAATAAATTAGAGTTAAATTATATATTTTTAATTTTAATAATTATAATTTGACAAAAAACTTTTACAATACAAAACATGACTCATGTTATATTTCCATGGTCATGAATTCGAATGGAGGTATTATTATACTTTCTTTGTTCTTAGAAAGCGGTTTAATTCACAAAATTTGTAAATATTAAAAATTTATTTTGTTTAATGCATGTTATTTTTAAAATAAAAGGTCGTGATAATAAAATTATGATTACAAACTTGAGTATATTGATATATCTTATTTATAAGGAAAAAGATTTATTTGTTAACTAATTTTATATTGTATATGTGAATTACTACTATTAACGGGAATTATAAATGATAAAGTAAGATACTACTAATATCCACATATGTTAATATTAATGTCAACATTAATTTGTCTTGATAGCTCCACTCTATTTATGAATTTTATGTTATACTTAATTTTTAAAAAGAAAATGGACCCATCTTTCTCTCTCTTTAAGTGTGCCCATGCATATTCTGATTCTTAATTTGACTAAAACAGTACTCCACTATGATCAATTGCCAAAAACAGATGGTTTAATTATGATACAAATGTGACGACATACTTTAAAATTTAAATAATTGTAGTAATTAATTAGTCATTTGCAACAAAAGAAGCTTTTAATTTTGTACTTGCAAATAAGAACAAAACATGCTCGCTTAGTCACCGAGGCCGGTTGCTAAGCTCATTTTAGGACCACATTAACTTAATAAACTTCATAATTTAAATATTAATCAGAGCTTTTTAGATCGAGAAACTTTTATCTTTTTAGCAAGCTACGTTTTCTCTAATCAGAGTACTTTCTTTAATATTATGCTAAGTATGCTTATCATTGTCATGCAACCTAAATCTTAATTAGCTGGGTTTTTATCTTCTTTTTCTTTGTTGGACATGAGAAAAAATTGCTGTTTTGGGTTTCCTTATTTCTTCTAGCTTTACTAGTATTTTGTGCAAGGTTTTAATTATTTATATTTTGTGTAAAAATTATAGGCTACTTCCTCTATTTCAAAACTAATGATATATTTTTAAAATTAAAATTTCTTGTACTAGTGACATATTTTTAGAATTAAAGTTTTATATTACGACCGGTGTTAGGATCATGACAACTTATTAATGAAGTATATACTTATGTTGCACATCATTATTCTTATTTTTAACGACCTATCATGATACTAGCACCGCTTGTGTATACATTGTGGTCGGTCGGTCGGTCGGTGTATCAATTATTTTAGTTAGGATAGATTTTATATTTTTTTTTAAAGAACTGTTGAACCCGTTTACTCTTCTATAAATTTATACTAATGTAATCATTTTATTTTTAACCCATAACTTATAATTAATTACATAATTAAACCTATGGTTAGATACGATATAAAAAATTTCCAAGTCCTTTGGATAAAATGGAAGGCTCGATCTTATCAGAAAGGAGTTTGTGGGAAGGATATATAGAGGCAGGCAGCTTTATAGAATGGTGTTGCACATATATATTATATATGATACGTATGTATAGACAATTATACAGCTAGTGCGATTCCTTTAGTTAGTTGGCGCCACGAATTATTATTTGCTTTGTTGTTTTGACATTAAAGATATGATCTTGTTGGTGGAATTATCCATAGTTGCATGGCCATCAAATTTACTATCAAAATCAGTTTGTCACTTACCATCAGTAGTGGACGTAGATTTTACTCGCTAATATATATATATAATTTTTAATTTTAAATAATAAAGAAAGTTAAAATCACAAATTAAATAGATATATCAAAGTTTATTTACAATTTACAAATCTAATTAGTGAAAAAATGAACTTCTATAAAAAAGAATAAATTATAATAATATAAAGTATATACCAATATCAAAAAATTTAATAAATAGAGAATTTAATACATAAAAGAAGATTGATAAAATGTAAACATTCTCAATTTTCTTTATCTTGTTTTTATTGATTTGTCACTAAAATCTAAAGAGGACTTTCCCCAAAAAAACAAAAGAGGACTTGAGCATATATGGGTTTTAGGGGTTCATTTGTAATTATAAATATCAGAAATTCGCTCTAGAAATTCGAATGATTTTATTTTATTTTTGGAAGAACGACAAGAAATTTTATTCCATAAATATATAACAAAACTGATATTTTTATATAAAAATAAGATACTTTTATACGTGTCTTTCTCACAATCTCACTTATTATTCATACGAAATTATGTGAAAATATAATATTTTCATATAAAAATATCACTTATACTAAGAGAATATATATTTTTTTTTGAACGATACAGACATTCTTAGGCCAGTTATGCGTCAACTGGGCTCCTTGAATGATCTTAAGGGCGCACTTTTCACATGGGTCTGATGCATTTAGAAGAAATTTTTTGTGTGTGGATTCCAATGTTAGAACTCAAAAAATAAAGAGAATAAAACTCAAAAAATAAAGAAAGAGAATAATATATAAGTTGAAAGAAATGTAAGAATAATGAGAGTGGAAAAACTAGTAATATATGTTGATGCCGATTAGTACTTGTGACAAGTGCATTTATATCCATTTTTAAGCATAAGCTAAATATGTGGCCATTTGCTATATTTGGAACTGACTAAGTAGTCATCAAGTGGCAATGACTCATTCCAATTAACTACCAACTTTGTTGGGTAATGAACCCCCCTAGCTTGGGTCACTTAATTGAAACATTTTTAGGGTAGGACATTTGTTGTGTAATCACATCACATGGGACTAGTCTATGGCTTCAGATTTTGCCCTTTAAAACTTTTTTCATATTAACTACTTGCCGACAAACAAATTAAAAGGATTTCCTAGTGGAAGATGATTTCATTCCTTTTTCCTTATTAAAGGACTTTAATTTATGCAAACACCTTTTTTGCAATCTCTCGTAATCATTCCGTACGGTTTAGAGAGATTGTTTTTGGCCAACATCAGGATATATTAATATTATTAAACTATAAGTTAGAGCATTTTAAACAGTACTATTATTTTCGTTTTTAAAAAATTATCGTTTAAGATTTTTTTACATGAATTAAAAAAGTCATCTAATACTCCTAGTTAGAGTATCTCTAACAGTAATACTATCTTAGTTCCCAAAATTTATTTGAAATTCTATCACTACCCTTTTATGGGAAGTTGAAAATTATTAATAAAAAGAGAGAATTTCTTGGGTCAATGAAAGAAGGTAGGGGTGATATAGGAAAGTAAATAATTTATTTTCCTAGAAAATTGTAAACGATAAATAATTGGAACAAATTTTTTCTTCTAAAACGACAATCTTTTAGAAACGGAGGGGATAATAAAAAATAGTACTCTTCAAATTGAAGTTTGTTGACATACGTGACAATTTGAATAGCTTTATTTCTTATTTTAATATTTTGTGCCTCATCACTCTCTTCAATTCAATGAGCTGTACATCAAACCCATCGAGCAAAATAAATATTTTTAACCTTTCATAAATATTTTGAAGAGGGAGATTGAGCTTGCAGATTTGAAGAGAGAGAATAAGGTTATAAATTTGTTGGAGATAATTCTTATAATATGATTCGTTTATTTGAGTATCTCAAAATAATTGAAAAGACGATTGAAGATGCTCTTAATGGGTTCTAATAGATAAAAATAAAATTCTGGATTTCAGATTAAATTAGGGAATTATAATCAACTGACAGCAACAACAAAAAATGGATTTTTATTTGGTCATCAAAAAAAAGTTCGTATTTTTTCCTACTATGAATTGGACACGGCTTCTTCAGTCTATTCACGAATAATAATAACATGTCATTGTAAGTAAGGAATTTTCATTTTTGAAATTTCAAAAAGTGTGAGCTATTGGGCTGTGATGTTCCTTCTTCTGCTGGGAAAACATGTGCGTTCACAAAACCTTATATTATACTTCTCTCTTCATTATTATAGGACGTTTTAGAGTGATGTATAAATATTAAAAAAATAATTGTATGATATTAATTATAATATCAATTTTTTATATTGTCCTTGTATTGGAAGAAAAGATTATTATTTATTGGACATAAAATAGTGAGAGAACCAAAGTTATATTTAATACTTGAGGTAATATTGGAAACTAAGCAATTAATGCTTACTTGAAATTCTCAAACGACTTATATTAAAGAACAAAAATATTTCTCTAAAACAACTTATATTAAGTAACAGAGTTGATAAATGTTTAGAACCAATTTAACTTAAAACAATTAAGTCATCATTCGTATATTAGTCTTCAATATGTAGTTCAACTCAATTATATATTCCTAACACCTATGAATGCAATCAAAAATTCAACATCAATTTTGACTATTATACTCTCATTTGAATCGTTCTTAAGGGAATGGATTGTTTATTGTGAGCTATGTTGTTAAAACCATTTCTTGTTCCCTTTAATACTACACTAATAATGACTCTTGACTTCATGTACATACAATTACTTACATCAAACCCCATTTTTTCTATCCACATACATAATTGCTGGTAGTTGAGATTAGACTTCCAAGAATAAAAATATCAACTAGACTTGTTTTTCCTACTTCAAAACTAATTTATAAATTTTTTATTTTTTATTTTTGGGTAGCATGTGGCAGATAAATAGTTGTTTAATTCAAGTGGTGTAAAAAGCTTCTTCAACCCAACCCCCCTCCCCCACTCTTCAGTCTCTGTGCAACTTTTTGAGTACTACAAATTCACACCCACCCCCCTCATTATTTCTCATGTTCAACCTCCTCTTCCCTTCTTTCCTTTTCCCTTCTCTCAAGCTGTGACCTTCTCAATTTAGTCCAAAACCCCATATCCTCTGTTTTTGCTCTGTTTCAATCTTAAACCCCTCTAGAAAAAAACTCTACAATTCTAAAAACCATTTCTTTCAATATTTCATATTTTCCCTGAAGCCATGTCCACAGTAGTGTGCCAAGGTTTACAGTCGTGTCTCGAGTCCCAGGTCAAAGAAACAGCCACATTGAGGCTCAAATTGGCTGCACCAAAATCCATAGGATTAGGAAACAGAGCACCTTCCTTGTTACATAAACGTAACACCAAGGAAATTAGAGAGAAATGCCAAAATGACAACACAACCAACCAAATGGCCACAAGTCTTGATTTGGGTGGTTGGAGTTTCCTCCAAAATCTCTCAAATTCCTCCCAAATTCCCAAAAGTTCAATGGATGTAGAATCCTCTTATGTCCACCTTAAGGCTAACTCATGTCCTTCTTTAAGGCTTAGTGAAAAGAGCTTAGAATTATGTACTGAAAATTTGGGAAGCGAAACGGGTAGTGACACCAATGAAAGCAGCATTTTCTCACTCTCTTCATTGGAATCAGGAAGTGAGGAATCACCAAAATGGGAACAAAAGATTTCGCGACAATTTCCATCACAAAAGAAAGCGAATTCGCGTAGTTTTCCACCTCCCTTGACAACTATAAGTGGCTCAAACTCTATTCAAGTTAGGCCTCACCGTGAAGACGGAAGGCTAATCATCAAAGCAGTTGAGACACCATCAATGCGCACTTGTTTTGAAGCTGAAAGAAGCCATGGCCGCTTAAAGTTAAGGTTTTTACAGAATTGTAAGTATAATTATGAGCATAAAGTGGCCTCAGAAGAAAGCAATGAAAAAAAAGATGACAAAATTGACCCATTTGAAACCGACCCGCCTAATGATGAAGAAGATGCGGAAGAATTTGAAGGTGAAGAAGAAAATGGTGCATACATTATGGAAAAGGATATGGGCGGAAACAGTGTGGATGTTGAGGTGGAAATGGGAATGGAGAAATTTCAAAGGCCAAGCAGGTGCAAAGAAGGTGGAAATGGTAGTAGTGATAAAGGTAGATTATGTAATTGGGAGGGTTTTTGGGTGGCTACTTCTTAAAGTTTGGATTTGTTGGATCTAGCTAGCCAGCCTAGCCTAGCTCTACAATTTCATATTCCACAATTAATTGCTTGTCCTTTACCCTTTTTGTCCCCATTTTCTTTTTCATTGCTTGTTCCATAAAACATGCTTGGGGTTGGTAGTTATTATCGTTACATGAACATGGTCATTCTCTTTCTAAGCTACAAGTTCCCATATATAGCTACTAGTACTATAATTAAAGAATTGGCAGTTTAAGTAGCAACTTACAACAATTTTATTGCCTTTTTTAGAAGAAAGACGAAGTTTCTTAATCCGTTACTAACTAATCAGTAACCGACCTTAACCAAGACAATGGCTACACAAACTTAGAATTAAGAATCAATTCCGTCAGTTCATGAGCAACATGAGAATTAATTAAATATATCAATTCTGGAGTGTTTATAATTACCAAAAATGCATGCATGGATTAGGGTTTTAGATTCTAGGGCTAATCGGTATATATATATATATATTTCCTTGCTGAAAAAAATTATTTCCAAACAAAGAAGAAAAGAAATTCTTTCAACTTAATTCTTAGGTGACAGACAGTATTGCATAGGTATTCTCAAAAAAATATAATATTCTCTCCGTACATTTCAAAATTAGAGGTACATTGTTAAAATATATAATAACTTTTATATATAAGAATAATTTTATATTCTCAAATAAACATACTTTTTTTAAATGACAAATGAACACTTAATATTAGGTCATAATTTAGTAGTGGTGATTTGATGCTAAAAATAATAATAATAAATTAATGACAAATTAAGAATGTTATGATGACACATTATCCCCTATGTTTGGGATGCATGGGAAATTTATTAATTTATATTGTTATTATTTAATTTCAGGGATACCAAAGGAGAACTTGAGAATTAAATTGAAGGGCAGTAAAAAAAATAAAATCAAGATCTCTATCACTAAACTATCTATATATCTATCACCTTTGTGCTGAAAATATTATTTATGGCATTAGCGAATTTTAACATAAAGTAGTTTTAGAAGAATTTTAAATTTGATTTTATATAAAGTACTTGAGACTGCATTTATTTTATTTTATTTTATTTTGGTAAAGGGTGTATGCATATATGTATGGTTACTTTTGTAAGGAGTGCACGAGAATTTAATTGTTTGCTGGCTGGCTGTCCACAAAAAATAAATTCCACAAGAATCTCCGTACTTGTGGAAAAGAATATAAACTAAGTGGGGTCAAATATTGCACCAAAGTCTCCGACAAACCTTAAAACAGTCACAAACATAATCAACAAAGTAGGATCCCAGACTGCCATTATATGTGCATAATTCAATATTCAACCCCTTCAAAACTAATCTCTGTCCCTCTCAATTAATACCCCTTATTAATTTTAGGGAAATACTAGTATAGCTTGATCAAGGTTAATATTGTTAATGGAGTACTAGTCTCTCATCTAAGGGTGCTAAAGAAAAGCCGCCCGTAAATTCCAAATGGTATCTAATTAGGCCAGATCGATGTGTAGTCAATATTCTGCATGCACATCATTATCACATGCTTGACAATTTCGACACTAGATTCTAATAATCTGTGGCATGCATAGACTCTGCTTAGTATATACGGTGAGCTTTTGACTCACTGCTACTCTACGCCTATTGCTGGGAAAGAGGTCACTCTCCAAATTACCAAAAAAATACTATGCTTAGTATTTTATAACATTAATTAATTTTAAAGAAAAAACCTTATAAATATTGAATCCAAATCAAAACCATGATTAAAATAATTATGAAATTAATTACAGATTATAGACACATATATATAAATAAAATCGAGTCGATGTGAGTATTAAATTGTTTAGATTTAATTCAGAAAAAGGCTCGTTTAGTTACTGAGTCGAGCGGAATCTCAAATTGAGTCATGTAGAGTATCAACAAAAAATTATAATTTAAAAGATTCAAGTAATTTATTAAACTTTAAATTAAATCTATTCATATTTAAATTATTTTTATTTCGAGTCAAACTCGAATCATTCGGTTCATTTCACAGCCTTAACCCACATGCACTTATTGGTATCATATACTTACATAATTTAAAATGAGAAAAATATTAGTAGTATGCATCAATAAATGGTGAACATATAATTTCCAATTTCCTTAACACAGACTAAAATAGTGACTTTTGACCAAAATCCACTTTATTTGGAATTAGGCATGCACGGATAAACCGACCGAACCGCATTTGAAATGCTTTGCTGTATGTAGTGTTTAGTAAGTTCAATGAACATGTGACTCTATGAAGTTAACAGAGAGCATAGGTAATTGTGTTGTGTGGGATGAATATATATTTTAAAAATAAAAACGAATTTCACTTCTTTTTTTCATTGTCAATAATAAGCTTGTCTAGAACCCATGTTCTTTTAGTAATTTATCTCAAAAAACAGAATTAATTTATAATTAGAATTTATTTTTAGAAAATAATTATATTATATATATATAATAAGAAAAGATACATAAAAGGATACTAATATAAGGAATATAAAAAATAATTATTTAATTTTATAATAACAAAACCCTACTTTCCCTTGTAAATTTTCAATTAATACCCAAATTTTAAAGGAAAATAATATATATTGCATATGTTACGTGGATTGGATATATAAGTTTTAGTGATAATTTTTTTGGAGAGATGCATAATAAGTGGGGTTTTTTTATAATTTATATCAAACTTATGTTGTGACGCCCCCAAAATAGGTATACATCACCTATCTTGACTGGTCAAATATATGGTACTAAATTCAAATACAACTTGATTATACAACAAGAGAAATTTGTGAGTTTTAATACAAATCATCGCTTTCAGACAATACCTACTCTCGTAATAAGTCCTCATTACATTTATTTTTTTACACTATTTAATGAATAGTAAAGACTACTAGCTAATACTAATATCAGGACCATCATCCGCTCTCGACTCGCTCAAATCAAATTACGTTCTCATTTTCTCGAAGAGAACGGTGAAAGAAAAAGGTGAATTTCAACTAGCCCAAGAAGAAATATTATGACTAAGATAATGTCGAATAAATTATCATTAGCCTTAAAATGTTGTTAAACCGATACAATATAACAAACATCAAGTTTAACTGCAGAGGAACAAGCAATCCATTAAAAGAGTCAAGTAGAGAATAAAATCTACCATCTTTTATGATTTAAAAGATTTTTCATCACTTTTATCGTTGAGACTCAGCTTAATAATAATCCACATCATCTCTGCACTACGGCCAAGGATATTCATTAGGGTCACGACCATAAATTATCCATGCACTACGGGCCAAGGATATTCGTTTATTCATCAATGGTCATGATCATGCCAACAACTGTTCATCAATGCACTTATGGGCCAATGAGGACTTTTACCACATTATTTGTAACATTACTACCATGATTACAATCAATAATCCTCGGTCATAATCATACCAAGTCCATCTATGCACTACATGTGCCACAAATGACTTTCAACAAAATATAAATATGAGGATGATGACAATGATATAAGAATTCAATAAAATAAGTTCAAGAATTAATTTATTCAAGAACTAATAACGCCCAAATTGTCAACATGATACTTTTCAGAGAGTAAAATTTAAGAATGCTCGAAGAATATTTTCACGAAAAAGATCTTTGGATGAAACGCAAATATCAAGGATATTCCACCAATTTCATGGAGTATAAGTCAAAACTTTAACCAACCGAGTATAATAAAGAATGGAATAATAAAAGAAATCACCATGCATGCAGATTCAGATGTATAAACGGAGTTATTCCAATGAACAATAAATAACGGAACCGGTCAAAAGCGTAATATACGCACCGGCGTAATATTCCAACAAACTAATAAAGAATGGAATAACAATGAAATCACCACGCATGCGGTGCTTGGACAAAAAGTTATTCAACGAGAATACTAAATGGCGGAACTAGATCGGGTGAAATTCACACCAACAGGATGTTCCAATGAGAATAATAAAGAGCGGAACCGGTCCCGGCGTAAAACGCATGTGAGCGAGGATGTTCAGCCAGAATAATAAAGAATGAAATAACAACAGAAATCAACAAGTATAGGGTAGACCACATATACAGGTTATTCCAACAGAATAATAAAGAATGGAATAACAGAAGTTCTCTTCATGAATAAAAAAATAATACCCCTTACCGTAAAAGAAACTTGATATAGGAAAAGAAAGGTAGCAAATTTCCCTTCTTCTTTCTTTCTATAATTTTCTCTCTCTAGAGTTTGTTGAATTCGTAAGAAATAATGAAGGAATGAGCTTCTATTTATAGAAGAATGGATTTGCATAAGAACTAATTCATGAACAGTTCAGATTGATTTACTTTTAATCGGACGGTCCATATTTAAAGAAAAATCTTTTAAATAATATATAATATATATTATATATTATGTATAATAAACTCACTAAGCGCTTAACAATTAAATTCGATAATTCACGGGTTAATTACATTGATCAACAAATGCCTAACAATTCAACCGATACCATAATGATCAAATAAAATAAACTTATTATATATATATATATATATATATATATATATATATATATATATATATATATATATATATAAGGTATGTATTTATATATATAAGTAAAGTGGTCAAGTTGTCAAAATTGGGTGGGGGATTTATGTTGTCACGGGTGGAGTAAGATATTCAAAGGCATGTGTTCTTAATAATCAATGCAGTGTGCTACTACGCAACTAACGCCATTATTTTTACTTTTTTACTACTGCAAAGTAGTTCAGCAACAAGATAATGCAGTAAAACTTCCGCCGTTATTTTCAATAAAATATTTTTGTCGTTTTTTTCAATCCGACAATAATTACATTAGCTGGGGTCCACCAATGATTGTCTTGGTCGTACAGAATATTCCTCGTTAAAGCATAATATTCTCCTAACCAATCGAATATTATATAACAACTTGCGTATTTTGCAAAATTTATAAATTTTACCCACAACTATAACATTATATCAAATTTATTCCATAATATTCAAAAATGATATTTATAAAAAATTCATTTTTTATTCATAAAAGTTGGGGTCTTACACATGTAGTAATAAATTTTGAAATTGTAATTCGACACAAATTTATTACAATAAACATGAGAACTCAATTTTAAAAATCGTCAAATTAAGACTTAAAATAAGCACTCCAACTGATAAATTAGAAACTTTCAATTAATTGAATAGGCAACAAACTGTAATACTCTCAATTTATTCTGTCGGGACCTTGTTAACGAGCTTTTCTCATAATCATAAGACTCCCTCATATTTGTAGTACTCTTTCTAATCTACTCCTATTATAGATTAAAAATAATTTATTTTCTTAATCAAATTAAAAATCACATCACGTGTTCTAGTCTTGATCATCAACTAATCTAATAAGTATATAAATCCTTTTTCAACTTAAATTATTCCTTTCATGGGTGAGCTAGGACCTATACCCAGCAATAAGGAAAACTTGTACTGGTGTGAATAATTCTCGCAGCCAACAATAGGCATTCAAATCTCGAATAGATATTTTATTTCTGTTCTTTATGCTTGAGTTCACTAGTCTAAAATCTACTCATGAATTGAAGGGTTAGAGCTCAAAGTTCAAACCATCAGACTTCTGTTGCTTTATATTAATTGATACGACGAGGCTTTGCAAAATTGCAATTAATTTAAATCTGCGACAGGCATTGCAAATGTTGAAACATTTTCTTTTTATTTAATCGAATTTATGCATCATTTAATTTATAAATTTTATGTCGTTTGGTGATTAGATTTTTGATTCAGATTCAGCAAATTTAACTTAACTTTTTTAGAAAAGAATTTTTTTGACTAATTAACAATTAAAAGGAATTATATTAAAACCCAAAGTCATACAAATTTGAGAAATGATATGGATGGGGCCTCAATTGAATTGCATAACACCTTAGATTTGAAGTAGAAACCTGATTTGAAAAATCGAATCATCATATCCTGCAAAATTCTCTCTCTCCCCCCCCCCTCTCTCTCTCTCTCTCTCTCTCTCTCTCTCTCTCTCTCTCTCTCTATATATATATATATATATATATATATATATATATATATATATAAACTGCATCCATGAACTACAACCAACATGCATACTAATCTTAGTTTTGAGGTTTATACGTATATATATGAATATAAATTTTGCAGAGGTGCTAGATACTCTTGTAAATTTAGCTGAACTGCGTATTGATATTGATATTAATTCATGTTATCCTAAACATGGCACTTGCATTTCGAAACTCTAAATTTAGTTTGTTTTCTAATATCTCTAATTTCATGTACAAATATCAATATACTAATTAACATTCGAAGCTCAAACACCACATTCATATACAATTATTACTAGAATAATTAACTTGTTTATTCACTCTCTTTATTTGTCATCCCAATGCGAACAATTCCAATAAACCTATATCTCTTGATTGTTGGGAATTAAGTCAAAGCAAACCACCCAATAAAATAAAGAGATATAAAATAACAAAAGATTTAATAAGAGTTTTTCTTTTTCATATTAATAATTCTTTTCTAAATAGGATTCGAGAAGTATTCCAACAATTCATCTCTTGACTCAAATTTTTGAATACTTTAATTTTATATCTGAATAAGATTCGAAGAGTAATCCAACATTAACTTTATTGCATTTATATAAAATTATCCACAACTAATCACTTTTTAATTTGTGTAGCACACACCATGCACGTACATTTGACGCTCCAAATAACATGGGTGCATATATATATAGTGCATGTGATTGAGGAGCGATAAGAAAGAAAGAGAAGATCATTTTAGGGTAGAGGGCCTAGCTAGCTGATGGTACCTAAACCTAAATCTAACAGCCAAGATTTGTACCATGCAGCAAATTAAAATGGGACCAAAAGATCTGTCCATTTCTAGATTATGTTCATTGTTCTGTACGCATCAAAGTGTTTGTCTGTCACCACTGCCTCTCGCAAAATATTTAAACTAAATCCTATCCACTAAACAAAAGATTGAGCAACCAATAAGCAACCTGAAAATACACACAGTGACAGACAAAGAATATATGACTTGCTAGTAGCTAGCTAGCTAGAGGAATCCTCCATGCAAGTTGGGTTGTACGATTTAGCTATAATAAAAGCATGCATGTGGCCACAGGCCAGGCATATTTTGGTCTGGTCGAGGTCGACCTTCAACTTTTGCACTTTTAACTCTTATTACATATAAGCCCCTCTGATATTTACTGTTCCATCAGTCTCACAAAAATTATTTAATTTATAAACATTAATTAATATATACACTAATTAAAAATATGAGTTGTTAGTGTTGTACGTTCGTATCAAAGGCGGAACTAGGGGGCGGGGGCAATTGACCTCGATAGGGAGGAGGGGGAGAGGAGAGGGAGGGAGGGGGAGGCAGCCTAGCCTTGACGGACGAGAGCTGGGTGCCTTCTTTCTCCGATTGCATTTTTTTAACATAAAACAGCGTCGTTTCATGTAAAAAATATTTTTTTATTAGGACAATAGGGCTTCTTCATTCTTTGCTCTGTACTTGATACGGTGCTCTTCACTTCTTCGCGCCTCTGCTCATTCTCTGCACATCGTCTCCTCTTCCCTCTTCCGCGGCTTCCGCCTCCACAGATCCACTGCAACTAACAGGTCATTAACAAGGAATTAAAGTGCCTTGGATGATATAACAATTAACAAGGAACATTAACAAAGAATTAATAGCAATTAATTGCTCATTTATCCGGTTAATTCCATTCTTTATTATTCTGTTTAATATATCGCATGCATGCGGATTACGCTTAGACATTGGTTCAATTTTTATTATTACTGTTGGAATATCACATGCATGCGGATTACGCTGACACTGGTTCCATTCTTTATTATTACATTGGCATAACACATGCATGCGATTCATCGCATTTATATATGGTGAATTCTTCTGTTATTCTATTCTTAATTATTCTGTTGGAATATCCTGTTTGTGCGGATTACGCATGACCTGGTTCCATTCTTTATTATTTTGTTGGAATAACCTGTCTATATGGATTATCACATATATGGTGAATGATCCTTCGTATTCATTCCTTATTAAATTGTGGAAATAATCTGTCTACGTGGATTACTGCATGGCGGGTGAAAATTCATTTCATATTTCAT
Source organism: Panax ginseng (assembly GCA_020205605.1). NCBI lineage: Eukaryota > Viridiplantae > Streptophyta > Magnoliopsida > Apiales > Araliaceae > Panax > Panax ginseng. The sequence goes on along the minus strand of CM035149.1, from coordinate 17,068,666 downwards.
ATATTCTATGATTTCGTTTGGTTAAAGTTTTGGCTTCTATACTCCATGAAATTAGTAGAATATCCACGGATATTTCAATGGCTTCATCCCAATTGATCTTTTCATGGAAATATTATTCGAGCATTCTTGAATTTTTACTCCAAAGCGATGATCATGTTGACAATTTGACGTAATTGATTTCAAGATAAATTAACTTATAAATCTTTAAAATTTATTCTTGAACTTGTTTTATTGAATTATTATGTCATTGTCATCATCCTCATGCTTATATTGTGATGAAAGTCATCTTTGACTTACGTGCATAGATGGACTTGGTATGATTATGATCAGGAATTATTCGGTATAATCATGACTGTAATGTTATAAATGATGTGGTAAAAGTCCTCGATAGCTTTGTAGTGCATTGATGGACGCTTTTTGGTATGATTATGACCGAGGATTATTCGGTATAGTCGTGACCATTGATGATTTAATGAATATCCTTGACCAGAGTGCGAGGATGACTCGATGATGTGGTTTATTTATAAAGCTGAGTCTCAGCGATAAAAATTGATGAAAATATTTTAAATCATAGAAGATAGTAGATATCATGCTCTACTTGACTCTTTTAATGGATTGCTTATTTCGCTGCAGTTAAACTTGATGTTTATTGTATTTTATCAGTTTAACATTGTTGAAGACTAATGATAATTTATTCTGCATTATCTTAGTCATAATATTTCTTATTGGGCTAGTTGAGCTCACCCTTTCTTTTCGAGTGTTCTCTTGAAAAATGAGAGCGTAGTGGGACTAGTCGGGGAGCGGGTGGCGGTCAGATGATAGCATTAGTAGTCCTCACTATTTTATTAAATAGTGTGACGATAAATGTAATGAGGACTCCATTGAGTGTGGATATTGTCTAGATAACAATATTCTTATTAAAACTCTTAGATTATGTTTTGTTGTATTTTACACGACTGTTGTATAATTAAGTTGTATTTGAATTTTGTATCATGTATTTGGCGACTCAAGATGGATGATGTATACCTATTTTGGAGGCGTCACAATGACCATTGGTGATAACACGAATATCATTTGCCCGTAGTGCATGGATAATTTGTAGATGTGATACTAATGAATATCCTTGGCCCGTAGTGCATAAATAATTCAGTGATGTAGATTATTTATTGAGTTGAGTCGCAGCGATAAAATTAATGATAAACTTTTTAAATCATAGAAGATAGTAGATATCATGCTCTACTTGACTCTTCTAATGGATTGTTTGTTCCACTGTAGTTAAACTTGTTGTTTAATACATTCTATCAGTTTAACACTGTTGAAGGCTAATAATAACTTATTCTGCATTATCTTAGTAGAGTTGCACAAATGGCTCATGACTGTGGCTCGGGCCTTGATCCGGCTTTGTCAAAGGCCCCGGCTAGTCAAGACTGGACCGGCCAGCCCTACTGCAGTCGCTATTGTGCCTTACTTTTTTGACACATATCCGTCCTGACCTGGCCTTTTAAAAAGCCCGATTTGTCTCGACACTGAGGCTGGTCGGTCCTGGCTGAGCACTGAGGCCTGGTCCGGCCTGAGACAAGACTGCAAGTATCAATTAGGCCATGGGTCAAGTGGCCAACGCCATCTCAAGTGAAGTGACATTTAAAAATGCAATTAATCTAGGCTGAAAATGACACAAGCAGTGAATAAAAAACAGAAAGCCTCAATCTCACATTTATGGTCCCACCACCACCTAGTTATATCCTAGTAAGCAAATAGTACTATCTTGGCTGCTTTATATAATTATATTACAGAGAGAGACTGCCGCATAACATATGCTTTATAGGCATAACATAGGCTAGAGTTGCACAACAGGATAGTGACAAAGTGAGGAAATTGAAAAGCAACGATCAAATTATAATTCATCAAATTATTAATTTAATAAATTATTTTTTTTTACTTATTTATTATTATAATTTGTAAGTTGTAAAATATTAATTTAAATTAATACATCAATCAAGTTTGAAGTTTTAATTTTTCATTCTTAATTTTTTGTAAGTATACTTAATTAATTAATATACAAAAGAAATAAAACAAATTTTTCTTTCTTTCTATATTATTGGGCAAAATTTAAGTTTTTAATTATAAGGTCATTGGGACTTGACGACTTGAGAGAATCATTTTAATTGTAAGGTCATTTTTTAATTATAACTTAAACTTATTCTGAGAGAGAGAGAAAGATAGTAGGACTTAATTACTAGCCTAGCCTAGTAGGCTAGTAGCCTGTCAACTTTGTTTTTATGATTTTGTCCCGTATAAATTGTAGTCTTTAAATTTTAGATAAATGATTGATTGGACATTTGGATTTTGAACCCTTAAATGATGGGTTAGAGTTTGGACCAAAAGAAAAAAAGACTTGAGCTAAGCTGCTAACTGCTATAAATAATAACTAATAAGGCTTGTCTGACTTGAGATAAGTTGCTAAGTGCTAAAGCAGTAAGGCGTAAGGGGCGCCAGGCCCAGTCAACTAGTTCGGAACCGGAAGTACAAAATTGAGTCTGCAAGGCAGACCAGGACCGACTGGGCTGGCCCGAGGCTTAGCCAAGGCTTGGCCTCTGAGCCAATAACAGTCAATTTTTTGTCGATGAAGCCTGGCCTGGCCTGGCCTTAAAGGCCCAAAGTCAAGGCTGGCTGCTCAGTCGTCAACCGACGCCACAGCTGCGGCAGCCCAGTCAACCAGTCAAGTTCTACCACAGCAAACTCTATATCTTAGTCATAATATTCTTTAATGGGCTAGTTGAGCTCACCATTTGCTTTCATTTGTTCTCTTCAGGAAATGAAAATATAGCTGAGAATGTAAATTATTGTAGTTTAGCTTGTTTCTTTGTAAATCAACGTATTTTACTTAATTTTTTAGATAATTGAAGTTACCGTTATTCTTTGTAGTTTATAAGTTATATCATTATAGTTTAACGTAAACGTGTATATATATTGTTTTTCAAATGAGCTAGCTCTTTTAGATGGACATGAAAATTGGTCATTAGTGTATTTGAATTTCACCTATTTATATTTTTACGCACGGTTAGGGGTCAAAATACAAATAAGTAAAATTCAAATACATTCATGTTTCATGTCCAATTTTCATGTCTAATTTTCATGTCCATATAGAATTTTTGTCTTCAAAGTAGTTACGTTGTGTTGATTACGATATAAATTGTTGGATGTAGTGAATGGTTAATTATTGTATGTATTGTTGGGATAAAGTAGGTTACATATACAAAAATGGGATTTAAAAATCTGAAAACTGCTAAAATGAAAAAAAAAATATTTTTTAAAAAATAGATTTTCGACAGAATATGGTAATTTCGACGAAAATTCTATCGAAAATTAGGAAATTAATTTAATTTATTTAAAAATTCCTCTATTTCCGATAAAATAGTCCTGACTGACATTTTGTTGAAATTACGCTTAACCATATCATTCATTTAACCTACATGTGTCCCATTATTTTTGACGAACTAAATCCGTTGGCAATAATCTGTCTAACTTAACCAATCTATCCTCAACAGCATTGTCGACAGACTAATCAACGACGTGGTTAAATTCAACAGAATATTTCATCAACAATAAGTTTATTTTGACGGAATAAACTTATTTTCAACGGAATATTCTGTTAGAATTAACCATTTTTCTTGTTGTGGTTGTGATTTGGAGATCAATCAATTTCGGATATGAGAGAAGTTAATAATTATGATGGATTGGAATTTCTGATTTGGGTCTTCAATTAGATAAAAAAGTTTTATTGATGCCTAATGTTTAGTATTATAATTTTTTTTTCTTTTAATTTACTAATTTAAACGGTAATTCATTAATTGATTTTCAAGTTTTTTCTAAACTAAGACAAAAAGTTCCAGTTAAAGTACATTCTTTAAGAAATTTATATTTTAGTTTTTAATTTGTATGTTCTAGTATTGATAATACATTATATTTTGTAATTAGCTATTTTTTTGTTTATATTATTGATTTTTAATTAATTATTTTGCATGATTAGTTGAGTAATTAATTGTGTATTTGAGTTATTGTTTTAATTAGTTATTTATTTACGGTTAATTATTTAGTTTTAATGTTGTTTTAGGATTAATTTTTAGTGAGATTAATTATGTAAGACTCCAACTTTTATGAATAAAGATGAATTTTCTATAATTATCATTTTTGAATATTATGGAATAAATTTGATATAATATTATAGTTGTGGGTAGTATTTATAAATTATACAAAGTATGCAAGTTGTTATATTATATTCGATTGGTCGGTGAATATTCGTTTTAGCAGGGAATATTAAATGCAACCGGTATAATCATTGATGGATCCCATAACTAAATTATTGTCGGATCGAGAAAACGACAAAAATATTTTTATGAAAATAACTACGAAGTTTTCACTGCTATTATCTTGTTGAACTACTCCGGTAGTAAAAAATACAAAGAATATGCGTGGTTGCATAGTAGCACACGATATTGATTATTGATGCTTACGTAAGAAGTCACTCAATTTTGTTCAATTATTGCTACAGTAATTGTTGCGGAGTATCTCACGTTATTTGATTCAATTATTGTCGATATTTTATATATTATTAAATTAATAATTGAGATGACAGAGTTATTAATATTATTATTTATAATATTAACGATGTCTAGAAGTTCTGCCAAGAAGAGGTTTGGTCACCTAATTGGGCGCTAATAGGGAGAAATCCTTATTGGAAAGCCCCCTCTTTCCTGGGAACGACCTGGTCGATTAATATTGTGAATTATAATAATGATGATAAATGTTGTTAAAAATATTGAGGTAATTTTTATGAGGTATTTTGTTACTTATTATTTAGATTTCCACTCACTCATTTTTCAAAATTATCGGAAGGAAGTTATAAAGTATATATATATTATAAAATCTCAAATTTTACGTATAAAGATTTAATTTTCTCGATTTTTTTTTTGAATATTATGATGTGGATTTAATATAATGTTATAGTTGTGGGTAATATTTATAAATTTTGCAAAGTATGCAAGTTGTTATATTATATTCGATTGGTCAGGGAATATTCTTTGTGTCGGAGAATATTCGTACGACGACACAATCATTGGTGGACCCCACAACAGAATTATTGTCGGATTGAGAAAACGACAAAAATATTTTTATGAAAATAACGGCGGAAGTTTTACCGTTAATATTGTTGAACTACTCGGTAGTAAAAGCGATAAAGAATACGTGTGGTTGCATAAGAGTAATACACGGTATTGATTATTGATCTTACGTGAGAAGTCACCGCTTTTGTTCAATTATTGCTACTGATGAGTTCTTTGCGACAAGATCTCACTTTATTTGATTCAATTATTGTTAATTGTTATATATATATATATATATATATATATATATATATATATATATATATATATATAAGTTTTGTTTTATTAGTATTATTAATGTAATAAAATGGAAAAACTTTTATATAAAAATGCAGAATACTTTTATAAAGTTATTCTATAAATAGAATATATTATATTTTATTATGCATAGTGTTGCATAGTGCTCGCATAATATTTTGCATAGTAAAATTTTTTATATATAAAGCAGAATACTTTTATAAAGTTATTCGTTTTATTAGATTATAAATAGAATATATTATATTTTATTTAAAAGATTTTGCTTTAAATCTGGACCGTCTAGATTAAAAAGTAAATCAAACGGACCGTCATGAATTAGTTACTTATGCAAATCCATTCTCCTATAAATAGAAGCTCATTCCTTCATTATTTCTTACTTAATTCACTAAAACTCTAGAGAGAGAAATTATAGAGAGAATTCTTCTTCTATAATCTTGGCGTGTATTTCTTTAGAGTTTAAGAAAGCTTTTGAAGCGTAGTCTGTAAGTTTTCTTGAGTATATCCTCGCCTCTACTGGGTTGGAATACTCTTCTTTCAAATGTAAGGGTATTATTATTTTTTCATATTCATGAAGAGAACTTCGTTATTCTATTCTTTATTATTACATTGGAATAACTCAGATAATGTGATTACCCTATACTTGATGAAATTCTTACATTATTTCATTCTTTATTATTCGTTGGAATATCATATACGTGTGTTTACAACGGACACGGTTCTCATCTTTTTATTATTCATTAGAATATCACATCATGCGCTTTTACTGTGGGACCGGTTCCGATTATTTATTATTACGTTGGAATAACTTTTATACATGCCAAGTACCGCATGCATGGTGATTTCATTATTATTCCATTCTTTATTATTTCATTGGAATATCTTGTCGGCATGTAATTTTGCACGACCGGTTCCGTTATTTATTATTCCGTTGAATAACACATCATGGCAAGTACCGCATGCATGGTGATTTCGTTGTTATTCCATTCTTTATTATTCTCGTTGGAATATCCCCGCCGGCGTGATTACGCTCGACCGGGTTCCGTAATTTATTATTCTCATTGGAATAACTCGCTCATGCATCGCAAGTACCGCGTGCGTGGTGATTTCTTTTGTTATTCCATTCTTTATTATACTCAGTTGGTTAAAGTTTTGACTTCTATACTCCATGAAATTAGTGGAATATTCTTGATATTTGCGCTTCATCCAGTATCTTTTCATGAAAATATTCTTCTGAGCATTCTTGAATTTTACTCTACAAAGAAGTATCATGTGTACAATTTGGACATTATTAGTTCCTGGATAATTTAATTCTTGAACTTGTTTTATTGAATTCTTATATCATTGTCATCATCCTCATGTTTATATTTTGTTGAAAGTCATCTGTGGTCTGTAGTGCATAGATGGACTTGGTATGATTATGACCAGGGATTATTCGGTATAATCATGACCGTAATATTATAAATGATGTAGAAAAAATCCTCATTGGCCCGTAGTGCATTGATGGACGCTTTTTGGTATGATTATGGCTATGGATTCTCTTCTGCCACGAGGAGCAAAGATGAATTATTTTATGGCATGATCAGACTGTTGATGAAAAAACACGATTATCTTTGGCCCCGAAGGTGCATGGATAATTCGTGGTCGTGATACTAAATAATATCCTTGGCCAGTAGATGCGAGGATGATTTGATGATGTGGATTATTTATTGTGAATCTCAAATGATAAAAGTGATGAAAATTTTTTTAAATCATAAAAGATAGTAGATTTTATTCTCTACTTGACTCTTTTAATGGATTGCTTGTTCCGCTGCAGTTAAACTGGATGTCTATTATATTTTATCAATTTAACATTGTTGAGGACTAATGACAATTTATTCTGCATTATCTTAGTCATAATATTTCTTACTGGGCTAGTTGAGCTCACCCTTTCCTTCACTGTTCTCTTCAGGAAATGAGAATATAGCTAGGGGAACGGATTGACAGTCCAGATGATAGCATTAGTAGTCTTCACTATTCTGTTAAATAGTGTGACAATAAATATAATGAGGACTCTTTTAAGTGTGGATATTGTACAGATGATAATATTCTTATTAAAACTCTCAATTTATGTTTTGTCATTATTGTTTACCTGACAATTTGTATTATTAAGTTGTATTTGAATTTTGCACCATGTATTTGACGACTCAAGATGAGTGATGTATACACACATACACACACACACACACACACACACACATATATATATATATATATATATATATATATATATATATATAATATTACAACACCCATCAAATTCTCTACCACCCAAAATCAATTTATAATAAAACAACCAACATTAACTATCAAACAATTCCACTTTTCCACCAAAACCCACTACCACACACACACTCCTACACACACGTAAACACACACACACACATGTCAAATATATATATATATATATAAGACCCCGAAATTTTTTTAAATAAAAAGGAATTTCCTTTATTTATTATTTTGAAATAGTAAGGGTGGATTTGATTAATGTGGTTAGTTATGGGTAAAATGCGTAAATATTTTAAATAAGCAAGTGGTGATATAATATTCATTATTGTCGGAGAATATTCGTTTGGTCGTGGAATATTCGTACTGTCGGGGAATATTCGTACGACGGCGCAGCCATGTGTGGGCCCCATAACGGAAAGCGATTGGAGGAAGAAAACGACAAAAATAAGTTGTTTAAAAATAATGGCAGTAGTTGTTCTGATTATTAATTGTTGGAATAATTGGTTTAAAACACAAAGAATACACGTTATCGCACAAGAAGACACGGTATTGCACCAATTATTGATTCTTACGTAAGAAGGCACTACTCAATAATGGTTACAGTAATTACTGTTCAGTATTTTATTTTATTGATTCAATAATTCTTTGCGTTGATATTTTATATTGTTGTTGTTTCAATAATTGTCATTACACAAGATTTTTCATTATCGAACCAATAATTCATATTATCCGAATAATATTATTAGATAACATTATTGGCAATGTCTAGAAAGTTACATCTAAGGAGAGGTTTGGTCACCTAATCGCGGCTAATAAGGAGAAATTCTTATTGGAAAGCCCTCTTTCCTGAACCCGCCCGGTTGTCAATATTGTGATTACGTAATATTATTTGTGAATAATTAATTATTGATTCATATGATGAGGGAAAATATTGATTTTATGTGGATATAGATGGAGAAAATTTTTATAGTGACAATTGTTGAAAATTAATATTTTATCTTTTTTACGATAAAATAATTCATTTAAATATATTATTTTAATAATATATTAACGATGATATTTTTTACGATGAATGTGGGATATATGAGTATATGTGGAGGAGGAGTATTTTTGTTACCAAAATGTTTAAAACATGTTAAACATGTCGGCGGACCCCATTTATCGATGAAATTTGATTATAACCGTAAAAATCGCCCATTTGTGGATTTCGGTCAATTTCTGTTTGGAATTTGGAAAAACTTTCTTACGTAAAGTTGTAGAGAATTGAATTTCCTATAAAAACTCATGAGATTTGAATTTTCTGGCAAAAGGGCTATTTATTGTGAATTATTGAAGTTCAAGCTCAAATAATTGATTTTTGGAAGTTTAAAATATTTTTATTTACAAAACGTTTTTTTCATTTGGTTCCCTCATTTAACACATGACAAGTTGCTGAAATTCAGATTCAAGGTGTAATGAGGAATTATTATTATAAATAATAATATTATATTAAATTTTCGCTTTGGTGTTCTAAGCAATTTCTATAAATAGGTCTTAGGTTAGGATTGAAAATCACACATTTAAATCAAGTTTTTTCTCTCTATATTATCGGCGTATTCTTGTGAGTATTTTGAGTATACTTTGGGTATTGCTATACGGTGCAAGTTCAAGTCATAGCCTTTATATCAGGTGTTTCATTAAATCTTGTCTTTCGAGGTAAGGGATGTTATTTTCTTCTCAAATGATATTATTTCTTCAATATCATTATCTTTGAAATATTGGTTGGAACTTTTTATCAAATTTGGAACTTTTTTCATGTATGGGAGTTACTTATTCATGAGTTCTTATTCACGAGTTCTTAATCACGCGAGTTACTTATTCATGAGATTCTTATTCACGAGTACTATTCAAGAAAGCGTGATGATGTTTTTGTGAAATTTCTATCTTTTGGTGTCAGAGTTCTTATTCACGATATACGTAGACTATTCACGAATCTAACACTATTCATCGAAAAATGAAATTTTTCCTTTTCGTCAAAATATCTATTCGGATACTAGCTTTGATTGTATCCATGTTTTGATCATTCTTGAATTTTACACCACTATGATTATTTTTGAGGTATTTTTGGGACGTGGATAAAACAAAGTACGAATCCTTAATCCTTAATCCTTGTCATTATTCATTTTGGATTCGCTTTCTTTAAAAATATTTTTCATCATCCTCGCCTTAAATGATGATATTATTGAATATCTTTGGCCCGTAGTGCAAAGATGAATGATTTATGATGAATATCTTTGGCTCGTAGTGCAAAGATGATTGATTTCGATGAATATCTTTGGCCTGTAGTGCAAAGATGAACGATTAATCGATGAATATCTTTGGCACGTAGTGCAAAGATGAACAAAAGTGTTGAGATGAACATGACCAATTGGTGATTTAAATGAATATCTTTGGCCTGTAAAGTGCAAAAGATGAATATTGATTGTTATTCTGAGGATAAAATATTGATGATGGGCTTTTAAACCTTAGAAGGCGGTAGAATTCTTTTCTACGTGACTCTTCTAATGGATTCTTTGCTTCATTGCATTTGTTGATCTAAAACTTGTTGTCTATTGTATTCTATTAGATTTTTCCTGTTGAAGACTAACGATAATTTGTTGTATATTATCTTAGTCATAATATTCTTTTATTGGGCTAGTTGAGCTCACCCTTTTCCTTGTTGTTCCATTTTCTTCTCCTGGGAGGCGAGAATATATAATGAGAAGCAAGTAGGGAATGTATGGAATGAAAGTTCTAGGGAGAGTTGTTTAGTAGTCCTCACCATTGTTGTAAAATAATGTATCAATAATTATGATGGGGATTTATTTGCGTGTGGATATTGTTCAGATGGCAATATCTCGTATTTAAACTCACAGTTTATATGTTGTAATAATAAAGTTGTAGTTATTTACGTACCATGTATTTGGCGACTTCGTAATGGGTTGGATGGAATGGACCTATTTTGGGGCGCCACATTTGGTATCGAGCTTAGGGATATGATCTCTGGCGGAGATCGAGGAATAGAACTAGGAGGGGAGAAACGAGTAAATCCTTCGCTAGTGTGTCCTACCTAAGCTTATTTGTTAGTTAGTTAGTATATAGGGATATTATGTGATATATTGATTTCTTAATTAACCCTTGTTTTATGACAATGATTTGAGAATGTCGATCGAGAATATTAACATGGAGTGGAGTTGAATGAGACCGTGGAGATGCCTGTACTTACCAACGAGGAGAACGTGCAACAAAGTGGGCAATGTACCTCCGTAAACAATACCACCGAAAGCAGACGATAAACGATGGGATGTTTAGAAGCTTTTTGCGATTCATGCAAAATCGAGCCGAGGAGACTCGTGTTCAAAACATAGGAGGAAATGATAAGAATTCACGGGTTGTCACAAATGCAAGCGAGTTCAAAAGTTGGGACCACCGAATTTAAAGGAAAGCTTCGATCCGATCATGGCGGAAACATGGGTCAAGCAAATCACCAAGATATTCGATGTCTTGGGATGCACGGAGGAACAGAAGGTTCCATTCGCCACCTTTATGTTCCGTGGCGAAGTGATCATGGTGGGAGTCGTGAAGCGTACTCCATCCAAACCAAGGCCAAAGATGTCTTGGGAGACGTTTCAGAACTATTTAATGACAAATACTTTCACGAAAGTGTTCGGCTATATGAAGGAAGTGGAGTTTATTAGGATTGGAGCGTAACAACATGGCGGTGTCTCGCAAGATGAAGCGATTAAGTTTCATGAGTTGTCGAGTTTGCACCTCATTTGGTGGAAAATGAGGAACGAAATGACGCGTATGTTTCGAGAGGGTCTCAAACCGAGATTCGACAATATCTTATCTCTCATAAATTTTCTTTATATTCGAGATGTTGTAAATAGGGCTCAATTATTAGAGCGTGATAACGAGTATGTTCAACCGAGGGGACCACAACCGTGGTCATATTTCGGTGATGATGAGTCATCGAACGATGATAACCAGGGAGGAAAGAATACGGACAAAAGCGGTAACCACTCGGGTGGTAATCGTGGCCATGATAATAGGAGATGTGACTCAAGTGGACATTTCAAGAAGAGAGGTTCAACAATAACCATGTGAAGACGTCTGCCGCCAAAGAAGAATCGTTCCAAGGGAGGAGAACCACCACCGGTCATATCTTGCTATAAATGCGGAAAGAGGGACATATCGGTCAAATTGCCCCTAACAGTTCGTGTATGCTATAATTGTGGAAAGGAAGGACATATAGCTCGAGAGTGTATGCAGAAGCGTAAACCAAGTCCAATGGGGATGGTGACTCAAAAGGATGTCCGGATAAGTCGAAATCACGGTTTTGGAAGAAGCGTTTTTCGTGACTTTCAAAATGCGAGGAACCCGAACGAAGTTAGACGGGTTAGTTAATTATAAATTCTTGCGAAGTTTATACCTTACTAGATATCTGGGTTTCTACCCATTCTTTATCTCTCTTGCTTGTGCTCAACGTTTGAATTTGACTCACGGAGAAATTAGACTTTGACCTATCTGTGGAGACTCCGTTAAGAGAAACTTTTATTACATCCGTTGTTTAGAAATCTTGCTTGATTCAAAGTTGGCACTATCACATTACCGTTAACCTTATTTCTATAGAGATATTTATTTTGATGTGATTTTAAGGTTAACTACTCATCATGCCAAAATTGATTGCTTTCGTAAGGTTGTTAGTTTTCATATTCTTAAGCAACTGTTATTCAATTCAAGCAACCAAACCATTGAAGTCAAACTCTTTCATATTAAATTATAAAGCCATTTGTTTATTGAAAACGAATGTCAAGCTTTCTTAGTCCATGTTATGGATTTGAATAAAGACACGCCGATTTGAATAATATTCCTGTTGTTATTGATTTTTCCCGACGATTTCTGAAGAATTTCTTGGCCTACTCCCGAGAGCGTGATATTGAATTTGTATCGACTTTTAAATCCAGTACAAAACCCATTTCTAAAATCTCATATCGAATGGCTCTATTGAACTTCGTGGAGTTAAAACCTAATCTGTAGAAGTTGATACGAGAGCCTCTATCCGGTGACTTTGTGGAATGCACCGAAGCCGCATTCGTAGGGACGCCATATTCGTGTGATAAGTAAACCGACAGGTGTCATTGTAACGCTTTATCCAAGATTGGGATATGAGTCACGATTGAGAACAACCAAGTTTCAGTAATCGAAATATGTAGCTTTTCAGGCTTAGTTGGTTATTATCGGAGATTCGTTGAAGGATATTCTCAAATCGCTATTCCATTAACGCAAATTGACTCGTAGAGATACAAAATTGAATGCAAAGAAAGAATGTGGGAAGAGCTTCAAGAACTCAAGAGGAGACTCATTTCAAAGACATGTTTCACCATGCCATCCTCGGAAAAGCGAACGTGGTAGGCGACGTGTTGAGTAGAAGATCGATATACAAGACGAAGTACGATATTGTCAAAAACTAATTTCTGTATAATTTACAAATAATAGAGATGGAGATGAAAACTCTAGGTACCCACGTGATGATATACGAGTATAATCGACTTTAATCGATAAAGTTAAAGTTGTTCAAGCTACACACCGGAGCTGATGAATTTGAAGAAAGAGGTACAAGAAGTTGTTATTTCAAAAGCGAAAATCGGTGAGGTGAGAAAAACTCAAACCTTCGATTTATTAATCCATTTGAAATTCTCGATCGAATAGGAACTGTGGCCTATAGACTCGTTTTACCGCCAAGTATGACGCGTGTTCATAACGTTTTTCACGTATCGATGTTACGTAAATATGTGGACTGACCGAACCACGTCATTGAGTTAAACCGACAAGATAGTAGAAGACTTAACGTCACGATGAGGTACACTCACAAGATCTTGGATAGGAAAGAACATGTCCCATGTACCGAGGTTATACCACAAGTTAAAGTTTTGTGGAGAAACCATGCTTTATTGAGGAAATAACACGGGAGTTGGAAACGAAAATGAAAGCGAGGTATTTTCATCTTTTGAAACACAGAATACGTCACGTCAATTTCGAGGACGAAATTTCATAAGGAGGGAGGTCAGTAAGACCCGAAATTTTTTAAATAAAAGGAATTTCCTTTATTTATTATTTTGAAATAGTAAGGGTGGATTTGATTAATGTGGTTAGTTATGGGTAAAATGCTTAAATATTTTAAATAAGCAAGTGGTGATATAATATTCATTATTGTCGGAGAATATTCGTTTGGTCGTGGAATATTCGTACTGTCGGGGAATATTAAATGCAAATCGTAGCGACGGCGCAGCCATGTGTGGGCCCCATAACGGAAAGCGATTGGAGGAAGAAAACGACAAAAATAAGTTGTTTAAAAATAATCTACAGTAGTTATTCTGAATTTACCATTGTTGGAATACCGGTGGTTAAAACACAAGAATACACGTTATCGCAGAAAGAAGATACCAGTATTGCACCATTATTGATTGATTTTACGTAAGAAGGCACTACTCAATAATGGTTACGATAAGTAATTATCGCTCAAAGATTTTATTTTATTGATTCAATAATTGTCTGCGTTGATATTTTATATTCTTCATTGTTTCAATAATTGTCATTACACAAGATTTTTCATTATCGAACCAATAATTCATATTATCGAATAATATTATTAGATAACATTATTGGCAATGTCTAGAAAGTTCGCATCTAAGGAGAGGTTTGGTCACCTAATTGCGCCAATAAGGAGAAATTCTTATTGGAAGTTCTCTTTCAGGAGGCGCACTGGTTGTCAATATTGTGATTTCGTAATATTATTTGTGAATAATTAATTATTGATTCATATGATGAGGAAAATATTGATTTTATGTGGATATAGATGGAGAAAATTTTTATAGTGACAATTGTTGAAAATTAATATTTTATCTTTTACGATAAAATAATTCATTTAAATATATTATTTTAATAATATATTAACGATGATATTTTTTACGATGAATGTGGGATATATGAGTATATATGGAGGAGGAGTATTTTTGTTACCAAAAATGTTTAAAACATGTTAAACATGTCGTATGGACCCCATTTATCGATCGAAATTTGATTATACACGTAAAATCGCCCATTTGTGGATTTTGGTCAATTTCTGTTTGGAATTTGGAAAAACTTTCTTACGTAAAGTTGTAGAGAATTGAATTTCCTATAAAAACTCATGAGATTTGAATTTTCTGGCAAAAGGGCTATTTATTGTGAATTATTGAAGTTCAAGTCTCAAATAATTGATTTTGGAAGTTTAAAATATTTTTATTTACAAAAACGTTTTTTTCATTTGGTTCCCTCATTTAACACATGACAAGTTGCTGAAATTCAGATTCAAGGTGTATGTAGGAATTATTATTATAAATAATAATATTATATTAAATTTTTCTTTTGGTGTTCTAAGCAATTTCTATAAATAAAGCTTAGGTTAGGATTGAAAATCACAATTTAAACTCGAAGTTTTCTCTCTCTATATTATCGGTTTATTCTTGTGAGTATTTTGAGTATACTTTGGGTATTCTTATATCAAGTGCAAGTTCAAGTCATAGCCTATATCCAGGTGTTTCAACTGTAAATCTTGTCTTTTCGAGGTAAGGGATGTTATTTTTTTCTCAAATGATATTATTTCTTCAATATCATTATGTGAAATATTGGTTGGAACTTTTTATCAAATTTGGAACTTTTTCATGTGGGGTTCTTATTCATGAGTTATTATTCACGAGTTACTTAATCACGAAGTTATTATTCATGAAGTTCTTATTCACGAAAGTACTATTCAAGAAGCGTGATGATGATGTTTTTGTGAAATTTCTATCTTTTGGTGTCTGAGTTACTATTCACGATACACAAGACTATTCACGAATCATAACACTATTCATCGAAAAAATGAAATTTTTCCTTTTCGTCTGTAAAAAATATCTATTCGGATACTAGCTTTTGATTCAGTATCCATGTTTTGATCATTCTTGAATTTTACACCACTATGATTATTTTTGAGGTATTTTTGGACGTGGATAAAACAAAAGTACGTAATCCTTAAT
Source organism: Panax ginseng (assembly GCA_020205605.1). Classification (NCBI taxonomy): domain Eukaryota; kingdom Viridiplantae; phylum Streptophyta; class Magnoliopsida; order Apiales; family Araliaceae; genus Panax; species Panax ginseng. Next base: position 17,052,903 of record CM035149.1, on the reverse strand, counting down.
CCTTAATCCTTGTCATTATTCATCGGATTCGTTTTTTAAAAATATTTTCATCATCCTCGGTCTTAAATGATGATATTATTGAATATCTTTGGCACTGTAGTGCAAAGATGAATGATTTATGATGAATATCTTTGGCCCGTAGTGCAAAGATGATTGATTTCGATGAATATCTTTGGCCCGTAGTGCAAAGATGAACGATTAATCGATGAATATCTTTGGCACCTGTAGTGCAAAGATGAAGCAGTGTTGAGATGAACATGACCAACCTGGTGATTTAAATGAATATCTTTGGCTCGTGCAAAAGATGAATATTGATTGTTATTCTGAGGGATAAAATATTGATGATGGGCTTTTAAACCTTGAAGACAGTAGAATCTTTTTCTACGTGACTCTTCTAATGGATTCTTCAATTTCATTGCATTTGTTGATCTAAAACTTGTTGTCTATTGTATTCTATTAGATTTTTCCTGTTGAAGACTAACGATAATTTGTTGTATATTATCTTAGTCATAATATTCTTTATTGGGCTAGTTGAGCTCACCCTTTTCCTTGTTGTTCCATTTTCTTCTCGGGAGGCGAGAATATAAGCGAAGACGAAGTCTGGGTATGGAATGAAAGTTCTAGGGAGAGTTGTTTAGTAGTCCTCACCATTGTTGTAAAATAATGTATCAATAATTATGATGGGGATTTATTTGCGTGTGGATATTGTCAGATGGCAATATCTCGTATTTAAACTCACAGTTTATATGTTGTAATAATAAAGTTGTAGTTATTTCGTATCATGTATTTGGCGACTCGTAGAATGGGTTGGATGGAATGGACCTATTTTGGGGCGTCACGGTTGGGTATCGAGCTTAGGGATATGATCTCTGGCGGAGATCGGGGAATGTAAACTAGGAGGGAGAGGCGAGTAAATCCTTCGCTAAAGTGTGTCCTACCTAAGCTTATTTGTTAGTTGGTTAGTTATATAGGGATATTATGTGATATATTGATTTCTTAATTAACCCTTGTTTTTATGACAATGATTTGAGAATGTCGATTGAGAATATTAACAATTGGAGTGAATGAGACCGTGGAGATGCCTGCATTTACCAACGAGGAGAGACGCGCAACAAAGTGGCAATGTACCTCCCGTAAACAATACCACCGAAAGCAGACGATAAACGATGGGATGTTTAGAAGCTTTTTGCAGATTCATGCAAAATCGCACGAGGAGACTCGTGTTCAAAACATAGGAGGAAATGATAGAATTCACGGGTTGTCACAAACCAAGCGATTCAAAGAGTTGGGACCACCGAATTTAAAGGAAAGCTCGATCCGATCATGGCGGAAACATGGGTCAAGCAAATCACCAAGATATTCGATGTCTTGGGATGCACGGAGAACAGAAGGTTCCATTCGCCACCTTTATGTTCCGTGGCGGCAGTGAGGCTATCGGTGGGGAGTCGTGAAGCGCACTCCATCCACCGCGCCAAAGATGTCTTGGGAGACGTTTTCAGAACTATTTAATGACAAATACTTTCCCGAAAGTGTTCGGCTATATGAAGGAAGTGGAGTTTATTAGATCGAGCGAGAACAACATGACGGTGTCTCTCAAAGATGAGGTAAGTTCATGAGTTGTCCAGGTTTGCACCTCATTTGGTGGAAAATGAGGAACGAATGACGCATATGTTTCTGAGGGGTCTAAAACCCGAGATTCGACAATATCTTATCTCTCATAAATTTTCTTTATATTCAGATGTTGTAAATAGGGCTCAATTATTAGAGCGTGATAACGAGTATGTTCAACCGAGGGACCACAACCATGGTCATATCGGTGTGATGTGAATCATCGTAAACGATGATAACAAATGGGGAGGAAAGAATCACGGACAAAGGCAGAACCACTCGGGTGGTAATCGTGGCCATGATAATAGGAGATGTGACTCAAGTGGACATTTCAAGAAGAGAAGGTTCAACAATAACCATGTGAAGACGCTACCAAAGAAGAATTTGGTTCCAGTGGAGGAGAACGACCACCCATTATATGCTATAAATGCGGGAAAGAGGGACATATCAGTCCAAATTGCCCACAACAGTTCCAGGTATGCTATAATTGTGGAAAGGAAGGACATATAGCTCGAGAGTGTACGGTAGCGAAACCAAGTCCAGCGGGGATGGTGACTCAAAAGGATGTCCCGGATAAGTCGAAATCACGGTTCTTCGAAGAAGCGTTTGCCGTGACTTCTCAAAATGCGAGGAACCCGAACGGTTAAGACGGTTAGTTAATTATAAATTCTTGCGAAGTTTATACCTTACTAGATACCGGTTCTACCCATTCTTTTATCTCTCTTGCTTGTGCTCAACGTTTGAATTTGACTACGGAGAAATTAGACTTTGACCTATCTGTGGAGACTCCGTTAAGAGAAACTTTTATTACATCCGTTGTTTAGAAATCTTGCTTGATTCAAAGTTGGCACTATCACATTACCGTTAACCTTATTTCTATAGAGATATTTATTTTTGATGTGATTTTAAGGTTAACTACTCATCATGCCAAAATTGATTGCTTTCGTAAGGTTGTTAGTTTTCATATTCTTAAGCAACTCGTTATTCAATTCAAGCAACCAAACCATTGAAGTCAAACTCTTTCATATTAAATTATAAAGCCATTTGTTTATTGAAAAACGAATGTCAAGCTTTCTTAGTCCATGTTATGGATTTGAATAAAGACACGCCGATTTGAATAATATTCCCGTTGTTATTGATTTTTCCCGACGCATTTCAAGAATTTCTTGGCCTACTCCCGCAGAGCGTGATATTGAATTTGTATCGACTTTTAAATCCCAGACAAAACCCATTTCTAAAATCTCATATCGAATGGCTCCTATTGAACTTCGTGGAGTTAAAACCTAATCGTAGAAGTTGATACCCGAGCCTCTATCCGGTGACTTCCTTTGTGGAATGCACCGAAGCCGCATCTCCGTAGGGACGCCATATTCGTGTGATAGTAAACCGATAGGTGTCATTGTAACGCTTTATCCAAGATTGGGATATGAGTCACAGATTGAGAACAACCTAAGTTTCAGAATCGAAATATGTAGCTTTCAGGCTTAGTTGGTTATTATCGGAGATTCGTTCAAGGATATTCTCTAATCGCTATTCCATTAACGCTTGGTGACTTCGTAGAGATACAAAATTGAATGCAAAGAAAGAATGTGGGAAGAGCTTCAAGAACTCAAGAGAGACTCATTTCAAAGACATGTTCACCATGCCATCCTCGAAAAAGTTTAACGTGGGTAGCCGACGTGTTGAGTAGAAGATCGATACAAAGACGAAAGTACGATATTGTCAAAAAACTAATTTCAGTATAATTTACAAATAATAGAGATGGAGATGAAAACTCTAGGTACCCACGTGATGATATACGAGTATAATCGACTTTAATCGATAAAGTTAAAGTTGTTCAAGCTACACACCGAGTCGATGAATTTGAAGAAAGAGGTACAAGAAGTTGTTATTTCAAAAGCGAAAATCGGTGAGGGAGAAAAACTCAAACCTTCGATTTATTAATCCATTTGAAATTCTCGATCGAATAGAATCGTGGCCTATAGACTGCTTTTACCGCCAAGTATGACGTGTTCATAACGCTTTTCACGATCGATGTTATGTAAATATGTGGACGACCCAACCACGCTATTGAGTTAGAACCGACAAGATAGCAAGAAGACTTAACGTCACGATGAGGTACTGTCAAGATCTTGGATAGGAAAGAACATGTCCCATGTATCGAGGTTATACCACAAGTTAAAGTTTTGTGGAGAAACCATGTTATTGAGGAAATAACACGGGAGTTGGAAACGAAAATGAAAGCGAGGTATTTTCATCTTTTCAAACACTGTGTAGACGTGACGTCAATTTCGAGGACTAAATTTCATAAGGAGGGAGGTCAGAAGACCCGAAATTTTTTAAATAAAAAGGAATTTCCTTTATTTATTATTTTGAAATAGTAAGGGTGGATTTGATTAATGTGGTTAGTTATGGGTAAATGCGCTAAATATTTTAAATAAGCAAGTGGTGATATAATATTCATTATTGTTTGAGAATATTCGTTTCGTCGTGGAATATTCGCATCGTTGGGGAATATTCGCATTTACTGACGCATGCAGCCATGTGGGCCCCATAACGGAAAGCGATTGGAGGAAGAAAACGACAAAAATAAGTTGTTTAAAAATAATCTACAGTAGTTGTTACCGCTATTAATCGTTGGAATACCCGATTGGTTAAAAACACGATGAATACACGTTATCGCACAAGAAGACACCAGATTGCACCAATTATTGATTCTTACGTAAGAAGGCACTACTCAATAATGGTTACATGAGAATTATCGCTCAAGATTTTATTTTATTGATTCAATAATTGTTGCGTGATATTTTATATTGCTGTTGTTTCAATAATTGTCATTACACAAGATTTTTTCATTATCGAACCAATAATTCATATTATCTGAATAATATTATTAGATAACATTATTGGCAATGTCTAGAAAGTTCTGTCTAAGGAGAGGTTTGGTCACCTAATCAATTGCTACCAATAAGGAGAAATTCTTATCGAAAGCCCTCTTCCCTGAACCGCGCTCGGGTTGTCAATATTGTGATTCTGTAATATTATTTGTGAATAATTAATTATTGATTCATATGATGAGGAAAATATTGATTTTATGTGGATATAGATGGAGAAAATTTTTATAGTGACAATTGTTGAAAATTAATATTTTATCTTTTTCTGATAAAATAATTCATTTAAATATATTATTTTAATAATATATTAACGATGATATTTTTACGATGAATGTGGGATATATGAGTATATGTGGAGGAGGAGTATTTTTTGTTACCAAAATGTTTAAAACATGTTAAACATGTCATGGACCCCATTTATCGAATCGAAATTTGATTATACCGTAAAATCGCCCATTTGTGGATTTCGGTCAATTTCTGTTTGGAATTTGGAAAACTTTCTTCTGTAAAGTTGTAGAGAATTGAATTTCCTATAAAAACTCGCGAGATTTGAATTTTCCGGCAAAAGGGCTATTTATTGTGAATTATTGAAGTTCAAGTTCAAATAATTGATTTTTGGAAGTTTAAAATATTTTTATTTACAAAACGTTTTTTTCATTTGGTTCCCTCATTTAACACATGACAAGTTGCTGAAATTCAGATTCAAGGTGTAAGGAGGAATTATTATTATAAATAATAATATTATATTAAATTTTCTACGCTTTGGTGTTCTAAGCAATTTCCTATAAATAGGTGCTTAGGTTAGGATTGAAAATCACACCGTAAATGAAGTTTTCTCTCTCTATATTATCGAGCGTATTCTTGTGAGTATTTTGAGTATACTTTGGGTATTGCTTATACTGGTGCAAGTTCAAGTCATAGCTTTATATCCTGTTTCAATTGTAAAGACTTGTCTTTCGAGGTAAGTGGATGTTATTTTCTTCTCAAATGATATTATTTCTTCAATATCATTATGTCAAATATTGGTTGGAACTTTTATCAAATTTGGAACTTTTTCATGTCGGGTTACTTATTCATGAGTTATTATTCACGAAAGTTACTAATCACGAAGTTACTATTCATGAAGTTCTTATTCACGAAAGTACTATTCAAGAAGCGTGATGATGTTTTTTGTGAAATTTCTATCTTTTGGTGTCTCTGAGTTACTATTCACGATACTCAAGACTATTCACTTAATACAACACTATTCATCGAAAAATGAAATTTTTTCTTTTCGTCAAAATATCTATTCGGATACTAGCTTTGATCAGATCCATGTTTTGATCATTCTTGAATTTTACACCACTATGATTATTTTTGAGGTATTTTGGACGTGGATAAAACAAAGTACTTAATCCTTAATCCTTAATCCTTGTCATTATTCAATCGGATTCGCTTTAAAAAATATTTTCATCATCCTCTACCTTAAATGATGATATTATTGAATATCTTTGGCCTGTAGAGTAAAGATGAATGATTTATGATGAATATCTTTGGCTCAGAAGGCAAAGATGATTGATTAATCGATGAATATCTTTGGTTCAGTAGTGCAAAAGATGAACAGTGTGAGAGATGACCATGACCAATTTGGTGATTTAAATGAATATCTTTGGCAGAAAAGAAAAAGATGAATATTGATTGTTGTTACTGAGGATAAAATATTGATGATGGGCTTTTAAACCTTAGAAGACAAGAGAATTCTTTCTCTACGTGACTCTTCTAATGGATTCTTGCTTTCATTGATTTGTTGATCTAAAACTTGTTGTCTATTGTATTCTATTAGATTTTTCCTCGTTGAAGACTAACGATAATTTGTTGTATATTATCTTAGTCATAATATTCTTTATCGGGCTAGTTGAGCTCACCCTTTTCCTTGTTGTTCCATTTTCTTCTCGGGAGGCGAGAATATAGCGAGTACGAGCCTGTGGGTATGGAATGAAAGTTCTAGGGAGAGTTGTTTAGTAGTCCTCACCATTGTTGTAAAATAATGTATCAATAATTATGATGGGGATTTATTTGCGTGTGGATATTGTCAGATGGCAATATCTCGTATTTAAACTCACAGTTTATATGTTGTAATAATAAAGTTGTAGTTATTTCGCACTCATGTATTTGGCGACTCTGTAATGGGTTGGATGGAATGGACCTATTTTGGGGGCGTCACAATATATATATATATATATATATATATATAATATATTAAGCATATGAAGATTAACTTAAGGAGAAGGAATAATTGCATTGTCGGGAGGGATTGGTATGGTATGATTATAATATATATATATATATATATATATATATATATATATATATATATATATATAATGCTAGTGGGATTATATGTATATAGCTTGCATGCGAATTAATTCATCCGTGACTTGCCAATTGTTCTGCCCGTGAACTTCGTCTAATTATTAACTTTTCACCCGTGATATTCTTCTCAAATAGTATCCTTCCATTCTCCTATAAATAGGATGCTTAGTTAGAATTGAAAAACACACCAGAAATTCAGAGAAATTCTCTTCTATAATCTTGAGTGTATTTCTTTAGAGTTTTAAGAAGCTTTGAGCATAGTGCAAGTTTTCTTTAAAGAATATCCTCGCCCTACCAGTCGGAATACTCTTCTTTTACGGTAAAGGGTATTATTTTTTTCATATTCATGAAGAGAACTTCGTTATTCCAATTTTTTTATTATTCATTGGAATAACTCAGATATGGTAATACCCTATACTTGGTGAAATTCTTTTGTTATTCTATTATTTATTATTCTGCTGGAATAACATGTCTATGTGAAGTACCGCATACATGGTGAAATTTCATTGTTATTCCATTCTTTAATATTCGTTGAAATATCTTGTTTCATGCGTTTTACGCCGACTTGGTTAAAATCTTTATTATTCATTTGAATATCCCTGTAAGACCCCAACTTATTATTAATGAAATTTAATTTTTCTATTTATTATTTTAAAATAGTAAGGGTTAATTTAATTAATGTGGATAGTTATGGGTAAAATACATAAATATTTCAAAATAAGCAGTGGTTATAAAATATTCATTGTTGTTTGGGAATATTCGTTTGGTCGTGGAATATTATTCTTGCTTCTGTGGGAATATTCATACGATTTGCCATGATCTTTTGTGGGCTCCATAATGGAAAGCGATTGGATGAAGAAAACGACAAATATAAGTTGTTTAAAATAATGCACAGAAGTTGTTATTCAAGTAATATCTTGTTAAAATACTCGGTGGTTAAAACACAAGAAGATACGCAGATTGCACCAATTATTGATTCTTACGTAAGAAGGCACTACTCAATAATGGTTAGTAATTATCGCTCAAGATTTTATTTTATTGATTTAATAATTGTTGCGGTGATATTTTATATCATTGTTGTTTCAATAATTGTCATTACATTGTGATTTTTCATTATCGAAGCAATAATTCATATTATCTGAATAATATTATTAGATAACATTATTGGCAATGTCTAGAAAGTTCATCTTCTAAGGAGAGGTTTGGTCACCTAATCAATGGCGCCAAGAAGGAGAAATTTAATTGGAAAGCCCTCTTTCCTGTGAACTCGTCTGGTTGTCAATATTGTGATTTCGTAATATTATTTGTGAATAATTAATTATTGATTCATATGATGAGGAAAATATTGATTTTATGTGGATATAGATGGAGAAAATTTTTAATGTGACAGTTGTTGAAAATTGAAATTTTATCTTTTTCTGATAAAATAATTCATTTAAATATATTATTATATTTTAATAATATAATAATGGTGATATTTTTACAACTAATGTGGGATATATGAGTATACGAGGAGGAAGAGTATTTTTGTTGCAATAAATATTTAAAACATGTTAAACATGTAAATGGGACCCCATTTATCGATGAAATTTGATTATAGATTTTGTAAAATTGTCCGTTTGTGGATTTGGTCAATTTTTGTTTGGAATTTGGAAAAACTTTCTTCCGCAAAGTTGTAGAGAATTGAATTTCCTATAAAACTTGCGAGTTTGAATTTTTCGACAAAAGGGCTATTTATTATGAATTATTGAAGTTCAAACTCAAATAATTAATTTTAGAAGTTTAAAATATTTTAAATATGAAAAACGTTTTTTGTCATTATTGTGGGTCTTGTATGTGTTGGAATTTATTGAATTCAGTTCCTTAAAAGTATGTAGAAATTATAATATATATATATATATTAATATTTTATTAAATTTTTGCTTTGGTGTTCTAAGCATTTTTTATAAATAGGGTGCTTAGGTTAGAATTAAAAATTACACGTAAATTGAAGTTTTTTTCTCTATATTATCGAATATTCTTGTAAGTATTTTGAGTATACTTTGAGTATTGCTTTATACTGTGCAAGGTCAAGTTATGCTTTATATCTTTGAAATATTGATCCGAAGTTTTTATCAAATTTGGAACTTTTGGTGTCTGAGTTACTTATTCACGATCTACAGATTATCCACGATACTATACACTATTCACGAATACTAAGACTATTCATCGAAAAATGAAAATTTTCCTTTTCGCCTAAAATATCTATGTGGATACTAGCTTTGATTGTATCCATGTTTTGATCATTCTTGAATTTTACACCACTATGATTATTTTTGAGGTATTTTTGGACATGAATAAAACAAAGTACTAATCCTTAATCCTTAATCCTTGTCATTTTGTTTCCTTTGGATTCGTTTTTTAAAAAATATTTTTCATCATCCTCTACCTTAAATGATGATATTATTGAATATCTTTGGCTTGTAGTGTAAAAGATGAATGATTTCGATGAATATCTTTGGCCCGTAGTGCAAAAGATGAGCAGTGTTTAGATGAACATGAATTAATCGATGAATATCTTTTGGCTGTAGTGCAAAGATGAATATTTGATTCAGATATATATTGATTGATATTACAGGATAAAAGATGAGACGATTAACTTTAAAATTCATACATGTAAGATAGTAGTTTGCATTCTCTACTTAACTCTTCTAATGAATTATTATTTCATCATGCTAATATTGATTTAAAACTTGTTATCTATTGTATTCTATTAGATTTTTTCCCGTTGAAGACTAACGATAATTTTGTTGTATATTATCTTAGTCATAATATTCTTTCTTGGGCTAGTTGAGCTCACCCTTTTCCTTTTGTTCCATTTTTCTTCTCAGAGGCGAGAATGTAATGAAAGTACGCAGTCTGGGTATGGAATGATGGTTATAGAGAGAGTTGTTTAGTAGTCCTCACTATTTTTGTAAAATAATGTATCAATAAATGTAATGAGGATTTATTTGGGTATAGATATATGTCAGAAGATAATATTTGTATTCAAACTCACAGCTTTTACTATTGTAATAATAAAGTTGTAGTTGTTTTCAGATCTTTGTGTATTGACAACTCGTAATGGGTGATGTATACCTATTTTGGGGGCGCCACATATCCCGTCTCAGGCTTTTACGCTGGGATTCGATTAAGTTATTTATTATTCTATTGGAATAATCTGCATACGCAAGCAATCTGCATGCGTGGTGATTTCGTTGTTATTTCATTCTTTATTATTCGTTGGAATATCTTGTCGGCGTATATACGCCTAATTCCGGTTCCGTTATTTATTATTTTGTTGGAATAACCATGCATGCAAAAGTAATCGCATGCCCGGTGATTTCTTTTGTTATTCCATTCTTTATTATACTCGGTTGGTTAAAGTTTTGATTTCTATATTCCATGAAATTAGTGGAATATCCTTGATATTCGCTTCATCCAATATCTTTTCATGGAAATATTCTTTTAGCATTCTTAAATTTTACTCTACAAAGAAGTATTATGTTGACAATTTGACGTTATTAGTTCTGAATAAATTAATTCTTGAACTTGTTTTATTGAATTCTTATATCATTGTCATCATCCTCATATTTATATTTTGTTGAAAGTCATACGTGGCTCAGAAAGTGTATAGATAAACTTGGTATGATTATGACCAGGATTATTGATTAATCAATGGTAGTAATGTTACAAATGATATGGTAAAAGTTCTCGTTGGCGTAGTAGTGCATTGATGGGAGTTGTTGGCATGATCATGATCATTGATGAATACACGAATATCCTTGGCCCGTGAAAGTAAGGCAATGGATAATTTGTGGTTGTGATATCTTAATGAATATCCTCTTCGTAGAATGCGGGGATGATGTGAATTATTTATTAATTCGAGTCTCAAATGATAAAAGCGATGAAAAACTTTTTAAATCATAAAAGATAGTAGACTTTATTCTCTACTTGACTCTTTTAATGGATTGCTTGTTCATTGCAGTTAAACTTGATGTCTATTGTATTTTATCAATTTAACATTTCAAGGCGAATGATAATTTATTACGCATTATCTTAGTCATAATATTTTTCTTCTTTCGGGCTAGTTGAGCTCACCCTTTCTTTTCACCGCTATTCTTCGAGGAAATGAGAACGTGGCGGGACTAATCGGGGAGCGAAGTGGCGGTCCGGATGATAGTATTAGTAGTCCTCATTATTTCGTTAAATAATGTGACAATAAATGTAATGAGGACTTATTACGAGAGTGGATATTGTGCAAAAGACAATAATTGTATTAAAACTCACAATTTTCTTTTTGTTGTATATTAAAGATTGTATTCGTATTTTGTATCCTGTATTTGACGACTCAGAATATGTGATGTATATCTATTTTGGAGGCGTCACAAATTATTTAGAATTATTATTGGGTGAATGTATATTAAAACCTTTTTTGTATTAATTTTGTAGTTTCTAGGTATTTGTACTAATTAAATAAGTTAACTACTGTCAAGAATATTATATTTAAATATTAAATTATGACTTGTATATATGACTACTTTCCGACTAAAAAATGGCCAGAATTGTAAATAAAATTCATCGTGATTAGCGGTGCTTTAAATAGCGAGATCAAAGTTTTTAAATTTATGAATACCAAATACAAAATGATTATATATATTTTGAGGATAGATATGGAGTAAACCCTTAACAATACATACCACCAGATTAGATTAGATATTAGATATATAGAACAGTCAGACCAGATGAGATCATGTGTACTGATGGATTTTAGGACTTTTCTTTTCTACTCAGCTTTTCGTCAGTATATACCCTCCTCGCTAGCTTCATCATCATCATCATTTGTTTTAATTTTGACTGTTTCTTTTTCTTTTCTTTTTTGATTTTAAGAAAACATAGACGTGGCACAGTTTACATCACAAACATCGATTGAACAAACCGATTTGTGAAATATATATATATATATATATATATATATATATATATATATATACACATGACGGACCAAAAACGAATGATTTGTTAAATATATATACATATGATGAATCAAAAACGAATTGGATTTAACGAAAGATAGGGACAACTATCGTTAAATTTGATTCGTTTTTTATCCACCCCTGAATTCGCTCTCGAGGGCCATATATAATTGATTGAATGCCATTTGATCCAGTACCTAAAGCATGGAAAAAGGAGATGCAACTGGGTGACGCCTTTACGTGCATGTACATGAAAAAACAGAATTAATCCTAATCCACATTCCATCACAAGTCTTATAAAGTTATTCGAATCATGGGTGGGATTCAAACGGTGTATATTATATTCCTTGTAGGTCAAGGAATTTAGATGCGTAGATTAAAATAGAAAGCATGCAGCTAATTGATCTGTTTACACTAAAACTGCATGGCCACTTTTGGTACATGCATATCCACACACATGCACAAACATACATACATAATATATATATATATATATATATATATATATATAATTAAGGGAAAAATTTACAATTAACATTACATGTTACATGTCATCTCGAAAGAGTTCGAGAAATAACTACCGAAAAATATTTTACACTACACTTTCAATCGATTGGAAGTACACGAGAGAGTATTAATTGAATGGTAATTCCTCGAAAATTAAATGACATCTAACAATAGTTAAAGGTCATAAATATATATACACACACCCCATGCATGCATGTACCAATGATCAGTCATCAGTTGGGGTTCATGCAAGATCTCTAAAGGGTGCATTCTGATGGATGCTTTTGGAGTTAGAACAAACAGCCTTCCTAATTAAGCAATTAAAAGGTGTGACGTATTTATGTGAGGGCTCCTAAAAGCTATATATGCTTCTCAATTATTTTAATTTTCCCCTAAAAGATGCTTGACAATTAATTAAAAGCAATCTTGTTATAAAGAACTTTTCTTAAAGAATAGCTTTTCTCTCTCACTTTCCTTTACCTTTTTGTTTGTCTGGTCTGCTTTCTATGCATTTGTGGTCTTGCGGGATTGGGCTTCTTCAAAGCACTTCCTAAAAACTTTGGTAGCTGCCCAACAAGAGAAAAAGGAAATGCATATATATATATATATATATATATATATATATATATATATATATATATATATATATATATATATATATATATATATAAATTGAGAGAGCTAAATGCAATTAGTTATATACACAAATTGAGAGAGCTAAATGCAATTAGTTATATACTCGCTCTAATTTTTCTCTTATGAATATTAACGTCTGTATAAAATAAAATTTTATAAGTAATTTCTTTTTATGATTATTAAATAAAAATCAAAATTACATCGTATTTAAAATAAATTTGATATATAAATTATTTAAAAGTGACCTATATATATATATATAGAGAGAGAGAGGATCGAGAAGATATCTACTTATCTTACCTTTCACTCATACTTACTTTACTTTAGCAGACGGATGACGATGGCGATTTCGGTTATACAACCGTCGTTTATATTTTTAGCGACGGACAACATATAGTGTCATTAAAAGTATAAACGACGGTTGTATGATCGAATCAATCGTAATCGTCACTAAAAAGATGAACATGGATGAATAAGATAAAAGGTATGATTTGATCTGATCAGATATATATATATATATATATATATATATATATATATATATATATATATATTTCATTTTAAAAATTTATTTATTTTATATATTATGCTCATTTTTTTAACGATGGACCGAACTGTTGTCGGATGAAGTTATGCAAGTTCTGCCCTTTGTTTTAATTAGAAAGCAACAACGTACGGACTATTATTATATATCCTACCACACTTTTGACACACATTACTGTAGTTTTGGATAATATTAGTAGGCGTAGCAACTATATATAGGCATATTAATTAATTAATTGTGGATGTAATTAATGTAATGCTCACCGATCTCTTTCACTCAACCCATTCATCAACACGTGAAAAAATATGTCGCATAATTAATCCATATACATAGTAACATAGGAGTATATGTGTAGGGAAGTGGTTAGTATAAAGTTTATTTTTGGATAAGTTGATTAATTGGCCAATAGAGTACTAATACGCAAGCGAGGCTTTATGTGTGTCAGCATTCTATTGGCCAATTGACCAACTTACCAAAAAATAAATTTTATGCTAACCGGATCCGCATGGTATGTCCTACATTTGGACACATTTGTAATTAGTTTAGTAAATTAGATTTCTTTTTATATAAAAGGAGTATTGCGACGATTAAAACATTCGATAAACTCGTCGTCATAGCCTCATAGGGTCTAAACCGTTGCAATAACCTAGAACCGTTTGTATAACCCAGTTCAGACCCTATAGTGATGAGTTTAGCCAAGATTTTATTAAATCACTAAAAAGGTGGTTAGCATCTGAATCACCCTGATAAAAAGAATGAATATATATATATATATATATATATATATATATATATATATATATATATATATATATATATATATATATATATATATATATATGCCGTTGAAGTTCTCTAATATATCACATCTTATTTCATGTATTGATGTGTGCATTTCAATTATCCGATGGAAGTATGGCGAAGGAAGAGTTGGCTTCCTCTATGTTGGATTAGTTTGGAGCTTGAAATTAAAGGTGAAGGAAATAAAGAATTAAACAAAAATAGTAAAACTAAGAGCAATGAAAAAATATTAATTTTGATGAACCCATATAAGTTTGATTATTAGTAGTTTTGAAAATTTATTATAAAAACATATTTTTAAGTTAAGAAATACACGAGTACAACTTTAAGGTTATAAATGTTAGGGTTTTAATTTCATAATTAAAATTTTAAGACCGCTTACCATTATCTCAATTATAAGTTGTAGTTGTAGTTGTAGTGGTAGTCAATGGGATTATTATGATGTCATCATATTCTAAAACTTAAATATTGATAAAATTCTTAAAAAGATAAATTTATTATTAATTTTTAAAAATATCTATAAGAGAGGAGGTCCAGGAGGAGGAGGAGGGAGAAAATGCATGCATTATCCCTCCTCAAAACACTACCCCATTGTGGAAGAATATTCCATTTAGATTGAGGTGATAGTGTCACTCCTCTCTTTCGGCTCTCTCTCTCTGTAAATGAATCAACAAAGATTTCATCTTTCATCATGGAGATCTCCCATAATCCAGGCCACGCCATTTCCCATCAAAACGATAAATAAATAAATAAATATATCCGCCTCACCTGTAAGACCCCGAAATTTTTTTAAATAAAAAAGAATTTTCTTTATTTATTATTTTGAAATAGTAAGGGTGAATTTGATTAATGTGGTTAGTTATGGGTAAAATGCAGAAATATTTTAAATAAGCAAGTGGTGATATAATATTCATTATTGTTGGGGAATATTCGTTTGGTCGTGGAATATTAAATCTTGTGGGAATATTAAATGCGGCCAGTAGCGACCATAATGTATGGGCCCCATAACTGAAAAGCGATTGGAGGAAGAAAGCGACAAAAATAAGTTGTTTAAAAATAACAGGCGTAGTTATTCTTGTTTTACTTTGTTGGAATACCGGGTGGTTAAAAACACGATGTCTGGCGTTATTGCACAATAATACGCAGGTATTGCACCAATTATTGATTCTTACGTAAGAAGGCCTTTACTCAATAATGGTTACGATAATTCTTATTCGGTATTTTATTTTATTGATTCAATAATTCTTTGCGTTGATATTTTATATTCTTTGTTGTTTCAATAATTGTCATTACACAATTATTTTTTATTATCGAACCAATAATTCATATTATCTCGAATAATATTATTAGATAACATTATTGGCAATGTCTAGAAAGTTACATCTAAGGAGAGGTTTGGTCACCTAATTGCATGCCAAGAAGGAGAAATTCTTATTCGAAAGCCCCTGCTTTCCGCAGGAGGCTGCACGGTTGTCAATATTGTGATTCTGTAATATTATTTGTGAATAATTAATTATTGATTCATATGATGAGGAAAATATTGATTTTATGTGGATATAGATGGAGAAAAATTTTTATGGTGACAATTGTGGAAAATTAATATTTTTCTGATAAAATAATTCATTTAAATATATTATTTTAATAATATATTAACGATGATATTTTTACGATGAATGTGGGATATATGAGTATATGTGGAGGAGGAGTATTTTTGTTACCAAAAATGTTTAAAACATGTTAAACATGTCGGTGGACCCCATTTATTGATGAAATTTGATTATAGCTTGTAAAATCGTCCATTTGTGGATTTGGTCAATTTCTGTTTGGAATTTGGAAAAACTTTCTTCGTAAAGTTGTAGAGAATTGAATTTCCTATAAAAACTCGCGAGATTCAATTTTCTGACAAAAGGGCTATTTATTATGAATTATTGAAGTTCAAGCTCAAAAATAATTGATTTTGGAAATTTTAATTATTTATTTTATGAAAAACGTTTTTTACTTCTTCTAGAAGGAGCATGTGTGTTTTGTATTCAGATTTGCAGATTCTAAGAATGGGCGAGAAAATTTTTTATATATTATTATTATAATAAATTTTCGCTTTTGGTGTTCTAGCAATTTCTATAAATAGGTGCTTGGGTTAGAATTGAAAATCACACCGTAAGCTCAAGTTTTTCTCTCTATATTATCGAGCGTATTCTTGTGAGTATTTTGAGTATACTTTGAGTATTGCTATACGGTGAAAGTTCAAGATATAGCTTTATATCCAATTATTCGAGTAAAATCTTGATCTTTTCGAGGTAAGGATGTTATTTTCTTCTCAAATGATATTATTTTTCAATATCATTTCTTTGAAATATTGGTTGGAATTTTTTTATCAAATTTAGAACTTTTTCATGTCGGGGTTACTATTCATAAGTTCTTATTCATGAGTTCTTATTCAAAGTCTTATTCACGTAAGCGTGAAGATGTTTTTTTGTGAAATTTCTATCTTTTGGTGTCGGAAGTTACTATTCACGATATCAAGACTATTCACGAATCCAAGACTATTCATAGAAAATAAAATTTCTTCTTTTCGTCCAAAATATCTATCTCGGATACTAGCTTTGATTGTATCCATATTTTGATCATTCATGAATTTTACACCACTATGATTATTTTTGAGGTATTTTTGGACGTGGATAAAACAAAGTACGAATCCTTAATCCTTAATCCTTGTCATTTTGTTTCAATTGGATTCGTTTCTTTAAAAAAATATTTTTCATCATCCTCGGTCTTAAAAGATGAATGATTTATGATGAATATCTTTGGCCAAGATGGTCAAAGATGAATGATTTACGATGAATATCTTTGGCTCAGTAGTGCAAAGATGAATGATTTGATGAATATCTTTGGCCCGTAGTGCAAAGATGAGCAGTGTTTAGATGAACATGACCAACCTGGTGAATGTTCTTGGGCACGTAGTCTGCAAGGATGAATATTTGATCTCGGATATATATTGATTGATGTTACAGGATAAAAATAGGCGATGAACTTTAAAATTCATACATAGAAGATAGTAGTTTGCATTCTCTACTTAACTCTTCTAATGAATTATTATTTCATTGCGAATATTGATTTAAAACTTGTTGTCTATTGTATTCTATTATATTTTTTCCTGTTGAAGACTAACGATAATTTTGTTGTATATTATCTTAGTCATAATATTCTTTCTTGGGCTAGTCGAGCTCACCCTTTTCCTTTTTGTTCCATTTTTCTTCTCGGGAGGCGAGAATATAAGCGGAAGTACAGTGGGGTATGGAATGAAAGTTCTAGGGAGAGTTCTTTAGTAGTCCTCACCATTGTTATAAAATAATGTATCAATAATTATGATGGGGATTTATTTGGGTATATATATTGTCTAGAAGACAATAATTGTATTTAAACTCACAGTATATATGTTGTCGTATTTTACACGACAAATGTATTAATAAAGTTGTGGTTATTTCTGTACCATGTATTTGGCGACTCAGAATAGGTTGGATGGAATGGACCTATTTTGGGGGTGTCACATCACCCATCACCAAAATATCTCTTGCTAGCTAGCTCCATGCACTTTCATTAAAAGACTAGATTTTCTGTCTTCAAATTCTATGTTCTCTTGTGTTCTTTCACTTAAATTTTGACACATTATTTTATTTAATTTTAGAATTAATTAATATTAAGTAAGAGACTAAGTGTTAAAATTTAAGTAAAGTAACACAAAGGGACGGAGAATTTGAGAACAGAGGATTTACTCTCTTTTAATTACGCCCTTCTTTCCTATATACTCCTATCTAATTAAAAAATGACTTAATTTGATTTTATTCAAATTAATTTATGTTATTTTTTTTAAAATATTGGTGGAGAAATTATATCATAAAAAATTATGTCAAATTTATTATCCCCTCTAATTTTTATAGGTTTAACAATATAAATAAATATACTTATTTTTTAATTTTAAAATTAATCAATTTAATAAAATAAAAAATAAGTTTTTAAGGAACAGAGAGTATCATGCAAAAGATCTACACAAATCCCTTTTCAAAATGTTTATGTTTCCATGCCTTTTCATTTTCTGTCCAAACATTAAAAAACAAAAAAATCTTACATAAATTATTTTTTTTCACCTCACCAGACACCAACCAACATTTATAGCAAGTAAATCTTTTGTTGAATTTTGTCTGGAAGGACAGAAAGGGAATCAATTTACTGTGGGATTAAAGTAAGTAATCTTTTGGAGAGCCAAAAGAGTGTGACTTAATATTAATATAAAATCATTATTTTCCTAACACAACAGCTATGCAATTAACCGACAAATGTTATATATGCAATTAACACTTTTTTTTTTCAACTTAATTAGTCTAATCGAGTGCTTCTTTGATGAGACAAAAAGTGACACACACTGCAATAATAGTCTTCACTTATTTATTTATTTATTGGCATAAATTAAAACATGCATTAATATAAGTAAATATAGTACAACGGGTAAATTTTGCATGTGGATATGTAAACTTAATATAAATGTGAAAATCCTGGAGGAGAGTATTTACTTACTCACGCATTCAATAGAGGTTAACTTTTTTATACCAGGGTTAGTAAATCTTACCCACTTAAGTATATATACCAGGGTTATATTAGGAATTTCGAGAAAATTTATGTTATAAGGTAGAATAAATTTGGATAAAATTAATCTTAATTTTTACCTATTGTTGTACTTGTAATTGGAATAAACTCATCTACAAACCGAACAGAGATTAATTGAACAAAGTTAAGATTAACCAAAATCGACTTAATTCCATTGCAACTCAACTAGGACCACCTTGTTTTCTTTCTTTTTCTTATTGCCATTAAATCTCCAGTACACTTGAGATACCTTAGCTTACAAGAGAAATTTTAACACAATACTGTTTGTATAAATATATTCAGGCAGACCACATCAAATTCAAATGAATACAATAAAAATTGGTTGCCTGCCTTTTAATTTAATGGGATTTGGCTATGGAGCCACTACATATATGTATCATATACTGTATTAATATTACATTATCACCAAAACTGGAGATACATACAGGAACATGAACACTTTGGTGGGAAAGAATGATACATTTCCCCCCCGTAAAGACTGGCACGAATATGGATATTGCCCGCGTATAAATAATATGTGCTCGCTATGTCATATTAAAACTTGAATTCCTGAAGATATACTTCCCTTGACTTGCTTCCAAGTTTTAATTAAGTTGTCATGCTTCCAAGTTTCAAATAAAGGGCAACACACTATTTGATGTGAAAATAATTTTCTTGACATGAAAAAACATACATTCATCTAACTAGAAATGCAAACCCAAATCGATCTCTTTGACGATTTACAATTCTTGGAGATGATGTCTTTGCTACACCTGCTTGGCGCAACATCTCTGCAAAGAAAAGTTTCAACGGTCAAGCTCTAGAAAGAAAAAAAAAGGTATAATCAAAGTGACTTTGATGTAGAACTGATGAAGAAAAGCATATGAACCTCTAAATCAGGGTTTTCTCTCCTGCTCTAATACCTGGTAACCGATACGCATGGAGGCATTGCAATTCCACACAATCTCAAAAGTAGGACATATACTAGGAAGACTATGTAAACCAGATATCTATCAATTCCACAAGCAGGGTACAATAGCCTTAGCCAAGAGTACTATGCATTGTCTATTAAAGAAAAATGGAAAGAAAATA
This sequence comes from Panax ginseng, assembly GCA_020205605.1. Classification (NCBI taxonomy): domain Eukaryota; kingdom Viridiplantae; phylum Streptophyta; class Magnoliopsida; order Apiales; family Araliaceae; genus Panax; species Panax ginseng. The sequence goes on along the minus strand of CM035149.1, from coordinate 17,032,834 downwards.
ATATATACATAGATGGTGGATGGGAAAAGGAAGCAGGGTGGAGGTAGTGGTATAGCTGAGAACAAGAGCAGACTTTGTAAATGGGATAGCATTTGGGGCTGTACCATATTTAGAATTGTCATAAGTTGGTAACCTAAGACATACCTCGTTTCCTTTCAAGCTCTTCGTCAAGCTCTTCTTTCCATTTTCTTTGTCTCTCAGAGAAGCTTGCGCTATCAGGATTATTCAATCATAAGTTACAAAGGGAAAAGGCAAATCTCATTTACAAATCATAGGCTGAATAAAGCATCACATAACAATTCACAAACCTTGGACTAAATGGCTCTCGACTAGAATCAAGAACCTCCTTCAATTCACCATGTGGAGGTGACTTGACTTCCTGCAAAGTTTGATTAATTAAATTGCCAACATCTGATACACGTTTGGAATGACTCCCAGGGCTAGCAGCATAGGCAACATCTACAGCAGCAGAAAGTCTTCTGCTGGGTGCCCGATTAGGTGACCTGCTTTTAGGAGGTAAGTTCAGTTTATGAGAAATATTTTCTTTATCTTCAGTCCCAACAGCACCTGGAGGACTGGGTGCATTCAGTGAGTTGTAGAATTCTTCATATAGAGGTGATTGCAGCCTTTTCAAATCTAAAGCCTGAAATAGTTTTGCAGAGCAAATGTTGGGTAAACCTAGATATAGCACAATACAAATAAAAAATAATGACAACTTCCTTATCATCATATGTTCACTGAAATTAATAAAACCTTTTCATCCAGGAACGCTCTAATTTTGGATTCAGTAACTTCATCATCATCCTCAGCTGCTACTGGCCCACTTGGGAATGTGAAGTCATTATCCCCATTACCAGATTCTCCAGGGCTTTCAGAATGTTTATTTGTAGTTTCACTTGAAAATATGCTCATGGCACTTTTCTCCAATTCTGGACTATCATCAAACTTACATTGCCAATCATGATTGGGTTCGCTCATAGGATTGAAACTCTATTAATGAAGAAATGCACCATTAGATATTGGATATTGAACATGATAAAATCGTATCAAAGCAAGGACATAAAGGCAATTGGTTACATTACCTTATTGAAATCAGCAGAAAGTAAAGCAGAACTGTACTTCACCGATGCACCAACAACAAGATCATCTTCATCATCTATCTGACACATATCATCATCGTAATTGCTAGATCCCCATATGGATCCTCTTCCAGAGAATTTTTCAGGATATATAGTCGAGCACCTTACATTACCTTTATTATGAACCTCCTTCAAACCAGTGCCAGACCCAGTTGGCCTGATCACAGGGTTCATGCTGCTGCATCCACACATTTTCAATGAGACTATCACAAACAGATGGTTATTTAAGAACATCAAAAATCATTTAATGAAAGCTTACGAATTTGTAAGGTCAGCACTAGATGTTTCCATATGTTTTCCAGAATTGTCCTGCTGATTGTAAGAATACTAAGATTGAGAAAAAGAAACTTGAAGTTAAGCTATGGATTTGAAATTGAGAATTCTCAACTTACTATAACTGAAGTGCGATACACAGGATGAGCTTCCTGATATTCCCCAGTAACAAAAGGATGCTGCAGATAATGAGCAGATGAAGGAACACTACTAGTAAGAAGAAAATCAAAGAACTTTTACATATGAATTTTGCAAAAAAATGAAGCATCCTAATATACTGCTAAATACCAAACACGTCAACTATTGGGGTTAGGAAGTACCTGCAGCAAATCTGATGCAGAAGGCCTGAAGTCTGGTTCCCTGACACCAGATTTGGTTATTGAAATTGTTAGAGAGACGACTATAAAGCATCTCTTTGAAAATTTATATACAGTAAAGTCCAAAAACACATCAAACAACCCTTGGTCACTATTCTAATGGGAAAGAATGGGGGAGTAATAATGAAATAGATGGGAACCATGAGCTACACACATTTTAGCCTTTACAAACAAATTTTTTTAGTCTTTTTCAGTACTTTCTGAACAAAAAATTTCTGTAACAATTCAAGATATATTTTCTTTAAAGACAAACAGATCCCTGTAAATAACTATTTCAAAAAAAAAGTTGTGTAAAGGCAAACAGACTCCTATAACTAGTTTTAGAAGCAAAAAAGAAGGCTCCATGACTTGACTATATATTCAAATAGAAATTTAAAGAAAAACTAAAAATAAAAAAAAAATCTTTTCAAAGTGTCAAATTAGGAGATTTTGTCCAACATGTGCATGAACTCGGTTGTTGGGTTAAATATGATAGAATATATAAACAAAAAGGAAACATGAGAATCGTGAATATACTTGTGTAAACATTTTAACAGAAAATCCTTAGCCTCAGCAGATAGATGGTCCGGGATGGGTGGATGAGATTTAGTTGTCCCTATATGGAAGAGAGCAGCAACCTGAAAGGTACACAAATGCTTAGTTCACAAACAAGTGGGATATATAGAGCAACTGCTTCCTGAATGTACCTCCTGATACTGCTGGCTCCAAGGAGGCTTTCCAGTAGCCATCTCGATAACAGTACATCCAACACTCCAAATGTCAGCAGAGCTGGAAATATATATTGACGGCAATGAGCTCAAATTATCACTAAACATGCAATAATAGTTTGTGTGAATGATTGTACGAAGAGAGAACATGCTTATGCTAAATCCATAAGATTATGGTATATTGCGAGAAAGACAATTGACACATGATTTGAGGCATGGAAACATGGGATGAAATACAATGAAGTAAGTGGGGTCTATTGATCCCAGTAAAAAATGATGATTAAAAGGTCTCTTCCACAAAGTTCATGGTATATCGGTTCCCCATCACCAAACCCAGAAATAGTTTACACATGTTTAGGTGAAGAGAGAACAAGAATACCCTATTTCCATGAGTTTATGAACTGGCCAAAACTAAGATAAAATTGACATGAGTTGAAATATGGAAGCATGGGAGGAATTCAATGAAGTGAGCGGGGGTCAATTGAACTCAATAAAATATGTGGAAGAAATGTCTCTTCCACGAAGTAGAAAATAAATTAATTCCACAGAACCAAACAGTCTAATGTCTAAAAACAAACTGATATGATCGCCACTGTTGTTTAATTATATTCCAGCTCAGCCTATTTTAATCATGAATAGGATTGCTCGTGGTTCGTATAAATGTATAATTTAATTGTAATTTTGTGGCTAAGAGGCTAAGAGCATACTGTAGACATTAGTTCAAGCCACATCCTCCCATTTAGTCACATAATTTGATTCTGTTTTGCTATGAAAAGATGTGTTTAATTACATCCTATTTTATTTGTCTAATATAAGACATTTTCAGATTTGTTCTTTAGGAAAGAACTAAAAATGTTTCTCTTTTTTCTTTAATCAAAAACATGAGAAAATAGAGTGCTGACAATATACTTTTCAAGTTTCATATCAAGAGAGAAGGAGGCTATGTTACATGGACTCTTCACTTTACCCTGAAGTACCCCTGCCAGACAATCCATACTTAGACAAGGGTATGGGAGGTTGACACATCATTTTAACTTAAAATATTTGGCAAAATTAAGGAGTACCCTTGTCGGACTTTTCAAAGTATTCGTGTCCAACCGGACGCGTTATACGAGTTTATGTAAATTAAGAAGTAGGAATAATTAGCCAGCAACAAGAATTGAGTTGTATAAAATACTAACAAGCTGTGCCCAGTCTGGAGAATAACTTCAGGAGCCATCCAATATGGAGTACCCTTCATTGATTTTGCCCCAGTCATTGTAGCCTGTAGCAACACATAAAACCATGGTTATGATGCAATTTTAATTGCAAATGATGTTCACATGAAGACAAAGAACTATCAAGTAAAGAATATATAAAATGATAAGAAATATAGTGAACATGTTCATACCAGTTCGACAACTTTCTTAGATGCACCAAAGTCCGCAAGTTTGATGCACCCCTTATTGTCAACAAGGATATTTGCCCCCTGAATAAAAAGAGTATGCATTATAGAACAAACACACACATATATACGTGAGAGAGGATCAACATGGTGAAGCTTTTGCTTGATAATTACAAATTGCAGAAAAACTAAAGTACCTTAATATCTCTGTGCATGATACCATTTTTGTGAAGGTATTCCAATCCCTGTAACAACTGTTTTGTGTACATTCTCAAAACCTGCTCAGCATACAGTTACAAGGAACTATTAGAGTTTGTACCGTAAGGAAATAAATGTGAGAGTAATATGTTAATGAACATATTAGAAATAAAGGTTTAGGACAGTTGCTCATGGACCTATTTCATGATCTTCATGTCAAACAGACTCGATCAAACAAAATGTACCTTTATGCAGTCCAATAAAGGCCACTACACAAACATTTTTAAACTGCTAATGTTCTCTAGTTAATGTTATACTTTAAATACTTGCTTTCAAAAAAATGAACAAATTGCATTCACTTACAGATTCAGGAAAAGACCCAAATTTCCCAAGGAGTGATGATATTGATCCGCCCGGAACAAACTCCAACAAAATATTCAGTGATTCCTCCTCTCTAGCAGTTCCCAAATATCTCTGAAAAAAATAAATTAAAATAAAAATGGTTCTCAGATATATTCTAACACTTGCACACATTATCAGGATAACAAAAAGTATACTCACAACAATGTTCGGGTGCGAGAGATTCTTTAATAGCTTCACTTCCTCCTCAAGCTCTCGAACATGAGTCTATAAATAGAAAGATATGTAAATTCAAACAAAAAAGTGCTATATTTGTAAATAAGTTAAACAAAAAAGTTATAAATCCTAAAATTAAATCATACAAATTTCTGCCAGTGACACAAAGATCCAAATAGTTCAATTACAAAAAACACACAAAACCAATACCAAACTGATCTCAGCATAAGTTTAATATAAATAACCATGCAGCCAATCAAGTTAAAATTTCCCAAACCACATTAACTCTCAAGGTAAAAGCTATTTATTAACTTTTGCAACAATCTCACATGTAACCCAAAAAATTTCTAGTGTGAAATTTCAAATATCCCCTATAGCAAAATAAGAGTTTATTACCATTTTTAGATGTCATATCAATTTGCTATTTAAATTGAGGTGCAAGGTTAATATGGAATTGACAGGTTTTTCAAAATGTACAACTTTTTAGACACAAATTCTCGTTGGGACTAAGGGAGTCTAACTAATACAATCACATCATGTAAAATCGTGACCTGCCTTTTTCCTTACCGTGCCAACCAAATATTTTTTTTTGCATAAAGATCAAATTTTTAGTTTATTACACGAATGGTGAACTGTAACCCAAGATAGTAGCACAAATTAACAATAATCCAATCAAATTACCTGTGTTTTCTCCTTCGAAGCAGTATTTGCAGCAATTGAAACCTGCGCAACCAACCAATATCATAATCCCGAACAAAAATCAGCCAAAAAACACCCAATTAAAAAAATTAACCTGCTTTACAGCAAGTAGCTCTCCAGAATCCAGATTCATCCCCATATAAACCCGGCCAAAAGCACCACAACCAATCAATTCCCCTTTCCGCCACCGGATCTCAGGTGCATTTTCTCTTTTAGCTTTGACCGAATCGGGTTTCAAAATCGGAGGCAGTGCCGGAGCCGGGGGCTTTGCAAACAGTCCGATTCTCGATTTCCGGATGCTGGAGCCGATCTTCTCGACGAATCCTCCGAAACTACTGCCGTCGTCTGCAGAAGGCTTGAACACCAGAGATCGGCGGACTGAGCCGATGAAGTCTTGCATCTTTGTGTAGGGGAGTGAATTTGATTGATTGTGTGGAGATTTTTTGGGTTGAATGACAAAATCTAGATTTTTAGGGTTCTCTGTCTTTCATTCTCTCGTGTTTGAGCACCGAGAAGTGACATGAGAGGGGAGGGAAAAGTTAGTCGGGTCTGTTTTTCAAAAATAAAATAAATCGAGAAATGGATGTTGTTTGCATTTCGGTACAAATATTTTCTATTTGTTTTCAATATAACCCTATAGGTATGCATGCATGGCAATTTCCCCCCTAACGCTTCTAGCCTCGCCCACACCCATTTCTAAGGTCCTAAGTCCTAACGGTCCCCAATTGTAAAAATCTTTTAGGGTTAGAATAGCATAAGTGATACTACTGTCACATAAAAATATCACATATATCGCTGACATGATATCCATAAATTTATTGTTGACATGATGTGACATTTTTATGTGATAAAAATATTATTGTAAATGATACTAGAATATTATAAAAAAAAATTTGAACCCGCTGTTATTTGATATTATACTACTAAAATATTGTAGAATCGTTTTTTCTTATTTTGATAAAAAAAAAAGAAGAAATTATTAATAATTTAATTTAATTGATTATAAAATATGTAATTTATAAAAACTTAATTGTTATTAATTTTTTCTCTTGGCCAGGTGAGGGTTCGTAGATGGAGAGAAGTTTTTTAAATGGGATGGAGATGACGTAGGGTTACCGGTACCACACCTGCACTGTTGCCATGTCTATAAACAGGTTTTATTTGTACGACAACGTCATGATTGCTATTAACGCTAGAATCTTTTTTCACGTCCCAATCACGAAAGACGTCCTGATCCTGCACAGTAAACACAACAAACACCACAAGCTTGACGGTCGGACCGCCGAAAGATAGCTCAGGCGTGAGAGTAAGTATGTCTGTTCACAAGGTTAACTCAAGAGAATGATAAAATCTAGTGTAATGAGAGAGATTATTATTATCAGTTATGTGAATGTGTATATATCAAAAACGTACCTCCTTGTGAAGATTTACTCGCCAAGAAATAATATCTTTGCCTGAATTACTGTGCCACCCACTACCATCTGACATATCCCCTGATCTGATGGGTTCTGCCGACTACATGGAGCTTATCCATCGCTGGCCAATGCTCACACCGTTTACCGACTATAATTCCATCCACATTAATGCATGGCAGATATATCTGGTCAACTGTTATACTATATCATCATTCAAGTCAAAGTAATAGATATTAAGTGACCCGATGGGTTAATCCAACGAACCAATCTTGGGTCTATAGGATTAAATAAAGCTAACATGTGATGAATTTGGCCCAACGAACCCCATGGCTTAAATATAAAAGCCCAACGGATTAAATTAATAAGTGAGCCCAATTTAATTTATTTAAATAGAGAAATATCATGACCCAACATTGCTTTTCAGGTCTTTTATTAAGCAGGATGTTTAATGAAAGACTATAAGTGAATCGGTCCGAATAAAAAGAATTATAATGAGATCAACAAAGGCCCAAGATACAACTTTACCGAGGCCCATCCGGTGAACATCAAATAGCAAAGATAAATTAAGATCGAAAGTCCAATTGAAGAGCTCGCTTCCGGTATGGACATACAACAACAAAGATTTCACCGCCTCCCGAACTCGACTCGGACCTTCGCCACAAAAACCATTTTCTTATGAATCTAGGTTCGAAAGGCGTGGCGTCACCGAGTGATCATCGGTTCGGCAATAATTTCATCATGGAACTAATGGGTGAAGGAGTGAAATACCAGACTAAAGGAAGTTGAGATTCGACCATCAATCTGAACTGATCGATTAATATTAATCATCTGCAAGTAAAACATCATCTCTGTGTACCTCCGTCTCAAATATAAAGAAGTCAAGAAGATCACAAGAGAATGTCAAGAGATAACGCCATCCTGAAGTCTGTGTTGGCAAAAGAAAGAAACAATCTTGATATTGCTCTCTTCAACAATGAATGCCTTCGGAAGGATATCGACAAGATCAAAGAAGAACTGAAAACGACCAAGGCTAATCATCGGGTCATCACTGATACAAATGTCGATCTGTCAAGCTAAAGGATCAAAGCATCTGGCACATCGTCAGAAGCTCGAAGAAGAGCTCAAAGAGCTTCGAGCCCTTAAGAATTTGAATCCGCCACTGACCGAAGAATTTCGTAGGGATATCCAGGCAGAATACAGAAAATCCGCCGAGCTGAACAATAAGATCGTCCATATATATGCGAAAGGATATGAAATCTGCCAAGTAAAAGCAAAAAAAGCTCTAAGGCCAAGGTAGATCCATTTCTTCAGACTCTTTAGATGGTGACGGCGACAATGAGGAAGAAGCACGAAGATGACCTCTCCTTATCTCTAGTTATAGAACTTTTCGTGAAAATTCTAACTTTATGTAAAGCAGTTAATATTTAATGAAATATCAACTTCATGCCTTATTACTTACGTGTGAACATTTCTTGTCAATAATGGATCATCAATCAACTTGAAAAGCGTCAAAAGTGCCTCTTATTTTAAAATGTTAGTCAATAATTAAGCAAACTATATAATGATTAAGAACAATGATAATATAATCCGAACTCCACACTTGAACAAAATAAAGTAATGCATACTTTATCGTTACAAAAGTGTGAGATCGGTCCATATGTGAAGTGAGTTCTATTTGATCCTCCTTGTACCATCAAGATCTTGCTCACCATTCGAGGGTAGAACAAGTATATAAGGACCAAGATATAAGGATTAAGATATAAGGATTAAGATATAAGGATCAAGATATAAGGACTCGTGTTCACCACTCTGGTCCCGACAAAGTCTAAGAATGACACTTCGCTTACCACGAAGGGCACGACAAAGTCAAAAGATGACATTTTTACCACGAAAGGCCCGACGAAGTCAAAAGGATCACTGCCAAGAGGCTACCATCGAATGGTTGGTGAGTCCTCCCCGAACCTCCTATCAAAAAAAAAGATGACATTCGCCTACCACGAAGGGCCCGACGAAGTCTAAGTGGCGACAATTGCCTACCGAAAGAAGGGCCTCGACAATGCCAAAGTGACGACAATTGCCTACCCAGAAGGGCCCGACAATGCCAAAGTGACCACCGCCAAGAGGCTACCATCGAATGGTGGTCGTTGAGTCCTCCCGAACCTCCTAACTCCGAGTGGCATTTTGTTGGCTGTCGAATATGGATGAGCTACGAAAGTTCCATATGAATGTTTTAAACTTCGATTCCATGGTGGCGTTTGTTAACTCGATCCCTAAGCAATGGACCCAGACGATCACCCCTGCATGACAGAAAGAAGAGGTATAGGAGATAAAATCGAAATATAGCCTTTTTGGTGGGTGATGTGGGATCGAACCATTTGGTGACAAATATCCACATGAACCCTCCAAACAACATTTGCGACTACTTTGACGCATGCCACCAAATTCCTCAATAGTGGGAGATGGGTCCAAAGTAGAATACACCAAGTCTTTTCTGTCTTTGAATCCCTAGTTCTTTCAAGAATCACGCCAAAGTGCTTTGTAGGTCAACAACTTGGGCGGATAATTGTCACGAATATCTTTGTGAACTTCCCAAGAACACACCGCCTTTGGATGGAACCAATTATTTAAGTAATGATGACGAAAAAAGGTCCTTCGATAAAGATTCTCATCAATGAGAACAAAATGGACACTCTTGTACTTGGTCTTCTTTCACAAGATCTCGATCAAGAAGAAATGACGCCATCTGTCGTCAAAGTTATAAACATCTGTAGTGGCCGGCTACCGATAATGCCGTGATAGAATTGTTATTGTGATCGACTCCTTAATGCTTTGTTATAATCGATGTCCGAAATAGAATATCCATCTCAGATGCAATGTCCACAAGCTCGCTTATCTCAAAAATCTTAAATGGCTTTGTCGGACTCTCTCATTTGCTTTCCATCTGGAGTCTGCAACTTTAGAGGATTTTCGAAGACAAGTGCCCACAGTATGGTGTGCCTTAATGGACTCTCGGGATTGTGATTTCTGGATCTACTTGAGTGAAACTTTCATCACTTTGTGGTGAGCCTTCGTCTGCTGCGACCATAATCCCAAAGACCAATAGTATGGAATACCCTTCTCAATCAATCAATCGGAAATGGCCGCTTGAGTCTTCATCTACTCGCTTCGACCATAATCCCAAGACCAATAAGGCGGAATACCCTTCCTATCAATCAATCAGAAAATGGTCATTTGGTCTTCATCTACTCGCTTCGATCATAATCCGAAGAAGACCAATAGGCGGAATACCCTTCTTAGTCAATCAATCGGGAAAATGGTTGTTGGGTCTTCATCTACTCGCTTCGACCATAATCCCCGAAGACCAATAGGCGGAATACCCTTCTCGATCAATCAATCAGAAAATGGTTGTTGGGTGCGCTTCGATCCAGGAAGGCCTCGAGACATGTCTTTAAAGTGTGACTTCTTTTCTAACTTGATCGGTGCATCGACCGACGACCACTTGGTGATATGATTCTAAGCGGTATGCCTTTCTACCCTTTTAGACCATGGTCGGGTATTCTTTGGGGCAAAAAAATCAATCTTCTTCCAAAGATCATCACGGGCTCGAACGAGAACCCTCGAAACTCGCTTGAAGCAAAGCATCAAAGATGAGCATTCTTTGAAGGATCCAATCAATCCTCAGCAGATACTCATTGTGTAGACGAAGTCATAGTCATCGGGTATCCTTTAGAGGTAAGCGATTCTACTCTTCTTCACCATGGATTAGACGTAGAAAAAATTACAATTTGTGATTGAAAATTTCAAGAACACTAGAACACACCCTCCTTCTAGCGCCAATGTTAACGCTAAAATCTTTCTCCACGTCCCAATCACGATTTAAAGACGTCCCGATCCTCGCACGAGAGAACACGACAAACACCACAAGCTTCGATTATTTGGATCATGGGAGGATAGCTCAAGCGTGAGAGTAAGTATATGCATTCATAAGGTTAACTCAAGTGGATGATAAAATCTAGTGTAATGAGAGAGATTATTATTATCGGTTGTGTGAATGTGTATATATCAAAACGTACTCCTTGTGAAGACTTACTCGCCAAGAAATAATATCTTTGCTCGGATTCTCGTGCCACCCACTACCATCGACATATCCCTCGATCCGATGGGTTTCACACACTACATGGAGCTTATCCATCGCTTTTGGCCATCGCTCACATCGCTCGATCGAATTATAATCCCATCCACATTAATGCATGGCATATATCTTGGTCAATCAATATTATATATCATTACAAGTCAAAATAATAGATATTAAGTGACCCAATGGATTAATCCAACGAACCGACCCGGTCCTATAGGATTAAATAAAGCTAACACAGTAGTTGGGCCCAACGAACCCCATGGCTTAAATATAAAAGCCCAATAGATTAAATTAATAAGTGAGCCCAATTTAGCCGGCCCAAATAGGAGAAATATCATGACCCAACAATTGCTATTGCTTAAAATTTTGGACATAAATGCCCTCACTCATCTGTCTCACTCTGCAACATCTCTTGGTAACTGAAGATTTAGGCATGGAAGTATCACAAGAGTGATTACATGCATCACAAACAGATTAAATGGGCAGGAGAAAAAGGGCATTGGAGAGAAGTATTAAATGGAAAATTTTATAAATTCAAATGTTTTCTTATCTATCTTCACCTCATTACATCAAACCCACAAGATAAAAATTACAAAAGCATGAAATAAAATCCGTTCAGTTACTTCTAAATCAATTCCTAGGCTGGTTACATCATGGTGCATCAAGGTAGGAACACCGAACATAGAGCTTTGAGTTTTAGCCTTCCCAGGAGAGTTTATCCTGGTACCTGAATTATTCCGACTCCACTAGAATAAAAAAATGGTAACTCTGTAGAACAACCCCTAAAATTCAAATGTGAGCAGAGTTTGAGGATCACTTGCTTAATTGGTTCCCATGAAGAAGAAAAGTCCAATCAATAAGAACAGCATTGGCTGAACTGGGCTAAGTTTGGAAATGAAATTGACTGAATTGGAAGAAGCAGCACTAAAGCCCCCAGTTGGTGTGTTTGTGGTCAAAATGACAACAATCCAGTTATCATCAGAGCCAATCCCGACTCCAGTGTACTTTGAGTCATTGAGAGAGCTCGAGTACTGAGATTGTGTATAGTTGGAGAGGACTAAATTCTGAACCAGGTTGGGAACACAAGCAGGCATTATGGTCCCATCCCTAATTGTGGTGACATTTAACTTGCATTTTGCTAGAAGCTTTGGGTAGTCTGCAAACTGAGGCTCGGTTCCTAGCACTGTGTTGGCGCCTGTTGTGTTTGTACAGGGTTGGTTTTTGAGCTGCTCTGCAATTTCCTCGGCGAGGCACTCTGCTTTGTCAGTCTCTGTTAGAACTGGTAACGACATGGTTGCCCTAAAGCTGTTGATGCTTCGAAGAAGTGTTTCTTTCTCGTCTGAAGGAGAATGGTGAAGAACAAAATTCAGTGCAAATATATATTAAAAGAATTATTAGAAAAATATACTATTACTCCTGATTTGCTATTTATACACTCGATGCGATCACACTCCTCTTCTATAAGCTTTCATAGAGACCTTTTTAGGGTCAGAGCTTACTCGGTGCACACCCCAGGGTAGTGGTCGCAGGTGCCTCCGCAAAAAGGGGAAAAAACTATTTTTCCATTATGAGGCTAGAGGAAAACCAAGTTTTGATTCTAAGGCAAAATGTGTAGACTTCATATATAGCACATATGCTTGAATAAAGAAGCAGATCCTGTCTTTGAAAACTAAGAAAATATAAACCTTTGTTTCCAAAAGGGCAAAACAAATTCTTTCCAAAATAAATTTAAACTAATCATTCACCCTATAACCAGAATTATCAAAGTACATGGTTCAAGACAAGTGGACAACAACATAACCTTTTTTTCCATTGTGAATTAAGGGGGTTGGGATGGTGGGAGAATTGCCCCCTTTATGTACAAGGATCAAAGACTCCACTCAGACTATCCTTTAAAGTTACGCAAACAGCCCAACTCAACCTTCACCCAACAAATGTTGCCGAATTGAAGCAAATGCAAAGTATGCCCTCGTATTAAACTTTGCTCCTTTACTGCAAGATCCTAGCTTTGCCCATGGCCATGGATTCCTTGTCTTGATTACTGTGACAAGTTATATCCTAGATTTCATTTGGTTAATTGGTCACAAAGAGCAAAATCCAGTATTAACTGCATCTGAATATTACTATTATACTACCACCAATTCTTAACCCCTTAAATCTCAAAGAGAAATTATTATAGGGTTGGGCAACCTAATATTACGAATTCACATTATCATCATTAGGCACATACAGAAACCACATTGCATCAAGCCCAACTCCCCGTTCCCCAAAACTACAAAATAAGAAATCAAATAGAGAGAAGAGAGAGAGTATCTGGAAAAGAATAAATTGGCAGATCCAATCAACCAAGCCTAAACAACCTTTTTTTGCATCCCAACTTGAACATACCCCCAGCTCAAGAAGTTCCATATGCAGATCACCCTCTTATCAAAACCATTTATTAATTAAAACCCAATCACAGAAACAACATAAATTAATAAAGTACTAAAAAAGTTGATTAGAAAAACGCAGATCTTAATCCCAAATGTGATAAAACTCCGCAGCTTAAAATGAGCAATAAAGCAAGACCCATTCAGCGAAACATTTGGTAGCATAATATTAATCATTATATTTGAACAAAAAACTTTAAAAAAATAATTACAGACTGCCAAGCAAAGGATAATTATCAAGAAATGAAATGGGTATAATCAAGAAAATTAACACATACCATCGCACTTGGCTGTGTGATTGATGCATAGAATGGAGAGAAGAAGAAGAGTTAGAAACAAATAACGTTGGAAGCACGCCATTGCTGTTGTTAGAGGAACCAAATTTGAACGAAAAAGAAAAGGGTCTGTAGTCAACTCAGCTAAAAAGGTCAGAACTCAACCAAGCTATATATATATATATATATATATATATATATATATATATATATTACGATGGTTGTTGGCTACGGCAACAAGAATAATACGACGGCGTTTCGATTCTATTCTGTTATCCTAGTTTTATAAAGCTTCGGCGCACATGTCGACGTCGTAAGTCGTAAGTCGTAAGTCGTAAGTCGTAAGTATGCCCTCCTGAGTTCCAACAGAAATTGCTGGCCGGGTTGCCTTTTGTGTTCATAACTTCATAATTAAGCCAAAATTAGTGTTAGGTTTGTTGTGATAAAGGCGTCATCATTAATTCACGCGCATACCCGCATAATAACAGATCACACATAAGTTTGACGGCTTGTACCGTTAGGAAATAGCTCCGGTGTGAGAATAAGTACCGGGTTTAACAATGGAGGCTAAGTGTTTAGTGTTCAAAAATAAGTATTACCCGTTAATTGTGACATTGGCCTTGTATTTTTAATGCTTCCCCACCTTAGAATCCTCTGAGTCGGATTAGGACTCCTAAATATGGTAAGTTACCAATATTTGGATCCAACACAATTTTCTTAAAAGGTACAAGTGGAATCCAATCCAACGACTACTTTGGAGTTACTTTATTCAATTATGATTAGGATTAGAACTTCAGACGCAGAAGCCCCATGTCGTATGTGACACCCCAAAATAGTGTATACATCACCCATTCTGAATTGTCAATACACATGCATGCGAAACAACTACAACTTTATTATTACAACAAGAAAGCTGTGAGTTTAAATCTGAGATATTGCCATCTAAACAATATCCACATACAAATAAATCCTCATCATAATTATTGATACATTATTTTATAAAAATGGTGAGGACTACTAAACAACTCTCTAAAACCATCATTCCATACCCCGACTAAGATTTTCGCTACATTCTCGCGCTTCCGAGAAGACAAATGGAACAAAAAGGAAAAGGGTGAGCTCAATTAATTTCAATAAAGAATATTATTACTAAGATAATATACAACAAATTATCGTTAGTCTTCAACAGGGAAAAATCTAATGAATACAATGAATAACTAATTTTAAATCAACAACTGCAGTGAAACAATAATTCATTGAAGAGTTAAGTAGAGAATGCAAACTACTATCTTCTATATATGAATTTAAAAGTTTATCGTCGATATTTTATCCTCGTAACATCAATCAATATATATCCGGAATCAAATATTCATCTTTGCACTACAGCCAAAGATATTCATCGACCGTCATGTTCATCTAAACACTGCTCATCTTTGACTACGCGCCAAAGATATTCATCAAAATCATTCATCTTTTGCACTACTGTGCCAAAGATATTCATCATAAATCATTCATCTTTACACTACGTGCCAAAGATATTCCATAATATCATCATTTAAGATGAGGATGATGAAAATATTTTTTAAAAAAGCGAATCAAATTGAATCAAAATGACAAGGATTAAGGATTAAGGATAAAGACTTTTGTTTTATCCACGCCCAAAAATACCTCAAAAATAATCATAGTGGTGTAAAATTCAAGAATGATCAAAACATGGATACAATCAAAGCTAGTATCCGAATATATATTTTGGACAAAAGAAAAATTTTCATTTTTCGATGAATAGTCTTAGATTCGTGAATGAAGAGATCTGTGAGTATACGTGAATAAGTAACTCGGACACCAAAAGTTTCAAATTTGATTAAAAACTTCAGATCAATATTTCAAAGATAATGATATTGAAGAAATAATATCATTACTAAAAAAAATAATATCCCTTACCTCGAAAGACAAGATTTTAGTTAAACACCAGGATATAAAGCTATGACTTGAACTTTCACCGATATAGCAATACTCAAAATACTCACAAGAATACGCTCGATAATATATAGAGAGAGAAAACTTGATTTACGGTGTAATCTTCAATTCTAACCCAAGACCCTATTTATAGGAATCGCTAGAACACCAAAGTAGAAAATTTAATATAATAATAATATATATAATAAATCTTCTACGCACACTTGAAATCTGATTTCAGTTCAATAACACATGCCACCTTCTAAAAAAAAAGTAATAAAAATGTTTTTCTAATTTAAAATAATTTAAACTTCCAAAAATTAATTATTTCAGTAGCTTCGTAACTTCAATAATTCACAATAAATAGCCCTTTTGTCGTAGGAAAATTTGAATCTCGTGAGTTTTTATAGGAAATTCAATTTCTACAACTTTACTGTAAGAAAGTTTTTCCAAATTCCAAATGAGAAATTGGAAGAAATCCACAAACGGATGATTTTAGAATTTATAATCAAATTTCGATCAATAAATGGGGTCCAATTGACATGTTTAACATGTTTTAAACATTTATTGTAACAAAATACTCTTCCTCCTCAGATACTCATATATCCCACATTCGTTGTAAAAATATCACCATTATTATATTATTAAAATATAATAATATATATATTTAAATGAATTATTTTATCGAAAAAAGATAAAATTTCAATTTTCAACAATTGTCACATTAAAAATTTTCTCCATCTATATCCACATAAAATCAATATTTTCCACATCATATGAATCAATAATTAATTATTCACAAATAATATTACAGAATCACAATATCGACAACCGTGCAGGTCCCAAAGAAAGAGGGGGTTTTCAATAAGAATTTCTCTTCTTGGCCATGCAATTAGTGTGACCAAACCTCTCCTTGATGTAACTTTCTAGACATTGTCAATAATGTTATCTAATAATATTATTCAGATAATATGAATTATTGCTTCGATAATGAAAAAATGTGTAATGACAATTATTGAAATAATAAAGAATATAAAATATCAATGCAAAGAATTATTGAATCAATAAAATAAAATCTTTGAATAAGTAATTCATCGTAATAATTATTGAGTAAAGGCCTTCTTACGTAAGAATCAATAATAATTGTGCAATACTGCAAGTGTCTTCTTGCTCAACAACACGTGATTAGTGTGTTTTAACCAGGGGGTTATAAACAACTTATATTTGTCATTTTCTTCATCCAATCGCTTTTCGTTATGGGGCCCATAAAAAGATCGCTACCGTCGCATTTAATATTACTCGACAATACGAATATTCCACGACCAAACGAATATTCCCAAACAATAAAGAATATTTTATAACCACTTGCTTATTCAAATATTTGCATGTATTTTACCCATAACTATCCACATTAATCAAATCAACCCTTACTATTTCAAAATAATAAATAGAGAAAAATAAATTTCATTTATAAAAATTTGGGGTCTTACAGTGCTGGCCCAAACAATCCCACCATCAGGTCTGGGCCTCGACCCAAAGGACTCGAGGACCCGACCCCGAACACCACATATCAGGGTGAGGCTCCGGCCCAAAAAGGACTCGGATGCCGACCCGATCAGACCCAACCTCTTCATGGGCTTCACCATCTACCTCTAAAGCTCTCTCTCGATGTCGGGCCCAGCCCACGCGTAAAGGTCGGTAAAATGCTCCCGAACATTGCCCCCCAGTCTCCGATTATAATGTACTTATAATTAGAGACTTGAAAGGTCGGATATCTGAACTGTCACGACAGCTAATGATGAGCTGCCTAGGGAATCCAAACAGTTTGATCTCGTTCCAGGAAATGTTGCACATCTTCCCATACCTGGGCCCACCCTTTGCATTTAATAGCCACCATTGGGTTCCGCGCCGCACGCCTTATAAAATCCCCCTCCCGTCAATCACTGTCACCTTTTCCAAACATCTTCATTTCAAAATTTCTGCTAGAATTTTCCGGCAAGGCGATTTCTGGCAAGTTCATCCCCTCCTAATTCTCCACTTGCTCGCCATCTTCTGGTTAAAAATTCCCATATTTCCAACTCCCTCTACTTCAATTTAGCCTTTGAAACTCTGTATTGTCACCTTTTTCCCCTCAAATGGCAGATTCTAATGTCCTCCCGGCTACAAATCCAATTCCCCCCTCCGTCACCACCGGTGACCTAGTCCCAGTCGAGTTGTCGGCGGCTCCCTCCGATGCTACACCCTCCTCAGCCCTTCCGATAAGTGCTGAGGCCAAAATTCGAAACGCCTACCACTCTGAGATGGAGTTCTCTCACATCAATACCCCATCTTCCATCACATCTTCTCAAATATCCGACATCCGAACCCTTTTCAAAATTTCCCAAGAATATAAGCTTCGGGCACCAAAACCCAATAAAAAAATATTTTGGAGGCCCGAAGGCGAATGGGTAGCCATCCCCCTATACCTTCTGAGATATGGGGTGCGATTCCCCCTTCATGAATTCATTTCTTCCTTTCTCTGTTTTGCCAAGATCGGGTTCGCACAGCTTGTGCCAAACTCATACATCCAATTAATTTCTTTTATCGCCTTATGTCAAGAGATCGGGATCACCCCTGGTCTCGACTTTTTCTTCGCCCTATTCACCGTCGGTGGGTCTAAAGAGCCTGGCCTTCGGCAATTAAACAAGCGACCCAACCGATCCGTTCTGATCAAGACTCCTTCAAGCAACAAGGGGTGGCATGACAAGTGGCTCTTCGCCAGGGGAACCGACCTCCATCTCCTTCCTCACTGGGCCCTTCCCGAGGACCGCGTTGCTAAAGTTGCCAAATTTCCCAAGGATCGGGCCGACGCCTTCAAGGCCTTTTATAGGACGCTGAGCAAAACCGAATGGAGTCTGGTCGTCTTATCCAACGAAGCCTGGTTATACAAGCATGGCTGTAAGCATCTTCCCCATTAAACTCCCCTCTTTGCTTTCTAATATTTTATACGTTAACCCTCCCTTCGTCGCAAGAACCATTTTCAAACTCGACGGCGGCCGATGACTCTCGGCACCTCCTCCTACCGTCACCGGACAAATCCGACCCCCGGTGACTGACGATGCTCCTGATGAGGATACCATCCCGATCACCGAACTCTCTCTGGGTTCCACCTCGGGGCCCGACCCTCCCACTACCACCAAAAATGCCCTGAAGATGAGTCGGGCCTAAAAAGCGGCTCAGTTAAACAAGGCCAAGAAATCCTCGAGGCCCTTGGTGAAAGCCTCTGCCAAGGCCACTTCTGCAGTGCCCCCAAAACCAACTCCTCCTCCCCCAACCCCAGTCGAGCTGGTCATAGACTCGGAGGACACTGAAGAGGAACGCCTCGAGCCCCGATCCAAGAAATCGCGACTTGCCGACGACCCTAAGCAACCACATTCCGAACAGCCAGTGGTCGAAGCCAATCCTGTCGTCGAGTCCACGCCCTCCTCCAAACCGAGCTCTTCTAACGGATCGTCGACCACTTGTTGGCCGAAGAGTCCCTCCGAAGTGTTTTCTTTCCATCTGTTCGATCACTCCAAATTATTGGGCGATGATGACCGTTTCGAAGGGTTCACTTCGGAGGACTACCTGGTAGCCTACATCCGAGCCCAGTGTCAGGTAACTCCTAAATCAAATAACTTTCATCAGTTTCCCCTCTTTATGCTTCAAAACTGACCGAATTCTTATGTTATAGGCCAACGTCGTCCTTTCCCGAGCCATCCCGCCTTTAGCTCGAACAACCAAAAAGGAAATTCAGCTAAAGTCGGATGTGATGCTGCTCGAGGCTGAGATTCGAGGTCTTAATTCGGACCTGAAGAAAGAGAAAGATTCTCACATCGAGACCCGGAATAAGGCGACCCAAGCCGAGCTTCAAGCCAATGAACTCAGGTCACAATACTCCCTCCTGAAAGAAGAGTTCATCGGTTCGGACAATCATGCTAAGAAGCTTCTCGGGGAGAATGAGCATCTGATCGAAGACGTCAAGGATCGGGAGAAAGCCATCACTGCCATGACCGAAAACTCTCCGGGATGTATGACAAAATGATGCATTTGATCCGAGACAACAATGCTTTTGTTCAATGTCAAGTTTTGACCTTGCAAGGAGAGCTTGTCGAGTCCAAGCAGATAGCTATCGCTGAATATGATGAGTCCGAAGCTTTGAACGAGAAAGTCATGACCCAGTTTGGCGAAGGGTACGAGACTTATCATGAAAAGGCTAAGGCAAAGTTAATAGCTGCTGGGCTCGATGCCGCCCTTCTTGACTCGTCGGATGAAGAATCTGAAGCCGGTGATGATCTTTCCCCCGAATAGCCTTTTTAAGACTTGTAAATTTTTGTACTTCTTCCATTTTCCTTCTTGTTTGTAAGTTACCCGGATCGTGAGCAATCAGGTTCTGTAAAAAATTCACAACTATGAATGAAGTATAAAATTTTTCTGTTTATAAATTTTTGTAATCAGTTATACTTGTGACCTATCTCGACCAGTGGTGTCTTTTTGAACCTTCTGATCGGACCATGTCCAAAGTTTATCTAAAAAATAATAGTTTTCTCGATCAGTTATACTCGGGACTTATCTCGATCAGCGGTGTCTTTCCCAACCTTCTGATCGGATTGTGCCCGAAGCTTGTCTGATTTGAGAATTTATCAAATTTTTGATCAGTTATACTCGGGACTTATCTCGATCGGTGGTGTTTTTCCAAACCTTCTGATCGGATAGTACCCGAAGTTTATCCATTCGAGTATTAAACATCTTCAAAGAAAACTTTCATTTATTTCATTTAAGATTGAAAGGTTACATGGATAAAGAAAAGAATGACATAACTATTACTGGTAAAATTTTCTAAGTCTCACAACATGCCATGTATTCTTTACTTTCGAACCATCCATTGCTCGAAGCTGGTATGTACCTGGCTTCGGCACCTCTATCACCTCATAAGGTCCCTCCCAGTTAGGCATCAGCTTGCTAGTGTTCTGGGGGGTTGATGCCTCCGACTCCTGGAGGACCAAATCACCTACTGCAAACCTCCTTGGCTTCACCTTTGGGTTGTAGTGTCGAGCTTTTCTCTGCTGATAGACAGTCAATCTTAACATAGCAGAATCTCGAACCTCTTCTAGCAGATCCAAATTTGTTTTTAAACTGTCATCGTTGTATAGCTCTTTGTACTGACTGACTCGAAGAGTGGGGATCCAATCTCAACTAGTATGAGTGTATCGGTCCCATATGCCAATCTGAACGGAGAGTCTCCGGTTGTTGTCCTCGGAGTAGTCCGATATGCCCACAAAACACTTAGTAGCTCTTCGGGCCACCGACCCTTCAATTCATCCAACCTTCATTTTATTCCGTTGAGCAGGGTTTGGTTTGTCACTTCCACTTGACCATTTGATTGGGGATGAGCGACCGAGGTCTTGCGATGTTGAATTCCCAACTCCTTCAGAAAGCCCTCGAACTTTGACTCCACAAACTGTCTGCCATTATCTGAGACTACTGCCATCGGGATACCAAAATGATAAATGATTCCTTCTTTGAAAATTTTCAAGCATTCATGTTCGGTGATCTTCTGTAGTGGTTTGGCTTCGACCCATTTTGTCATATAGTCGATAGCCACGATCACAAAGCTAACTTGTCCCTTGGCCTTCGGCAAAGGCCCTAGGATGTCGATTCCCCAAACAGCAAAAGGAATCGGGGATAAAACGGAATACAACTCTTTAGGAGGTTGATGTGGGATAGTGTTGTTCAGCTGACACTTGGGACACCTTGTGACGAATTCCTTGGCCTCAGTGTAGATAGTTGGCCAGTAATACCCCTGCCTCAAAATCTTGTGAACCAGTGACTTTTTCCCATGTGATCCCCACAGATCCCTTCATGTACCTCCCGAAAAGTATAGTCTGCCTCTGATGGAGTTAAGCATTTGAGCAGTGGGGAGCTAAAGGCCCTTCGGTATAAATCCCCATCAATGAGGACGAAGTTTGAGCTTCGGTGTTTGATTTGTCTTGTTAGGATTCTATCCAGAAGAGTGTCCCATCCGCCAGTAGAGATATAAAGCGTCACCCGGCCAATGAAGTCGGCCCGAGCTAACACTTGCGTTTTTGAACACCTGGCCGTTCTAGAACCTCCATTATATACCGATCCGTTGAAGGAGCTTGCTTTTGGTCGCTAATCTCGCTAGGGCATCTGCTATTGTATTATCTATTCGATCCACCCTCTGACAACTGTGTGATGCGAAGTATGCGAGCTTATCCTTTACTTCGGCCAGATACTTTGACATTCTTGCCCCCCGAGCCTCATACTCGCCCGAAAACTGCTTGACCACCAGCTGAGAATCACTTTAGATGACCAATTTCTGTACCTCCAAGCTCCGGGCCAGCCGTATTCCTACTAGGATGGCCTCATACTCTGCTTCGTTGTTCGTGGCCTTGAACCCAAACCGAATAGCTTGCTAAACTTTGAACCCTTCGGGACTTGTCAGAATAACCCCTGCTCCACTGATGTCCGAAGTTGATGATCCATCCACGTACAATGTCCACGAGGTCGGCCTTTGTTGAGTTTCGGCCACCGTGCTCACGTCTGAATCTGTAAAAGAACATTCTACCATGAAATCTGCCAAGGCCTGCCCTTTGATTACCGTTCGGGGATGATATTCTATAGCAAATTGTGTTAATTCCATCGCCCATGCGGCCAACCGACCTGATACCTCTGGCTTATGCAAAATCTTCTTTAAAGGCTGATCTATGTACACCACTATTAGCCGACCCTGGAAATAGTGCCGGAGCTTTCTGCTGGCGATTATTAAGGCATATGCGAACTTTTTCAGGTTCGGATATCTTATCTCTGCATCCCGAAGTACGTGGCTGACGTAGTATACCGGGAACTGCTTCCCTCCCTTGTCTCGTACCAGTGCCGCCGCTACTGCCATTGGGCTTGCAGCCAAGTATAAAATAAGGGTTCTGAAGGGATTGGTTTCATCAGCAAAGGTGCCGAAGACAGATAGGTTTTGATCCCTTGGAACGCATCTTCGCATTACGATGTCCACTGAAAACTTTTTTCGTTCTTTGGCCCTTTGAGGGTGTCGAAAAAGGGTAAACATCTTTCGGCTGACCTTGACACGAATCTCCGAAGGGCAGCTATCCGGCCCATCAACCTATGCACATCTTTTAATGTTTTTAGAGATTTCATGTCTAAGATCGCCGAAATCTTCTTTGGGTTGGCTTCGATTCCCCTTTTGCTGACCAAGTATCCCAGAAATTTTCCCGAACCCAAACCGAAGGTACATTTGGTCGGGTTCAGTCTCAGTTTGTATTTTCTTATTGTTTCGAAGCAGTCTTCTAGGTCTTCCAAATGATCTCGGACCAACATGCTTTTTACGATCATGTCGTCCACGTACACTTCCATATTTCTGCCCAGCTGCTTTCTGAATACAAATTTCATCATCCGTTGGTAAGTTTCTCCTGCATTCAGCAATCCGAATGTCATCTTTCGATACGCGTATATATCCCGATGAGTAATAAAACTTATCTTCGGGATGTCATCCTTGCACATCAAAATTTGGTGGTATCCCGAGAAAGCGTCCATGAAACTTAACATCCCATACCCCGAAGTGGCATCAATCAGCTGGTCTATATTGGGTAGAGGGTAGAAATCTTTTGGGCATGCCTTGTTCAGATCTGTGTAGTCGATGCACAACCTCCACTTCCCATTTTACTTCTGAACCAATACCACATTCGCCAGCCTTCTGGATAGTCGATCTCGAAGATGAATCCCGCCTCCAGTAGTTTTGCAATCTCTTTATCTATGATCCTCTGTCTTTCTGGGGCGAAGATCCTTCTTTCAGTATCTTTGGTTTCTCTTGGTCCAGATGCACCTATGCGGTGGCCACCGATTCGCTTACCCCTGACATGTTGCTAGGTTCCCATACGAAGATATCAGCATAAACTCGAAGCAAATCCACCAGACCAGTTCGCAGCGGTTCCGTTAATCCTACCCCAATTTTGATCAGTTTTTCCGGATTCCCAAGTATCAGCTCCACGTCTTACATCTCTTCTTGCCGCGCGGTGCCATCATTTCGAAGATCGCTTTTCGATGAATGGCTCTATCTCGATGGCCATTATCTGTTTCTGTTTGCTGACCCCGACCCCTGAGGAAATCAAAGTATTCCGATAACACCTTCGGGCAATGTCTAGGTCACCTTTTACCTCCCCGATCCCGTTCGGTGTCAGAAACTTGATTTTGAAGTGAGGTATAGACGTCACTGCCTACAATGCTGCTAATATCGGCCTCCCCAAGATGGCGTTGTAGGCCGAATCCATTTGCACGACAAAAAATTTCACCATTATTTCGCTGGCGAGGGTTTGTCTTGAATTTGTTAGTAGCTCTATCCTTCCTGACACATGCACCGGGTCGCCACTGAAATCATATAACGGACCTTCTCCACCCAATTCCATCTTCTTTCCTTCCAGATCCATCCTCTGATAGGCATGCGTGTAGAGTATATCGACCGAGGACCCGTTATCGATCATCATTGTTTTCATATCTACGGGCCTGACCTGTGCAGTTATTACCAGCGCCCCATCATGTGGTTCAATATGGTCGATAGGATAGTCTTCATTCGAGAAAGAAATGGATACTCCTGAATATGCCCTATCCTTTCTAGGCGATGTACCAGCTACCAACAATACGGCCTCGAGATGCCCACTCCTCTTCCTTCCGGTTACACGCCCTATCGACCCACCCGAAATCACATCAATTACCCCTCGGGCTTGTGGGTGCGGTTGCGGCTGTTTTTCTCGAGTCGGTTCCTCGTTTCTCTTCTCAGGGGGCTTCGAACCTTCTGCGCTTGACCACATATCGCACTGATTGCCCATTACGGACGTTTCTCTATCGGATCCTTGAGTTGTTGCATTCTCTGTCAGATCGTATGCCCCGACATAATCGATGATATGCACAATATTTGTCCCGACCTCTTTTCCCAAGCTTCGGGATCGCTTGGCATGGTTCGAAAAAGGGCTTGTTTCGCATCTCCTCCAGTATCTTAGCCCGTTCCGTGTTGAGTGCAATGTAGACTTTGTTGACATTTTTATTTAGGAAAGGTGGTCGACCGTTGCCCGACCCTCCCCCATTGTAGCTTTTCTTACCATAATTATCCGACCTCCCCTGATTATCTGACTTCTGATAACTCTGCTTATCCCGATCCCTGGACTTCTCATAAGGTTGGGAGTGTGGTTTGAAGTTCCCCATCGCCTCCTCTATTGCTGTGTGACCCTCGGCTCGGTGGAAAGCTTCTGTCAAGTCAGCCGGATGGTTGATCACCAAATCCTTCATCAACTTCTTCGACTTCCCGATGTCTAGGCCAGTAGTGAAAAATCCCAGGGCTTGCGGGGAGTTTAACTTTGCTACTGACCCCACAGCCTCTCGAAACCTTTTGACGTATTGTCTTAGGCTTTCATCTGACTTCTATCTGACCTGCATGAGTGAAACTGTGATCTTTCTTCGCCTCTTGTTACTCCCGAACCGAGTATGAAATTTCTCCCGAAGATTATTCTATGAATTAATTGATCCCATCGCCAAGGTCCCCATCCATTCTCGGGCGTTCTTCTTCAGTGGTTGCGAACATGTGACACTTGGCCGCATCAGAATGGCTGTAGTAGGTCATCAGTCTGTCATACCCGTCTGAATGGTCATACGGATCCCCCATCCCATCGTAGGTCTCCATCGGGGGCATCTTCTTTTTGGGGTCGGCTGTCTCCTGATTGATCTCCAGCGAGAAAGGTGACCCTAAACAAGCCGAAGGTGTCCCCAACGCATTTTTAGCCGATAGCAGCTTCTCCAATTCAGCCACCCTTAGGGCGAGGGGGTCGGACTCCTCCTTACGAGAGGACGATCGGGGTCTGTCCCTCCCGTATTCAGGGGTCGTGTCCCTCCTCTTATGTCCCGATCTGCCCGGATGGTCCGATCTTCGATCTGGCGAACGGCTCCTCATTCTACTCCGACCTTCTCGTGACCGACTGCGATGTCTGCTCCTTTTGTTTCTAGCCTCTCCCCGTCGAGGTGACCGGGATCGGCTCTGATGCCTACGCCTTTTTGAGGTGGCTTCCTGCTCCCCGGCCACCTTTATCATCTGCTATTCGAGTTCCTCTTGCTGAAGGCGTAGGGCTAGCATGGCGTCCTTGTTCTGTTGCATCTTTTTCAACAGAATGAACTCCTCCGATTTTTGGTTGTTCTCCCTGGTCCTTCCCGTGAACCTCCAACGCCTCGAGAAACGGTTCTCATCCGCACGATTAGCTTTGGTTAGGGGGTATGATGGTTTGTCATGGAAGAGTCTTCACGGAGAAAAGCCAGGTTCGCTCCTCTCGATCACCTTGGACTCGAGAGCCAGGTCTATCTTTCACCCGACCCCCTCACCAAAGTGTGGTTTGGTGGGTCTTTGCCTTTTTCTGGTTAGAGGCACAATCTTTTCTCACTACTTGTCATGGCACATTCTTGGGAAAAGTTGGGTTGTGATTGTCGAACATTAAAGCGCCTCCTTCTACAGCGCCAATGTTAACGCTAAGTTTTAAGTGCGGCCCAATCACGTAATCCACGCGTTAGAACACTCGCATAATAACAGATCACACAGAAACTTGGACGGCTTGTGTGGCCGGGGATAATAGGTGTGAGAATAAGTCAGTAGTTACAAGGTTTAACAATGGAGGTTAAGTGTTTAGTGTTCAAAAATAGGTATTACAGATTAATTGTGACCTTGGCCTTGTATTTTAATGCTTCCCCACCTTAGAATCCTCCTCAAAGTCGAATTAGGACTCCTAAATATGGTAAGTTACCAATATTTGGGTCCAACACAATCTCTTAAAAGGTGCAAGTGGAATCCAATCTAACGACTACCACCATTGAGTTACCTTATTCAATTATGATTAGGATTAGAACTTTGCACATACATGTAAAAGCCCACCGTGTGAGCCCAAACAATCCCAATTATCAGTCCGGGCCTCAAAGGACCCGAAAGGACTCAGTGCAGACCTCGAACACCACATATCGGGGTGAGGCTCCTACCGAAAAGGACTCGGATCTCGGGCCGATCGCATCTAACCTCTTCATGGGCTTCCCATTTCGGCCTCTAAAGCTCTCTCGATGTCGGTCTTCTACCACGTGAAGGTTGGTAAAATGCTCCCGAACACTCTTCATTTTCGAGAATTAGTTATATATTTTACTTTTTATCATTTCTAAAATTAAAATACACGTTTGTTTTTAAATAATAAAATAATATGAAATTTTAAACATGCCACTATTTTTATTTTTAGTAATTTGAGTAGTATCGTATTTGCTACTATTACGTTTCTAATCTATGATAGGAATAAATATAAAAAAAGGTATTATTCATAAAAGATGTTAAAAAAAAAATTAAAACGAAAAGATGACCCATAATAAATATTTCTTTAATTTTATTATCAAAATTGATATATTCAGAAGAAAAAAAAATCAAAATAGGACACTTTTTCTAGATTGTAAAGAGAAGTAATCTTAATTTTTAAAATAATTAATCTTTATGCCAGCATTTATAGTAAGAACGATGTCTTTTCTTTCTGAATAAGGCTTTCAATAACAAGTTGACGTCTGCGATATATAACCCTTATACTTGATGTCAATGATGTCAATGGGAGTCAAAATCTTCAAATTTACGAATAAGCCAAGCGGCAGGATTCGTCGTAAATTATTTTTGAGAAATGAAACTTGAAAGTGATAATTTTTGCGAAACAAAATAGTATATGCGTGCATTAATCGTATACTAATAATTTACTTGTAAAAATATTTATAGGATAGAAATGAGAAAGGGAGAAAAAACAAGAAAAAGGGAATAAGTAAAAATATTTATTGGATATGAAGGAGAGAAAAATAAAAAGGAACGAGAAACCGAGGAGTGATAAGTAAGGTTAAAATAAATTCGCCGTCACTTAAACTTTAATTAAATCATTGTCATCACCTTTTTCAATTTTGTTAGCAACAAATGAAGTTACTTTCATTTAAAGAAAGTATTATTCCGATGCATATTATTAATTCTCTTAGAGTAGAACTATTTATTGTTAATAGGTTGATAAGAGTATAAATAATTCTTAAATAAAGATTATTAATTTATTTATTTATTAAAATTATAAAGAAAATGATATTTTTTTAGGTACATATTCACTCTTATTTTCTCTCATTTACTCACCATAAAATTGTTTCTTTTTTAAGATTGAATAATATTAGAAATCTCAAATGGATCTTAAATTAAGAACATATCGTTAAATATTTTAATAATTATTAATTTTATAGTCAATTATATGAGATCCACTAACTAATGTTATGCTGACATTTCATTAAAAATATTTTTTAAAACAAAAAAATTTAGGACCCAGCAGCATCACCCTTCTTGGATTATATCAAACCAATCTCTTTTCATATATTTCTCATTGTTATTCAAACTAATTGTGGTGCAATTGGCTTGCATGCACATGCACATGGAATTCCATTCAAACAATAATATTACTATTTCTTTTGAGCTCTTCTATGCAGATATTAAAATTTATGTGATTTATAATTTTATCTATTTATTTGTATTTTTATTCTCTTTAGGAGTCAAAATACAAATAAATAAAATTATAAAACATTCATGTCCAATTATCATGTCACATAGAAATTTTCATTTCTTTTACATAACAATTGTATTACTGTCACTAATCACTATTCCTTAAATAATGTCACTTTTAGGATTTCACAAGTAAATTAAGCTTATGCAATAATTTTCCAGAGCTCCCTCAAGATACTGATATTTCTAAAAGTGTGACTAACAAGAATAAATTCAAAAGTGCAATTACGAGGAACGAATGGGGTATTATGTAATAAGAATATTCTGTAGAATGAAAATATTACTAATTAGAACTCAGAATTATATTCTCTACTAACTAATTTACACTACTATAAAAGAGAGATTTTGAAAAGAAAAAAGATGCTCACATGAACAAAAATATACGGTACTTTAGAGGCTACAGCTACATATACAGCATATGGAATGTCCGTGACATGCATTACTACAAAAAAAATAGAAGTGTTAGGACTCTAATGTAATTCCACAAATTGGTGTAAAGGGTCACAGTATCACAAACAATACAAATTGGTGGATGAAATTGAATTTGGATAACGTGGCTTTGGCCTCCAATAGCATGCAACTCTAAGTAAGCAATAGTCCCACCCCTTAGTTCTCCCCTTCCCTATTTTTCTATGCACACAAAGTTTGCACAAACTTAATCCCATATTTTTGTTTTCTGCCTGATTTTCAGAATCAATGGCAGTCACGGCCGATGGCCGGGTCGCCCTGTCGGCTGCAGTCCACTTGCGCACCGCCAGCTCGGGATTGGCAGTGAAGAACTGGAGGGTTGTGAAGTTTTGTTATGGGGAGTTGATGGGGAAGAAGTTGAACTACGCTAAATTTCAGCAAAGAGTTGGCAACAAAAATGTTAGGCCCCATGTATGCATGTCCCTCACTACTAATATTGCCGGCGAGGCCAAGGTGAGTTGTTGGTCTATTTAGCTATTTAGTGCAGTATATCGCTCATTCTACAGTTAAAATTTATGTTGTGTGCAGTTGAGGGACCTAGAGATGGAGAAAAGGGACCCAAAGACGGTTGTCGCAATTATACTAGGTGGCGGTGCTGGTACCCGTCTGTTCCCTCTCACTAAGCGCCGTGCCAAACCTGCTGTGAGTATTCTACAGACCCTCAACAATTTTACAATATTCACTGCCAATTTCATCAGCAACAACAATTGTGCATATTGATGTGCATTTTGTACCCATACTAGAAACTGCATTACTAGTGGTTTGATTCTAGTTATGGTCTTTTCAACTTGATAATAATGTTACAGGTGCCTATTGGAGGAGCATATAGACTAATTGATGTACCAATGAGCAACTGTATCAACAGTGGGATCAACAAAGTTTACATTCTAACTCAGTTCAACTCAGCATCACTCAACAGGCATATTTCTCGAGCGTATAACTTTGGCAGTGGGACAACCTTTGGAGATGGCTACGTTGAGGCAAGTTTTTTTCCCAAGTCCTCCATTCTGTTCTGATTCTTCTGAAGCGCCATATGTTTATGCATACATCTCCAGAAAGGCATAGGGGAGCTTAGAATTTCTTTCAGTTTCTTTATCAATCTCACTTAAAATTTGTTTTCTCCTATTCTAGGTTCTAGCAGCAACTCAAACTCCAGGTGAGACAGGTAAAATGTGGTTCCAGGGTACTGCAGATGCCGTACGCCAATTTCATTGGCTTTTTGAGGTACTAATTGTTAGTTCTAGATACATTCACATTTATACGAGTACACATTCATTTCTAACTTTTAACTTTTCTAATCAACTGTATGTGTGTGTGTGTATATATATATATATACACACACTTTATCTTAAGGAAATTACATAAATATTATCAAGTTGCAACAGTCGAATAAGTTTTCACAGCAGGCATATCAGTTAAAATGCTGAACTTATTTTAAGAAAACAGATATCTCCCGGTTAACCACAAGAATTATGATACAGAGCAAACAAATTTGATACTTTTGTCCGAATCTCTAATGGTCTAATACTGTAAAAGCAACACAGTAATATATCTATGATGCCAAGATGGCTACATTACATCAGTAAATTGCAACAGAAATTATTTCATTGGAACACACCTTTTGTGCACAAAATTTTATCTGCTACCAACAGAACTCTGTTCTCTGAACCACTAGGTATATATTTGACCATAATATACTTTTCACTTTGTAGGATGCAAGAAGTAAGAATATTGAAGATGTACTCATTTTATCTGGAGATCACTTATACCGGATGGATTATATGGACTTTGTTCAGGTAAGGCACAAAATTTGATTCTCTTTTACCATGCATTCATTTGCTGTCCTTTTTTTCGCCCGGATATTATGATTTATATCTTTCTTCTGCAGAATCATCGACAAAGTGGTGCAGATATCACCATCTCTTGTCTCCCAATGGATGACAGGTAGGTTAATATGTTCAAGCCGTTACTCAAACTTCCCAAATGGTCATCTCTAGCAAAATCCATAGAGTTTAATGAAACTTATACGCAGTTATTCAGAATTCTTTAGTCGATTACTATGGAATTTATTGCATTATAACTGCCTACACCAGTATAAAAAAGGATCGTCATATGTATAACCTTTTGTTTTCGAGAAATATTTCCTACTTAATCATTCAATGAGCAGTCGGCATTAGTCCATGGCAGTGATTTGAAGTTCTGAAATCAAAAGAGTGCTGTTTCATCTACTGAGATCAATTTACTGGAAATACTAACACCTATTCTGATTCTTTGTTCTGCTCCTATGATAGCCGAGCTTCAGATTTTGGTCTGATGAACATTGACAGCAAAGGAAGGGTGCTTTCTTTCAGTGAAAAGCCTAAAGGAGCTGACTTGAAGGCAATGGTAAGAAAGTTGAAATTTGTGATATCCTCTCAAACCTAAATGGTTTCTAAATTTTTCCTTCTGCAACTATGCTTGATACTAAGACAAATATCAGGCAGTTGATACAACAGTTCTCGGGCTGTCTCGAGAAGAGGCAGGAAAGAAACCATACATTGCTTCCATGGGAGTATATGTCTTCAAGAAGGAGATACTGCTAAATCTCTTAAGGTACTGACCTTTTGAAGTTGCTTTACGATCATAGAACCTTCTATAGGAAATGTCTCCACTTGTTTTACGAAAAACAATCAAGCAGTTCTTGTAAACCTTCTATAGGCTGTAGGCAATGTAAATGTTAAGTATGGTGTATTATTATTTTGAGTCAGGTGGCGTTTCCCAACTGCAAATGACTTCGGATCAGAGATAATCCCAGCCTCAGCTAGAGAATTCTTCATTAAGGTCTGTCAAATCTATCGTGTCTAAACAAAAGCCTAGCATGTTTGTTCAATATATCTGCTTGTAGTCACAGTACGAAGTTTGTATCTTCTCTTTAGAAGATCATATGTTTAGATACATAATCATATACAGATACAGATACCAAAGGTCTAAAGCTGATAATCTGATATATATCAGTACGTACATATTCGGTTCATTTCCTATGAGAGGGCTATTTGCTTCATAAATTAGTGATCTCTCAGCCTAACACGAAAATATTATGCAGGCTTATTTATTTAATGATTATTGGGAAGATATTGGTACAATCAGATCCTTCTTCGAAGCAAACCTTGCCCTTACTGCACATGTAAGTTGAGCATAATATATGCATGCATTTTTACTCTAAATCGCTTTTATGTGTAACATTATGGGTATTTTTGTTGCTTTTCTTTCCTTTCTCAGCCACCAAAATTTAGTTTCTACGACGCAAGCAAGCCAATGTTTACATCAAGAAGAAACTTACCACCATCAAAGATTGACAACAGCAAGGTTAGTGAATCTATCTCACTGTCATAAACTAGTTCCTGAAGCCTCCTTTCGTGATCAAATAGAATGAATCGCAATTATTTAAAAAATATACATAGAAGATATGTTTGCACAACACAACCTCCAACTCCACATACAGTTCTAACGATTTTACCATCAATGAAGCTCAAGAAAATTGGATTTAACATAGGGCAATGAATTTTATCATTTATTATATGATAGTTGGTCTTTGTCATTTCTTTTTATGAATAATTTTTTTTTCAAAAAAAAATAAAAATCCACCTTTTGTGAACATTATTTCCTTGGATTTTCACTATTTGGTTTTCTGCATTGATTTCTGTAACAGAACATAGCTTAGAAAATAGAGGGTTGAGATTAGATATTGGTTATTAGAGGATGAATGGCTATGATTCATTTTGTTTGCTAAAAGATATGGGTAAGATGTAGTGTAGCCTATATAAGGCTTAGTCTATATTGAGAATAGGCATCGAATATATGAAATCAATTCCAATCTCCTTTCTTCTCTCTTATCTTCCCTAAAATCTCTTCCAAAAGTCTACCCGAGACTATAAATCGGTAACAATTTCTACCAGAATTTCAATTCAATAATACTATCGGTTTCAATGTTGGTATGCAGATTGTAGATTCAATAGTATCGCATGGTAGTTACCTAACTGATAGCTTCATTGAGCACAGTGTTGTTGGCATCCGATCCCGGATAAACTCCAATGTTCACTTAAAGGTTTGTTTCAAATCCAACAAGCCGTTCTGTTTCAAACTCCAGTGTCGTAAAATTCAATCATTTAATGTTTGTATAGCTTTTTATTACATGTTCTTAATACACTCGTGTTTACACCATGATGAATTGATGATGATGAACAATGTTAAACAGGACACAGTGATGCTTGGTGCTGACTACTATGAAACTGAGGATGAAGTCGCATCACTTGTAGCCGAGGGAAGAGTTCCTGTTGGAATAGGACAAAATACGAAAATCAAGTACAAGAAACTCAAATCTCTCTCCTTTAATCTGTTGGGATATCTATTTTTACTGACACGGAGTTTTGCAGAGAATGTATCATTGACAAGAATGCCAGAATTGGGAAGAATGTTGTTATTGCAAACTCAGAGGTACGAAATCTTTTAAATAATTAGTTGGAATGTGAAACAATAATTTGATTACAAGGAACTGGAAGCAACTGAATTTTGCAGGCTGTACAAGAGGCAGACAGATCGTCAGAAGGATTTTACATTCGATCGGGGATTACAGTTATACTAAAAAACTCAACAATCAGTGATGGATTGGTGATATGATAATGGCACCTAATGTTTCATTCTTTTTGATGTATCGATATGCGAATCAAAAAATAAGTTTTGAGGTACGAGCATTTTGTATCAATAGGCACAAGCTATGTAACACGCCTTAAGATTTAATGGAGCTTTGCCAGCGTCCACCACAGCTTTGCAAGTGTATACTAGTTTTGCAGAACACAGCCTGCTTTCATTTTTTTGTCCTAAATGAGTGATTTCCATAATCCAGATTAATGTTTGAGATTAAAGTAGAGTAGAACTTG
Source organism: Panax ginseng (assembly GCA_020205605.1). Lineage (NCBI taxonomy): Eukaryota > Viridiplantae > Streptophyta > Magnoliopsida > Apiales > Araliaceae > Panax > Panax ginseng. The sequence continues at coordinate 16,999,253 of CM035149.1, read as the reverse complement.
AACTTGAACCAAATACAAGCAAATAAATAAATCAGAGAGAGACGGTGGTGGTGATGATAATGAGGCCACTGAGAAGCAAAAAGGGAAAAGGGAACTGAATTTCGTATAAAGCTAGTCACATAAATCTACAAAAACAACTCTTCACAGTGAAACATCAATTCATTCTCAAATTTCTGCAACACAAACCGCTCTTTCGATGTTAAAATGCTCGTAACAATACATTTATTGGCCGAAAATGGTTTCCTACCTGTCCTTCCAGCTCGATGAAGATAACTTACAGCATCTTTTGGCAGATCAAAGTTGTATATGTGGGTTGTTTCTGGTAGGTCAACTCCTCTAGCTGCAATATCTGTTGCCACCAGAAGATAACCTCCTCCTTTTCTCATTTCCTGTACTCAAAAAGTAAACGACCTAAATTATGCACATGTAGGTTGACATGAGCAAGAGAATGACTTTTATCTCCCATCCACTCGCCACCAGTTCTTTCACAACAAAGTACTGAAACAAAAAGAAAATCTGAACACCATTCAACGGAATTGTACATACAGATAAGGAAGCTGCTCGTAAGTTGAAATTCATGTCATCGTCCAAAAGAAGAATGTCTGAACATCCCGCATGTGAACTCTTCAAAAGATCAATTAAAATGGTTGTTGGCGGAGCATTCCCAGCTTTCTTTGACTTTTCAGACTGCATGACATATTTAACTATTAATAATCTACCATACAGAGAGGCAAAACATACTTAAATATTAAGATAAATTGAAAAATGCAGTAACATTAGATAAACTAGCTTTAATGGTACACCTTTTCTTTTCCATTCAATACGTTATGTTCTAGTACAATTTGATCAAGAGATTTTCATCACCTACATTTATGCTTAAAATACCAATCAAGGTCGGCATCCCCCTCCTTGCGGTTAGCATTTTCAATATTTTCTCATCTTATAAATATGAGTCAGAGATAGATCATCGTAAGATCAAATGAGTTGCTGGTGTATTTAATACTCGATGTTTTTTTAGAACAAAATGTTTAATTAATAATCAATGTTAATTACACCTAGTATTATTGTTTCCTTCATTGACACAAGTTTTTCAGTTACTAATCAGACTAGGTGTCGTCTTCAAGAATGCAATCATAGTTTTGTCCTTCCTCTCTCTACCTTACATTTTAGTATTTTGGTTGGAAAAAAGACTAATTAGTTCTAAACTGAAAATACTTGGAAGTGTCACCACAATACTTTACTTAAATGCAACATATCAGTAATGTAATGGATCAACTATGGTCCCTTATATTGTCAAAAATCATAATACCATTTTATACAAGATATCATTTATCCAAGAATATGTCAAGATACAAAAACTCTATGTGGACATCAAAATTGAACATGAAAATTAGACATGAATGTATTTGAATTTTACTTATTTTTATTTTGACCCCCAATACAAATAAGTGAAAAAAATACAAATAAGTGCATGGATGTGAAAGAGCTTGGCCAGAATCGCTACATCCTTCGTTTTTTCCATGAACGGGATCTATGTCGTGTGCTTAATGATGGTCCCTGGTCCCTGAGCAACCAGATTCTCATTCTTCGTCGTCTGCTTCATGGCGAACAACCGTCATAAGTCCCACTGGATCATGTTGAGATGTGGGTGCAAGCATATGACTTACCACTAGGTTATCTGTCAGAGAAAGTCGGTCGGGCAATTGGGAACTATATTGGTAAATATGTTCTTTCTGATGAACGTAACTTTGATGGTCAATTGAAAATTTTTATGCGCATTAGGGTTGCGATGAATATTTACAAACCTCTAGTCTGTAAAATGAAAATGAAGAGACCTGGTGGGGAGTGGTTTTGGATTCAATTTAAGTATGAAAGATTGCCCACTTTTTGTTTCTATTGTGGTTTTATGGATCATTCAGAAAAGTTCTGCCACCTCTCATTAGAAAATCCCATTCCTCCGTCAAAATTCCCTTTTGGCTTGTGGCTCCACGCCCAACCCCGTCGCAATAACAACCGAATGGCTGATAAGTGGCTCCGGACTTCCCTCAAAGACCGCCCTCCTTCGACTACCGGCGAGTCCAGTACGGGTGTTGACATGGATTTGGGTTCTCCGAGTAATCCTGGTACACCTAGGACAGCTGTCTTACACGACAAGAGTCTCTCTAATTATCAACTAAAAATGCCTCATTTGACAACTACTACCAAATTTTCCCATGATTTACAGGATCTCCCTGCTGGAACGTCAATCAAGCCCATTACTGGTCCTATAAATGTTGAAGCTGCTGTAGATAATGGGCTTATTATTACGGATCAAAAACGCCGCCGTACCGATGGAGAATTAATAACACCTGATGTGTCGTTGGTGATATTCTTTGTTAATAAAAGCTACGATCGATGATGGTTAATCCGACACCAAATAACTGGATGAAGGTGGGTTACGGCATCCAGCCCACCGAGCTCAATGACGACTTAAAAAATTTGGAATTGTCGTGGTTTGGGCAATCCGTCTGATTCAAGTTCCGTGGATTTAGTCCATCTCTATAAGCCCATGTTTGTGTTTTTGATTGAAACAATGGTTCCTCGTGACAAGATTTTAGCCATCAAAAATAAGCTAGGGTTCGATGGTTTCTTTGCTGTGAGTAGTATTGGCCATGGAGGGGGTCTTGCTCTCCTTTGGAAGGAAAAAAATAGTGCCAAGCTCCTTAGCTACTCCCATAATCATATTGATATTGAGGTGTCTTTGTCGTCAATGTCTGTGTGGCGCCTCACTGGTTTTTATGGGCACACATCGCGAGCTCAACGTCAATTGTCCTGGAATCTTCTTCGTTCTCTGAGTGTTACCTCCTTTGCTCTTGTGTCACATGCAGGGGATTTTAACGATCTACTCCATCCTTACGAAAAGCTTGGTAATATTCCTCATCCTACAAATGCATTGGAAGGTTTTCGACTTGCTGTGGAAGACAGCGGGCTTCTAGATATTGGTATGGTTGGACACCCTTTTACTTGGGAAAGGCGTAGGGGTCTCTTGGATGGTGTTGAAGAGCGTCTTGATCGTGCTCTTGTTTCCTCATCTTGGTGTTCTTCTTTCCCTTATGTCAAGCTCCGTAATGTTGAAGTTACTATGTCCGATCACTCGCTTTATTCTTAGATTTCCTCCTTTCTTCCCGGTGTCTGAGAACCGCACCTTTAAATTTGAGAACGTCTCGGATAAAGGGAACCACAATGCGAGAGATGTGATTGAGTCTAGTTGGGTGAAATCTGCGGTATCCCGATCCAACTAAAATTAGAAAGATGTGGAGAGGATTTATTGTGTTGGGGAAGTCTTTATCTCGTCGATTTAAGGGGCGTATAAAAGATCGTCGGGCTCAAATGAACTCCCTTCGATCCAAATATGATTTGGTCTCTATCCCTTTAATTTGAAGAGGCAAAAAGGAACTATAATAAACTCTAGCTCGTGAAGAGGTCTTACGGAAGCAAAGATCAAAACAACATTGGTTAAAGGAAGGTAACTGCAATTCTCGCTATTTCCATATTTCTGCCTCTGCCGAAAAAAAAATGCAATTCTATTTCTCGGTTAAAAGATCAAAATGGATATTGGCGGACTTGGGATTACGGTCTTGAGCTTGCTTTCACGCCGCACTTCAAAGATATATTTTCTTCTCGTGGCTGTGTTGTAGGAGAGATTATTAATAGCATTGACACTTGTTTATCTGAGGAGCAACAAAAATTTTTGATTGCAGATTTTACCAATGATGAAGTGAAGGAGGCTCTTTTCACATGGGTCAGATAAAGCCGGGGTCCGGATGGTATGAACTTGACGATTCTATCGAAATTTTGGAATTATTGTTGGTGTGGATGTCTCTTACTGCATGTCTCTTCGCTTCTTCATAATTCCTCCCTCCCGATTGGTCTTAATCATACCAATCTTATCCTAATTCCTAAGAAAAACTCACCGGAAGTGGCATCTGATTTATGACCTATTGCGTTATGTAACGTCCTTTATAAGATAATTTCGAAGATGCTGGCAAATAGACTCAAAGTTGTCTAAGCAGTTTAGTCTCCGAGTTCCAAAGTGCTTTCATACTGGGAAGATTGATGGCGATAATATCATGATTGCTTTACGAGGTATCCCATTATTTGAAGAAGCAAGCGTCAAAGGTCGTGATGGTTATGCGACTTTGAAGATTGACATGAAAGCAAAAGCTTATGATAAACTTGAATGGGCTTTTTTAGAGAGGGTGATGGTTCAAATGGGGTTTCCGATTAAATAGATTGATTGGATGTTAATGTGTATTCGGTCGGTGACTTATTCGATTGTTCATGGGGGCTTTGAAACTGAAAAATTCACTCCTTCTCGAGGGTTAAGGCAAGGTTGCCCCCTCTCCCCCTATCTATTCATCTTATGTGTAAAAGGTTTTTCAGCCTTGTTGAGAAAATATGAACGGCGAGGACTTCTTCATGGCTGCAAAATTGCCCAAGCGCTCCAGTTATATCTCATTTATTCTTCGCGGACGACAGCTTTTTATTCTTCCGGGCAAATATACGCGAATGTGACATCATCCGAGCTTGCATCAATGAATATGAACGAGCCTCGGGTCAACAAATCAACTTCCAGAAATCTTCTATTTCTTTTAGTGTGAATACTCCTTTGCCTTTACAGCATTTAATTTGCTCTTCCAAGAATCTTGGTCTACCCTCTTTTATTGGAAGACATAAGACCCAAATTCTTTCTTTTCTTAAAGAGAAGTTTTGGTCTCGTTTGGCAAGCTAGAAGAAAAGGTTTCTATCAAAGGCCGGCAAGGAAGTTCTGATTAAAACAGTTGCCCAAGCTCTACCAACTTATGCTATGAGTGTTTTTCTTCTTCCTTTGAATTTATGTGCGGATCTTGGTGAGAATTATGAAATGATTTTGGTGGCGATCTAACTACGGAGAGTCATCGAGTATTCATTGGAAGAGCTAGAATGCTCTCTGTGCTCGCAAACAATTTGGGGGACTTGGATTTCGTAAGCTCCACGAGTTTAATTTAGCTATGTTGGGAAAAAATGGTTGGAGACTGTTAACTTCCCCCAATTCTCTTGTTGCCCGTGTCTACAAGGCTAAATACTATAGAAGAACTAATTTTCTGCATGCCAACAAGAAGAATAATACTAGTTTCATTTGGAGCAGTATCTTGGCTGCCCAGGACCTAATTAAGCAGAATGTTAGATGGCGAGTGAGAGATGGTTCATCTATTAATATTTGGGCAGACGCTTGGCTCCCTGATGAAGCTAACCCTCGAATTTCCTCTCCTCCGATTCCTGGGTTGCTGAGTGCGTCGGTACAGTCTTTGATGATCCCAAATGAACAGTGTTGGGATATTGATCTAATCAATGATCTCTTCATTCCTCAAGATTGTGCTCTAATTCTACAGGTACCTCTTCCTGCTCTATGTTCCTGTGATAATATTTTCTGGTGCAAGGACACAAGTGGTATGTATTCAGTCCGTAGTGCCTATCGAACTCTCACCGCTCATTTGAATTTTATTAATCCTGCTCATTCCTCTCAAATTTGGAAGAAATTATGGTTGCTTAAGATCCCTCCTAAAGTGCGGAATTTAATTTGGCGCATTTGCGAGGTTGTCTTCAACCAAAGAGAATCTAAGACAAAGGCGGGTTGACGTAGATTCCTCTTGCTCAAGATGTCTTTCGATCCATGGAGGCGGCTTCACATCTATTTCTTCAACGCTTAATTCTTTGTTGAGTGTTGGAGACTTTCACTTTCTTCGCTTCCCTCTCTCAATAGTGCTGACATTATCCAATGGATTGAAGCTCTTATTATGGGCAACAACAGTGAGGCAATCCAACTGTCTTGTGTGCTTTTATGGTCTCTATGGAAAAATCGAAATGATGTGATTTGGAAAAGCTTGCGTAGATGGCCTTGGCGATTGTCAACTGGTTTGGATCCTTTTTCTTTCAATGGCAACATGCCCAAATCCTCATAAATGGTGACCAACTCTCGATCAAAAAGTGTTGTGAAATGGTGGTGCAAAACACACTGCGGTTAATTTGAAATGTAATGTAGATGGAGCTGTGTTCTCATCAGAAAGTAAGTTGGGTTTTGGCATGGTTCTTCGTAACTCTGAGGGGACTATGATAGCAGCTCGATGTGGTTCAATTTCAGGTCCTGCAAATTCTGTTTTGGCCGAGGCGGTCAGTTTTAGGGAGGCTTTAAGTTGGCTTAAAAGACTTGGTGCTTCACAAGTAATTGTTGAATCTGACTCTTCCATGTTAATACAAGCTATTCAGGCTTCATCTTCCTCTCCGAATTATGTGGGTTTGGTGGTGAAGGAATGTAAGAATTTAGTTGCTTCTATAGTCGATTGTCGCATCTATTTTGTTAGGAGGTCAGCGAATTCTGTTTCACATCTCTTAGCTCGTGCTTCGAATTCTATGTCTAATGTCCAGGAATGGGGCTCTATTCCCCCTCCTTTTATTTGTAATGCTCTAAGCTTTGATCTCCAGTTATGAAATTCAATTTTTCCTCAAAAAAAAAAAAGTGAAATTCAAATATACTCATGTCCAATTTTCATGTCCACCTGGAAGAGCTCGTCAAGATATGCCTCCTTAGTCTACATAAATCAATATGTTACGAACCATAGGTGATACTAACCTGCTCACCAACAAAAATAATGGCAGACTGAGGTGCATCAGACTGCAACAAGGAAAGTAAGGTTGAATGCCTTTCGTTTTTACCACATATCTGATAACCAACATAACATTAGCATATTAAAATGCAATCAGTTAGGAAATAAGAGGAAAAGGAATAAGCTGATGAAATATGTCATCATATTTTTAGTTGTTACACAGCAATGTGATCATAAATATAAGATAAATGTGCAGTAGAACAACCAAAAACTAAAGAAAATAGAACAAGTTTACTTCTTTCAAAATTGTCTCACCACAAATCTGTGATGCAGGCGCGAAGGCATTGGCTCAATGGGATTTACATGGACATGAATAACGTCAGCCTGTCACAGTTACAGAAGTTGGGTCACAAGTCATACAACCAGTTGCACATGGTATCAAATCTCAGTGAAGATAACATGGAAACATGAATTCTATTAGCAAACCTTGGTCCACTTTTGCTGTATACAATCATATAAGAATCGTCTGTGCTGGGGAACTGATGCACTAGCAAAAATAGTTTGACGAGTATTTCTTGTTGAGTACGATGTCAAAAGCTTACGTACAGAACTGATTTGTTTTGAAGAATTAAACATGAAATCAACCTAAAAAGAAAGACAAATAAATATCATCTCCCTTATCCCGCTGAAAATATTATGGGGAAAAACCTCTTTTTTTTAACAAGTACATATGAATACGGAAGATACTTGAGTACAAGTTAATATAATAAATGATGAAAGCCTATAAAGCCTTCTATTGATTTCTTGAAGTAAATGCATGTCCACTCATCTTCCTCAAATCTCTCATACAGATCCTACAATCAAAGTAAGGTCCCTACTAAAAGAGGTCCTTGCTAAATGATTTTAAGATAAGTAACCATTTTATTATCCATTTTCAAGAATTAAAAATTTTAAGTGCATACAAGCATATAAAAGGCTAAGGAACTTTGAAGATAGTGATAATAACAGCAACATAGCAATATTACTCATTTTCATTGGCATCCTTCCTCCTACATAAATCAGGCAATACAAATCTGTTTCTGTTTTACAGGACTAACTGTGAAAAATACCGACCAATAGCAAACTAGATAGATTTTTTACCTCATCAATTACCAACACCCTGGTTGATTCTAACTTGATAATGTTCTTCTCAAGCATTTGGCTCAAGCTCCCTAATGTTGCAACCACTATTGTAGGAGGTTCTGCCTGTTCTTTTAGTAAAATAATATTTAGCAGTATGCCGCATGTTAATACAATCAAATAAATAATTTTCAAGAAGTCACTTTTGATGAATTTTAAAATTCTATATATATAAGAGAAGTAAAAGGAGTCGCTCATATATCTCGGTTTTATGTTCCAACAAAACATTAACAGCCTGTTCAAATATCCAGCAAAACAACCGTCTGTATGCTTACTATACAAAGGTAACAAATATAATATATCTCCCAAGCACTTCACCAACTGAAGTCCACTTTCTCTGTGATGATTGAGGCATGAAAACTACTAGCAATAAACTGATACCATACATACCTTTAACCAACTCTTGTGTCTTTTCAAAGTTCCACCATCTAAAAGTGCCATAACCGTGCAGGATTTCTGTTCAATTCCAAGCTCCTTAGTTTTTGCAGCCAGTGTACGAGCAACTTTTGTAACCTACTTATCAAATAAACATGATCAGAAGAAAAAAAAAACACATGTTTTAGGCCAACTAGTTTTCATCTCACATAAACATAAAACTTCTCGAAAGAAGCCAACATTACTATTCTTACCTGCATGCCAAGCTCCCTAGTGGGAACCACAATCAGTGCCTGCACAGTTGACCTTTGAGTGTTTACAACCGAGAATATCAGTAGCAGGTAGGCCAGGGTCTTTCCTGAACCTGTCTAGTGGACCAAAGAGAGAGAAGAAAACAAGTATATAAGCTTCATATTTTTTCATACATACAACTACGTGAGTTTATTAGCACTTCAGAAAAGCCGAGCAGACAAAATTAGTATATATCTCATATGAATATTCCCTACATAAGAAACCATAATGTAGGGTTCTGGGTAATTTATCAAAATTTTGAATAATAAAATTCTGAACTGGAAAGATGAATCAATCTAATATCAATTCATCACAACAAAATCATGCAGATGTAGCAATATTTCCTCAGAATACTATTTATATTTCATATCTACTATTAGCTTGCAGAGTAATTCTTTCCCCCTTCATCATCCCAAATATGTCTCTTTGTTATATTTTCATAGCAGAAAAAGAAGTTGAGAAGACAGATACCAGAACAAGCTAAGAGTAATTCAAAAACACCATTTCTGAATACATTTACTATTTTTTGGTAAGTAATTACTTGCGCCCAGAAAGAGATAGTCAGGATGCTAGGAACATGACTATGGAAGAACCTTTAGAGAAGCTCGGAGCCTTGGAACATAATAGTTAATAAATATACTGATAGACACGTAATTCATACATTTTATTATCCCTAATTTTTTCCTTTTAATTATATTAGTTTATTAAATTAATATGTTTTATTTTATTTTGTAGGATTTAATATTTGTTGCAATAAAGTCAAAATCTTGGTGATCAAACGATATTTAATGCTCTTATTCATATAAGGAATGCCCAAGAAGAATCTTACAAGGAGAAGGAAAGAGGTGGAACAATCTTGGTGTGCAAGTCAATTCTAACAAGAGAAAGGAAAGTCAATCTAGAAGATCTCTTTATCTGGAAGATCTTTTTGAGACCATTAGGAAATTGAAACCTACATGGAAAGGGAACAAAAGTATCCAAGTTCAATGAATCTAAATTAGGGTTCAAAATTATTTTATAGGTCTCTTGTTTTAGAGAGAAGAGGATGAGGTATTGTATTAATTTAGATTAGGAGTAGGAGTAGGAGTAAATTAAATTACGTCTTCATTGTACGCTCGTTGGATGGTCGTTAATTAAAGGGAGTTTTCTTATTTATTTTTAATCTTCTTCTTTTCTTTATTTTAGTTAGTTTAATTATTTTTCATGTCTAGTTAATTTTTTATATCTGGGATGAAGATTAAATTAAATAATTATTCGTGATAATATTTTTCATCTCTTTTATTATTTATGCTTTTATGCTTAATTGATTTCGCCTTTATGTTTCGTTATTATTGAAATACCTTTGTTTTATAGTTCTTATGTGATTTTAAATTAATTAAGAGGTTTTGATAGATTATTGTTAAGATATGAGTTTTTCATAATTCATGCTTGCTCAAAGAAGTTTTGATGGATTATAGTTAATCCTTAAATTTTCATAGTCTATGCTTGCTCACGTTAATTGTAAATTACTAAATTAAAGAGAAGGGAGATCAAAATCATAGTTGAGTTATAAAAATAGAAGAGATTGAATTATATGTTATGTTTATTATCTAATGGATTCGGATTCTTAGATTGATTCCTCGTTAATTGTTTTCATATTCTAGTTAATTAATTCTCAATCTTTATTTCTAATTCACCTAAAATAAATATTAAGGAAATATTAAAATTAATCTAGTCTCTGTGGGTTCGACCTGTACTTGTCAGTTCTTCAATTCGACACTGTGCACTTGCAGTACATATTTTATCACATCATATACCTTAAACCAGATTGATTAACAGGTCCTTTTCCCATCAAGTTCAGCCATTATAGAAATTCACAAAGTGAGGCATGAATCGGTACAAGAGATGTAAAATTCTATCAAATTAAACTTGTTCAAATCAAGTATTGACCTGAGCATGGAGTATACAATCACGACCAGAAAAGAGGATTGGCAGAGCTTGCTGCTGGACATCTGTAGGAAAAATGTATCCAACTTCTTCCACCCTGCAACATCTTTTAGCAGCTTCATAAGTATGTATTTATTTTATGCAATCAGAAGGGAAGCATAATTGTCCAGCATTTAATTACTCATGCATTTCCTTAAAGCAATTTAACTCTAGGCTTTTAGTACTTTATTATCTGTTTTTTACTTTTTCAGTTTTCTTTTCCCCAAAATCCTTCTGAGTAGCAAAAACTTTCTCCAGCGCACAACAAAACAGGAAATCTTAATCAATTGACCATCATAACTTACTTTCAAACAATGGATCAATGATCATAAATAAATAAGAAAACTTAAAATTCATCAGTACCCTCATACATATGACACAATTCAGTTCTTGGTAGTGGAAAAAAATATAAATGCCCCCAACAAGAGAACGATAAAAACCAAAAACTGAAAAGAATATTAAAGGAAAAAACATAACAAGCTTTTGTTTAAGAACTTATTTGCTCAATAAAAAGTTCGATCTTGATTCCATTTTTTTCGCAATCTCTTTGTTTATGGGTGAACAAGAACACTAAGTTTTTTTCCTGCATTCGGAACATTAATCTAAACTCAACGAAATGAGGATACACCGAGGATTAAAGAAAATTTATATTTTACCAGAATCCCATAATCCCTTTTCTGAAAATATATTCATCTTACAACCTAGGTTGAGTAGTCACAATCTCAGCCAAAACACTTAACAGTTCAAGTTAAAATTCAAATATCCAATATGCATATGAAATTTGTGTAAAGTGAACCAATCAATTCTACGCTAACATGAATCATAATGCCAAAGAAACGTACAATCTGTTCATTGTTGAATCAACCATATAGACATTAAATTACAATTAAAGCACGTGTATTACTAAATCATAAACATGAACAAACAGATAATGCAAGACCAAATTATTTTTCTTTCACCTTCATTTAGCTTAGCAACCAAACAGAGTACAATTACTACAAAGGGAAAGTGAAGAAAACTCGCCTGCGCAATACATGTCCGGGCACGTGACCTTCACAGAGCTCCCGGAACGTCGAATTCTTCTTCTCTGTTAAATCCTCATCAGAGCCGAGAGAAGCTCGCGATGAGCAGCGCCTGGATATGGATTGCAAAGTATTGATCGAACGGTTATCAAATAAGGACAGCGTACAGTTAGGCTTTCTTGAAACCAAATTCAATTTGAAAATCCATGAGAGAGATTGAAGCTGGTGAGTGCAATGGAAACTAGCCATGGCGAGAGCAAAAGCCAGTGAGTTATTGTTTTGGGACGGAAGATGTTATCTAGTAAGCCTTCCCGAGAGCAGGCCCAACAATTTTGTGGAGTTGGAGTTTGCATTTGTTGCCCATACCAGTTTAGAGAGAAATAGTGTGGCCCAATTAACCCACCATTTAATCGACCAATCCACTTACTTTTTAGGGACAATTACATATTCTATTATATTTTTAAAAGGAAGAATTACAGATTCTATTACATTTTTAAAAAAAATTATAATAATAGTGTACTTATAAAATATTTACACACTTAATACAATTTCATATTTATTTATAATATTAGTACAATTAGAATTCCTTAATTTAGGAAATTAGTATGCAATTAGGATTCCTTAATTTAGGGATTAGTTATCCCATGACTTCTTCTCTCTCTTCTCATTTAGAACTAGTCATTCCCCTTTTTCTTCTTCATTCAACGTATTCTTTCAAGGATGGAGAGAGGAATATAACGATGGATTTCCGTTCAAATAATGAAGAAGATGACGATGACTCAGATGATGACTTCAGCGATGATGAGGAACTACAATTACCCATTGATGATGTTGACCCCTTTGTTTTCTTTTTTGGATCTGATCAAAGGTAAACTCTGCAACAACTACCTTCGATCCTCTTTTATATCATTCATTTTCTTTTCTTTTTGTTAGTTAAGAACACAATTTGGGTTAGTAAATTTGTGGTGGAACTACTATTTTCTTTTTCTTCCAATTCTTTGAATCTAGCTTTTGCAAACATCTAATCCATCGAGGTTCAGAGCCTTACACAAACACTTGACTTCCATTTTCAAGCACTTGCCAAATGCCTGATGGTGTTCTTTCGTGTCTTTTGAGAGAAGAGTTGAGATTGAGAAAGAAAAGTTAGAGAAGGCATCAGCGGCCACAACTCCCATCTCTCTCCATTCATACCAAGGTAACTAAACTGTCATATCAAAGTAACCAATCAACCTCCATATTTTCAATTTCAAGGTAACAAAACCTTCATACCAAGGTAACCAAACTTTCATACCAAGGTAACCAATTCACATTCATACTTGCAGTTTTTTCATAGTGCAATTGGTAGCCAAACCTTCAGACCAAGGTAACCAATTCAGTTTTATTACGTTACCAATTCCATTTGAATGTGATGCAGTTGGTAGCCAACTATTCATACAAAGGTAACCATTTTAGTATTTATGAGTAACAAAATAGTCATAAAAAAAATTCAGAACAGTAAATGTTACATCTATTTATTTTTAAACTTTTTGTAGGGCAAATCTTCTTCTTCTTTTTTGCGTTTTGGACAACGGAGATTCGCTGCGGTGTAGCGGCGGAGTATGTGAGGTGTAGCGGCGGACTATTACTTCAAAGTGTATGTGAGGGAGATGAATATTTGAATTTGAATATTTAAATTTGAATTATTATTTTGAATTTGAATTTGAATTTGTTTTTGTTGTTAGATCCAAATATTTGAATTTGAATTATTAATTATGACAGTTATTTGTCCTTGATTTTACGTTTCCTTATTAATGTGAATTGTACTATTTTTATAATATGGGTCTTAATTACACTCTTTTTATAATTATTTGGTTGATGCACTATTCTTGTAATTACTTTCTATTTGTTGTATACTTATGTAAAGAACCCTTTTTAAAAATAATTACAACAATAGTGCACTCATAAAATATTTACACAATTAATACACTTTTATATTTATTTACAATATTAGTGCAATTAGGATTTCTTAATTTAGGGAATTAGTATGCAATTAGGATTCCTTAATTTAGGGGGATTAGTATTGATTTACTTATTAAATAAAGTAATTAATAAGTAAATTATATAGCACACCTTCTCTTTCCTTAGTAAAAATCACGCCTCCTCCGCCCCTTGTCAGTCTTCTCCTCCGCCCTCCTCTACCATTAACGCCCTCCTCCACCATTAACCTAGACAGTCCCAACTTGTAAACCATGAACCTAGACACAATATTTTCAGTGTTTCCACTATCAATAATTGAATCACATACCTTCCCATGAACAGTGCATTGAGTTTTGAAGATATTATTCCTTTGAGGGTACTCATCCTGTTTCGGGGCCATAAGTATCTTTTTCACAACAAGAGAAAGCCTATCGCCATCATCACCTCATGTCACTCCAACATTGTCATACCATGAGAAGTTTCTCTTTGTTCATCTTCTTGCAATTCACATTCTTTATTCTCTGCCTCCATCAAATTCACGCCGCCTCTTTTAGAACATTGATTAGAGTTGTGCCCAGGTTGTCCACACCTAAAACATTTATCCAAGTTGGGCCACGCATAAGGGCTTGTCATGTTATGTTTTCTATTGCAATTTATGGCTTTGCAATTTATTTTTTATGAATATTTTGTTACCCACAAAAATTAAAATTGTTACCTTTGAACGAAAGTTTGGCTACCAACTGCACCATATTCATAATAATTCCTGTTGTTAGTAAATTTCCTGACGTATTTCTGAAGAACTTCCGGTCTACCCCGAGCGTGAAGTTGAATTCTTTATTGATCTTGAACACAGTATAAAGCCCATTTCTAAAACCCCATATCGAATGGCTCTATTGAACTTCAAGAGTTAAAGGTCCAACTACGAGGAGTTGTTGGACATCGATTTCATTAAATCCCTAGTACATCTCCTTGGGGTGCTCTGTTTTATTTGTAAAGAAGAAAGACGGGAGTATGCGACTTTGTATTGACTATCGAGAATTGAACCATGTCACCATCAAGAATAGGTATCCGTTACCTCGTATTGATGACCTGTTTAAACAGTTGCAAGGAGCACAATTCTTTTCAAAGATCGATTTTCGTTATGGATATCATCAGCTGAAGATTAGAACTGAGGATATTCCAAAGACTGCCTTCAGAACTCGATACGGGCATTATGAATTTTTAGTCATGTCTTTCGGATTGACTAATGCTCCTGCGGCTTTCATGGATATGATGAACCGAGTATTCAAGGACTATTTGGATCAGTTTGTTGTTGTCTTTATTGATGACATTCTCATATATTCCAAAAGCCGTGAAGATCATGAGCACCATTTGAAGTTGGTACTCCAAAGGCTTCGTGAAAACAAGCTATATGCCAAGTTGAAGAAATGTGAATTCTGGCTTTAGGAAGTAGCATTCCTTGGGCACGTGGTGTCAAAACATGGAGTATCTGTTGACCGAAAGCGAAGATTGAGGCAATACAAAGTTAGAACAGCAGAAGTCGATGGCAAAATCAAGACGTAGCTTTTTGGGCTTAAATTTGGTTATTATCGGATATTCATGGAAGGATTTTCTAGAATCATTTACTCCATTAACTCGGTGACTCGGAAAGATACAAAATTAAGTATGGAGTGAGGAATGCGAGAAGAGTTTCCAATAGCTCAAGAGGAGACTCATTTTGGCACTGTTCGACAATACCATCGGTTCGGATGGATTTGTTATCTAAAAGCGATACTTGTGCAAAGGGTTAGGATGTGTTCTCATGCAGCGTGGGAAAGTCATAGCTTTATGCCTCGCGACAACTTAAAAAGAATATGAGAGGAATTATCCTACTCGTGATCTAGAGTTAGCGGCGATCGTTTCGCACTAAAGATCGGAGGCCTTATCTACATGGAGAGAAAGTGGAGATATATTCATACCCATAAAAGCCTCAAATATTTCTTCACCCAAAAGGAACTCAACATGCGACAACGACGTTGGCTCGAGCTGTTAAAAGATTATGACCACACCATTTAATATCATCTTGGAAAAGCAAACGTGGTAGCTGACACATTGAGTAGAAGATCATATACGAGGCGAGTGCGATGATGTCAAGATATCGCATAGAACCAACTTTAATCGATGAAGTTAAAGTTGCTTTCGAAGCCACGAACCCGGGTGATGCGTATGAAGAAGAAAGTACAAGAGGTGCTATTCTAGAAGCAAGAATCGATGAAGAAGGAATACTTGAGTCCACTCCGGACTTTGTGTTCTAACGATTCTGATTTAAAGAACAAGATCATGATGGAGGCACACAATACACCATTTGCAATCCATCCTGGAAGTACAAAAATGTATCGTGATCTTGACATACATTTTGGTGGAACAATATGAAGAGAGAGATCGCGAAGTTTATCTCGAGGTGTTTAACTTGTCGGCGTGTAAAGGCGGATCATCAAGTGCCTAAGGGTCCATTGCAACCACTTGAGATTCCGAAATGGAAGTGGGAACACATTACCATGGATTTCAAATTTCGGGTCTTCCCACGGTTTCTCAAGGCATAAATGTTATTTGGGTTATTATTGATAGATTAACCAAATCGCTCATTTCTTGCCGATCGGAGACTTATTCCTTGAGCGTCTTGCTCACGTGTATGTAAATGAGATTGTGAGATTGCATGGCATGCCGGTATCCATAATTTTGGATCGTGACCCAAGATTCACTTCACGATTTTGGGTTAGTTTGCAAAAAGCTATGAGCGCGGATTTACGATTGATTCGGCATACCATCCTCAAAGCGGGACGGACAATCGAGAGGACTATTCAAACTCTTGAAGATCTATTAAGACTCTGTGTCCTAGACTTCAAAAGGAGTTGGGATAAGTATTTACCATTGGTGGAATTCTCCTACAACAACAGTTATCAGGCAAGTATAGGGGTAGCTCCATTCGAAGCATTGTATGAAAGAAAGTGTATTCTCCAAGGTATGTTGGGATGAGGTGGGTGAAGCAACATTGTTGGGACGAGTTTAATACGTATTACTACGAGAAAAGATCCAAATGATTGACAACGTATACAAACGGCACAAGATCGACAAAAGAGTTATGCGGATCTTCATCGAAAGGACGTGGAATTTAGTATTTGGGATCATGTATTGTTATGTGTTGCCCCATGGAAGCGAGTTACAAGATTCGGGAAGAGAGGAAAGCTCAATCCACGATTTATTGGTCCATTTCAGATTCTTGATTGAGTATGAAATGTAGCCTATAGACTCGCGTTACCTCCAAGTATGTCTCGTGTTCATAATGTTTTTCATATATCTGTGCTTCGTAAATATGTGAAAGACCCGAACCACGTTATTGAGTTAGAACCAGGATGAGATGTGAAGACTTAACGTCTGAGGAGGTACTGTCAAGATCTTGGATAGGAAGGAGCATGTCTTACGTACAAAGGTCATACCACAAGTCAAAGTTTTGTGGAGGAACCATCTTTATTGAGGAAATGACACGGGAGTTGGAAGCGGAAATGAAAGCGAGGTATCCTCACCTTTTGAAACACGAATGACGTCACATTAATTTCGAGGACGAAATTTCATAAGGAGGGGAGGTTGTAAGACCCCAACTTATTATGAATAAAATTAAATTTCCTCTATTTATTATTTTGAAATAGTAAGGGTTGATTTGATTAATGTGGTTAGTTATGGGTAAAATGCTTAAATATTTCAAATATGCAAAGTGGTTATAAAATATTCATTTTTATCGGAGAATATTTGTTTTGGTCGTGGAATATTCTTACCGTAGGGAATATTCATACAATGTAGCGACCTTGTGGACCCCATAACGGAAAGCAATTGGATGAAGAAAGCGACAAATATAAGTTGTTTATAAATAACGGCGTAGTTGTTACCATTAATACTGTTAAAATACCCGGTGGTTAAAACACAGTAGCACACGGTATTACACCAATTATTGATTCTTACGTAGGAAGGCATTACTCAATAATTGTTAAAGTAGTTACTGTTCAATATTTTATTTTATTGATTCAATAATTTCTACGTTGATATTTTATATTATTGTTGTTTCAATAATTGTCTTTTACATGATATTTTCATTATCGGATCAATATTTCATATTATTTGAATAATATTATTAGATAACATTATTGGCAATGTCTAGAAAGTTACATCTAAGGAGAGGTTTGGTCACCTAACTAATTGCGCAAGATAAGGAGAAATCCTTATTGGAAAGCCCTCTTTCTGAGGAACTTTACGGTTTGTCGAGATTATGATTACGTAATATTATTTGTGAATAATTAATTATTAATTTATATGATAAGAAAAATATTCATTTTATGTGGATATAGATGGAGAAATTTTTAATGTGACAATTGTTGAAAAATTATTATTTTATCTTTTCTGATAAATAATTCATTTAAATATATTATTATATTTTAATAATATAATAATGGTGATATTTTTACAATGAATGTGGGATATATGAGTATATGAGGAGGAGTATTTTTATTACAATTAATGTTTAAAACATGTTAAACATATCGGTGGACTCCATTTCTTGATTGAAATTGGTTTATAGCCTGTTAAATCGCCCGTTTATGAATTTCGGTCAACTTTTGTTTGGAATTTGGAAAAACTTAAACTTACAAAGTTGTAGCGAATAGAATTTCCTATGGAAAGGACATAAGATTAGAATTTTTCTGATAAAAGGGCTATTTATTATGAATTATTGAAGCTCCGAAGTTCCGGAATAATTAATTTTTGGAAGTTTTAATTGTTTTATTTAAGAAAAACATTTTTTGCAATCCCACATGTGATATAAATGTCTTTGAATTGGTTGGTCTAAGGTGGGCTTGAATTTTTTAATTATATTATTATTTTATTAAATTTTCTACTTTGGTGTTCTAAGCATTTTTTCATAAATAGGGTCTTGGGTTAGAATTGAAATCACACTTTTAAACCGAAATTTTCTCTCTCTTTCTCTCTGTATATTATCGAAAGCGTATTCTTGTGAGTATTTTGATACTTTGAGTGTTCTTTATCTGAGTGCAAGTTCCTTGAAGACTATATCCGGTATTCGGTCGGAAATCAAATCTTTTCGAGGTAAGGGATGTTATTTTTTTTTAAATGATATTATTTCTTCTAATATCATTATCTTTGGATTATTGGTAAGATTTTTTTTGTGATATTCTTGTCTTTTAGTGTGAATTACTATTCACGTATCAAGACTATTCACTTATACGATCTTATTCACGAATACTCGGCCTTTATTCGAGAAAAAATTAAATTTTATTTTTTTTCTAAAATATCGATTATGTATATACTAGCTTTGATTGTATCCATATTTTGATCATTCTTGAATTTTGCTCCCTTATGATTATTTATGAAGTATTTTTGAACTCGGATTGTTTAAAAATACGAATCCTTAATATTTGTTCTTTTGTTTCTTTGGATTCGTTTTCTTTAAAATATTTTCATCATCCTCGGTCCTAAATGATGAAATTCTTGAATATCTTTGGCTGTAGTGCAAAAGATTAATGATTTTTTTCGATGAATATCTTTGGCTCGTATGGTGCAAAGATGAGCAGTGTTGAGATGAACATGACCGATTGATGAATATCTTTGTCTGCATTTGTCAAAGATGAATATTTGATTTAAGATGAATATTGATTAATGTTACAGGGATAAAATAATGATGATGGACTTTTAAATTCATAGATTATAGTAGATTTCATTCTCTACGTAACTCATCTATGAATTATTATTTCCGCTGCAAATATTGATCTGAAATTTGTTGTTTATTGTATTTTATCAGATTTTTCCGTGTTGAAGACTAACGATAATTTGTTCTATATTATCTTAGTCATAATATTCTTTACTGGGCTAGTTGAGCTCAACTTTTTCCTTTTTGTTCCATTTTTTCTTCTCGGGAGGCGAGAATGTGGCGAGTTAGTGGGGTGTGGAATGATGGTTTACAGAGAGTTGTTTTAGTAGTCCTCACCATTTTTGTAAAATAATGTACCAATAATTGTAATGAGGACTTATTTGGGTCAATGAATATTGTGCAGATGGCAATATTTGTATTTAAACTCACGATTTTTTATGTTGTATTAATAAAGTTATAGTTGTTTACATACCTATATTATTGACGATTCAAAATGGGTGGTGTATACCTATTTTTGGGGCGCCATGATTAATATCGAGCTTAGGGATATGATCTTTGGCGGAGATCGGGGGGGAATAGAACTAGGAGGGGAGGCGAGTAAATCCTTGTTAGTGTGTCTACCTAAGCTTATTTGTTAGTTGGTCGGTATATAGGGATATTATGTGATATGTTGATTTCCTTAATTAACCCTTATTTTATGGCGGTATTTGAGAATGTCGATTTGAGAATGTTATGATGAGAGTAAATGAGACCGTGGAGAACACCTTTACTCACCAACGAGGAGAACGTGCAACAGTGGCAATGTTCCTCCCTGTGAACAACACCTTTGAAAGCGAGATGATGAGCGATGGGATGTTTAGAAGCTTTTTGTAGTTCATGCAAAATCGGGCGAGGAGACTCGTGTACAAAATCTGGTGGAAATGATAACAACGCACGATTTGTCACAACCAAGCAGATTCAAAGAGTTGGGACCACTGAATTGGGAAAAGCCGAATCCGATTAAGGCATAAATGTGGCTCAAACAAATCACCAAGATATTCGATGTCTTGGGATGCGCGGAGAACGAAGGTTCCATTCGCCACTTTATGTTCCAGTAATGAGGTAGATTCTTTGGTGGGAATTTGTGAAGCATACCCATCCGGCCCTTTTCGGCATGTCTTGGGAGCGTTTGAGAAACTTTTTAATGACAAGTACTTTCTCGAAAGTATTAAATCGTATGAAGGAAGTGGAGTTCATTAGATTGGAACAAAATAACATGGCGGTGTCTCGATGCGAGGCAAAGTTTGCGAGTTATCGAGGTTTTCACCTCATTTGGTGGAGAATGAGGAGCGTATGACGCGGATGTTTACGAGAGGTTTGAAACCCGACATACGTCGGTATCTCATTCTCATAAATTTTCTCTCTATTCGAGGATGTTGTCAACGGGGCTCAATTGTTAGAAGCGAGATAATGAAAGTACGTTCAATTGGGGACCATAACCGAGGATCATCTTTGGTGACGGCGATCATCGAACAACGATAACCAATGGAGAAAGAAGAATACGGATAAAAGCGGTAACCCTACAAATTGGTAATCATGACTATGAGAATAGAAGAAGCGAGTGGGAGGAGATTTTAAAAGAGGAGATTCAACAATGACCATGTGAAGGCGTCAACACCAAAGAAGAATCGGTTCTAGGGAAGAAGAAACGACCACCGATCGTATCTTTATAAATGTGGAAAAGAGGACATATCGATCAAGCGCCCCACAACAGTTCAAGGTATGTTATAATTGTGGAAAGGAAGGACATATCGTGTAAGACCCCAAATAATTAATAAATGAAATTTAATTTCCTCTATTTATTATTTTGAAATAGTAAGGGTTGATGTGATTAATGTGGATAGTTATGGGTAAAATATGCAAATATTTCAAAATAAATAAGTGGTTATAAAATATTCATTGTTGTCGGAGAATATTCGTTTGGTCGTGGAATATTAAATCTTTGTCGGGGAATATTAAATGCGGACAGTAGCGACCATGTATGGGCCCCATAATGGAAATCGATTGAAGGAAGAAAGCGACAAATATAAGTTGTTTAAAAATAACAGGCGTAGTTATTATCGTTTACCTTTGTTGGAATACCCGTTGGTTAAAAACACAATCTGGCGTTGTTGACAAGGTAGACTGCAGTATTGCACCAATTATTGACTCTTACGTGAAGGCCTTTACTCAATAATGGTTACTGATAATTCTTATTCGGTATTTTATTTTATTGGTTCAATAATTGTTGCGTTGATATTTTATATATCTTCATTGTTTTTGATAATTGTCATTACGTATTTTTTTTATTATCGTGGCAATAATTTATATTATCTGAATAATATTATTAGATAACATTATTGGCAATGTCTAGAAATTTCGCATCTAAGAAGAGGTTTGGTCACCTAATCGCTTGCAATAAGGAGAAATTCTTATTGGAAAGCCCCTTCTCTGAGGCGCCTGGTTGTCGATATTTTAATTACGTAATATTATTTGTGAATAATTAATTATTGATTCATATGATGAGAAAAATATTGATTTTATGTGGATATAGATGGAGAAAATTTTTAATGTGACAATTGTTGAAAATTGAAATTTTATCTTTTTACGATAAAATAATTCATTTAAATATATATATTATTATATTTTAATAATATAATAATGGTGATATTTTTACAACGAATGTGGGATATATGAGTATACGAGGAGGAAGGGTATTTTTGTTGCAATAAATGTTTAAAACATGTTAAACATGTCGGTGGACCCCATTTATTGACTGAAATTTGATTATAGCCTTAAAAATCACCCGTTTGTGGATTTCAGTCAATTTATGTTGGGAATTTGGAAAAACTTTCTTTTGCAAAGTTTTAGAGAATTGAATTTCCTATAAAAATTCGCAAGATTTGAATTTTCTGATAAAAGGTTTATTTATTATGAATTATTGAAGTTCCGGAGTTCCGAAATAATTGATTTTTGAAAGTTTTAAATATTTATATTAACAAAAACGTTTTTTTACATTTGTAAGCCTCATGAATCACATGTTAAGTTGCTGAAATCAGAAGTCTAAGTGGGCGTATGAAAATTTTAATATAAATTAATATTTTATTAAATTTTCTACTTTGGTGTTCTAAGCATTTTCCTATAAATAGGGTGCTTAGGTTAGAATTGAAAATCACTTTTTAAATGAAGTTTTCTCTCTATATTATCGAAGCGTATTCTTGTGAGTATTTTGAGTATACTTTGAGTATTGCTATACGGTGAAAGTTCGAGTTATAGCCTATATCCGATTATTAGGTTAAAATACTGTCTTTCAGAGGTAAAGAATATTAATTTTTTTTCGTAATGATATTATTTCTTCAATATCATTATCTTTGAAATATTGATCTGAAGTTTTTTTATCAAATTTGGAACTTTTGGTGTGTAGAGTTCTTATTCACGATATCAAGGCCTTTATTCACGTATCGACCTTATTCACGAATCGGACTATTCATGAAAAATGAAAATTTTTCTTTTAAGTCAAAATATCTATTACGGATACTAGCTTTGATTGTATCCATGTTTTGATCATTCTTGAATTTTACACCACTATGATTATTTTTGAGGTATTTTTTGGACGTGGATAAAACAAAGTGCACGAATCCTTAATCCTTAATCCTTGTCATTTTGTTTCTTTGGATTCGTTTTTTTAAAAAATATTTTTCATCATCCTCGGTCTTAAATGATGATATTATTGAATATCTTTGGCACATGTAGTCAAAAAAAGATGAATGATTTATGATGAATATCATTGGCTGTAGTGCAAAGATGAATGATTTTCGATGAATATCTTTGGCCCGTAGTACAAAGATGAATGATTTCGATGAATATCTTTGGTAGTAGTGCAAAGATGAGCAGTGTTTAGATGAACATGATTAATTGGTGAATGTCCTTGGCTTTGTAGTGCAAGGATGAATATTTGATCCCGGATATATATTGATTGATGTTCTGAGGATAAAAATAGGCGATGAACTTTAAAATTCATACATAGAAGATAGTAGTTTACATTCTCTACTTAACTCTTCTAATGAATTATTATTTCCACTGCGAATATTGATTTAAATTTTGTTGTTTATTGTATTCTATTAGATTTTTTTTTCCCTGTTGAAGACTAACGATAATTTGTTGTATATTATCTTAGTCATAATATTCTTTCTTGGGCTAGTTGAGCTCACCCTTTTCCTTTTGTTCCATTTTTCTTCTCAGGAGGCGAGAATATAGCGATGCGAGTCGGGTATGGAATGAAGGTTCTAGGGAGAGTTGTTTAGTAGTCCTCACCATTGTTGTAAAATAATGTATCAATAATTATGATGAGGATTTATTTGTATGTGTATATTTATCTAGATGACAATATCTCGTATTTAAACTCACGTTTTACTTATTGTAATAATAAAGTTGTAGTTGTTTACATGCAGTGTATTGACAACTCGAATAGGTGATGTATACTGTTTTGGGGGTGTCACATATCGCTCGAGATTGTCTGATGGCGAGACCAAGTCAACCGGGGATGGTGACTCAAAAGTCTGTCCCAGAAAAGTCAAAGTCGATGGTTCTAGAAGGCGTTTGTCGTGATGGTCAAAATCACGAGGAACCAAACGAGGTGATCACAAGTAAGCAAATCATAAATTCTTGCGAAGTTTATACCTTACTTGATATCGGTGCTACCCATTCATTTATCTCTCCTGCTTGTGCTCAACGTTTAAACTTAACTCCGGAGAAATTAGACTTTGATTTATCTGTGGAGACTCAGATTGGGAGAAACTTTCATCACATCCACTTTGTTTATAAATCTTGTTTGATCAAGTTGGCACCATCACATTACTGTTGACCTTATCTCTTTAAAGATACTTGCTTTTGATGTGATTTTAGGGATTGATTGGTTAACTACTCATCATGCCAAAATTTATTGTTTTCGTAAGGTTGTTAGTTTTTATATTCCTAACCAACTGTTTATGCAATTCAGCGACTAAACCACTAAAATCAATCTTTGTCATATCAAGTCATAAAGCTATTCGTTTATTGAAAAGCGGATGTCAAGCTTTTCTTAGCCCATAATATGGATTTGAATAAAGACACGTCGGATTTGAATAATATTCACTGTTGTTAGTAAATTTCCGACGTATTTCTGAAGAACTTCGCCTACCCCGAGCGTGAAGTTGAATTCTTTATTGATCTTGAACACATACAATACCCATTTCTAAAACCCCATATCGAATGGCTCTCTTGAACTTGAGGAGTTAAAGGTCCAACTACGAGGAGTTGTTGGACATCGGTTTCATTAAATCTAGTACATCTCCTTGGGGTGCTCTGTTTTATTTGTAAAGAAGAAAGAGCGGGGAGTATGCGACTTTGTATTGATTATCGAGAATTGAACCATGTCACCATCGAGAATAGGTATCCAGATTACCTCGTATTGATGACTGTTTAAGCGATTTGCAAGAGCACAATTCTTTTCAAAGATCGATTTTCGTTATGGATATCATCGGTGAAGATTAGAACCGAGGATATTCCAAAGGCGCCTTGAGAACTCGTCTGGGCATTATGAATTTTTAGTCATGTCTTTTCGGATTGACTAATGCTCCTGCGACTTTCATGGATATGATGAACCAAGTATTGAGGACTATTTGGATCGGTTTATTGTTGTCTTTATTGATGACATTCTCATATATTCTAAAAGTAGTGAAGATTATGAGCACCATTTGAAGTTGGTACTCGAAGGCCCGTGAAAACAAATTTATATGCCAAGTTGAAGAAATGTGAATTACGGCTTTAGGAAGTAGCATTTCTTGGGCACGTGGTGTCAAAACATGGAGTATCTGTTGACAGAAGCGAAGATTGAGGCAATACAAAGTTAGAACAACCAAGTCGAGAATCAAAATGCGTAGCTTTTTAGGCTTAATTTGGTTATTATCGGATATTCATGGAAGGATTTTCTCGAATCGCTACTCCATTAACTTTCGGTGACTCGGAAAGATACAAAATTCGTATGGAGCGAGGAATGCGAGAAGAGTTTCCAAGAGCTCAAGAGGAGACTCATTTTGGCACCTGTTCTGACAATACCATCTGGTTCGGATGGATTTGTTATCTAAAGCGATACTTCAGGCAAAGGGTTAGGTTTTCTTATTAATGTGAATTATATTATTTTTGTAATATGGGTCTTAATTACACTCTTTTTGTAATTATTTTATTGATGCACTAATGATATAATTACTTTTTAATTATTGTATATTTCTGTAAAGAACCCTAATTTTTATATTATCCATTTAACTCAACCCAATTAAACCTGTTAAAATAAATAGACAACTCAACCCATTACATCATGGACGGGTGAATTTATCATTTATTTTGCCACTTCTAAGTTGTGGGTAAATAGTTAAACAAGGATTCTTCTAAAGAAATTACATTGTGGTTATTAATTTTAAGTCATCACATAATATATTCGCACATAAATTTTAGTATTTTGATAATCTCTCTCTCACAATTTTTTTGTTTATACAAATACATAATATAGACGCAGTTTATTTCAAATATTGATAAAAGATCATGTACTCTTTTTTTGAAAAAAAATGTTATGTTATAAACTGGAGACTAAGGTGCAAATAAATTGAGTTGAGTCAAAAATTGAGTTGCTCAGATTTAGTTCACAAAATTTATCAAGTATAAAATAAGATTTGATTGAGACTCGTTTAGATACCGAGTCGAGTCCGATTTCGAATCAAACCCAAACAATTTGAACTTTTTAAACGAATATGATCAATAGAAAATTATAATTTGAGGATATTCAAATAATTTGTCGAATTTTAAAATTTGCTAATATTTAAATTTTTTATATTTCCAGTCAAACTCGAATAAAAATTTTAAACGAACGAGTATAAATTAAACTTATATTATTTATTCATTTTACAGTCTTATTAGTTACTGGAGTTGACCAACTTCAATGGACAAAAAAAGCCGGAAACGGGATCCTTTAGATTAGATGACAATTTTAAACTCAATCGGCCTAAAATGTAGCTTTCCACCAGATACCTAATTTATTAACATTATTTGTGATCTGACTTGGCCCATAAATTTTTTAACATGAAATTGTTTTCAGACCGTTTTAGCATAGCTTTTAGTCCTATCAAATTCGAGTACATATATATATATATATATATATATATATATATATATATATATATTAGTAATTATCCGTGCCTAAAGGTACGACGTAACAAAAAATTAGATTAAAATTCAAAAAATACTACATTACCTAAAGACTTTTTGCAACCTAAAATAACTTACAATCAGACATAACAATTATCATAATTCACCAAACCTCTACAATAATTATTTTTCTTTAAAAATAGATATCAAAAAAATCTAAACACATTTTTAAAACTTAAAAATCATAAATAACAATTTTTATAATTCACCACACCACCATAATAACAATTATTATATTACTACTATTATTATAATAATAATAATTATTATCATTATTGTTATTATTATTGTTATTTGATATGGGCGGAAATTTTTAATGTGAGATGAAATATGAACCTTTAGATTAAGTTGGAAGAATTGAGATGAAATCTGAACCGTTCTTGTGGTTTGTCAAATGAAATATTCAAAATGGTTTCTGTTTTATTATATAGATATTATAATTATTTTTTATTATAATTATAATAATAATAATAATATTTATTATTAGTACTATTATAATAATATTTATTATTATTAGTACAATTATAATTATAATTACAATAATAATAATAATTATTATTATTATTAGTAATCTTTATATAATAATAATAATTATAATAATTATTATAATAATAATAATTATTATTATTTATTTTATTTGTGTGTGAAGAGAGAGGATAGAGAAATATTTTTGTGTGTGAACATGAGAGAGAGAGTATGGTGTATGGATGAATTTGATTAAGTAGGGAAGAAATATGAGCTTTTAGATTAAGTTGGAAGAATTAAGTTAGAATGAATCAGCCAGTCCTTCCGCTTTTGTTAAATGGGTTACATTTTATTATATAGATTTATTATTATTAGTACTATTATAATTATTATTATTATTATTATTATTATTATTATTATCATTATTATTATTATTATTGTTATTTGATTTGAATGAGGAATTTTAGTGTGAGATGAAATGTGAGCCTTTAGATTAAGTTGGAAGAATTGAGATGAAATCGAGCAGATTCTTGTGGTTTATCAAATGAAATATTCAAAATGGTTTCTATTTTATTATATAGATATTATAATTATTTTTATTATAATAATAATAATAATAATTATTAGAACTATTATAATAATATTTATTATTATTACTATTATTATTATTATTATTTTTATTATTATTTGTTTGTGTGTGTGAAGAAGAGAGGAGAGAGAAAGATTTTGTGTGTGAACATGAGAGAGAGTATGGTGTATGAGTGAATTTGATTTGGGCGGGAAGAAATATGAGCCTTTAGATTAAGTTGGAAGAATTAAGTTAGAATGAATCTGAACCGTTCTTGTGCTTTGTCAAATGAAAGATTCAAAATGGGTTATGTTTTATTATATAGATATTATTATCATTATTGTTATTATTATTGTTATTTGATTTGGGCGGGAATTTTTAGTGTGAGATGAAATGTGAGCCTTTAGATTAAGTTGGAAGAATTGAGATGAAATCTGAACCGTTCTTGTGGTTTATCAAATGAAATATTCAAAATGGTTTCTATTTTATTATATAGATATTATAATTAATTTTATAATAATAATAATAATTATTATTATTATTATTATTAGTACTATTATAATAATATTTATTATTATTACTATTATTATTATAATAATTATTATTATTATTATTATTATTTTTATTATTATTATTTGTTTGTGTGTGTAAAAAAGAGAAGAGAAAGAAATATTTTGTGTGTAAACATGAGAGAGAGTATGGTGTATGAGTAAATTTGATTTGGGCGGGAAGAAATATGAGCCTTTAGATTAAGTTGGAAGAATTAAGTTAGAATGAATCTGAACCGTTCTTGTGCTTTGTCAAAAAAGATTCAAAATGGGTTCTGTTTTATTATTATTATTATTATTATTATTATTATTATTATTATTATTATTATTATTATTATCATTATTGTTATTTGATTTGGGCGAAAATTTTTAGTGTGAGATGAAATATGAGCCTTTAGATTAAGTTGGAAGAATTGAGATGAAATGCAGGCAGATTCTTTGTGGTTTATCAAATGAAATATTCAAAATGGTTTCTATTTTATTATATAGATATTATAATTATTTTTATTATAATAATAATAATAATAATAATTATAATAATATTTATTATTATTACTATTATTATTATTATAATAATAATAATAATAATTATTTTTATTATTATTTATTTGTGTGTGTGAAGAAGAGAGGAGATAGAAAGATTTTGTGTGTGAACATGAGAGAGAGTATGGTGTATGAGTGAATTTGATTTGGGCGGGAAGAAATATGAGCCTTTGGATTAAGTTGAAAGAATTAAGTTAGAATGAATCTAAACCGTTTTTGTGCTTTGTCAAATGAAAGATTCAAATTGGGTTCTGTTTTATTATATATATATATATACACACACACATACAGTAGCGGAATCAAAATGATTTTGTAGGGAGGTCAAAATTTTTAAACCAAGCGATAGGAACAATTCGCCTCACCCCACGCCCCAGCCTGTTCGCTTGATCGGCCTCCTATCGAGGTCGGGATCGACGGCCGAACACCGTATGGCTATCCCACCACCGCATACTAACCCCTGTTAAAATCTGGACCAAATCGGCCTCCCTACCGGGGTCAACCGCCCCCGTCCGCCCACTAGTTCCTTCTTATATATATATATATATATATATATATATATATATATATATAAATATGTAGTTCTTCAATACAAAAAACAAAAAGAAGATCGTCGTGAATCACAACACGCTCAAATCTAAATAGATCTGTCTTCACTGATTAATACTAATCAAATTTTCTCCACGAAGAGATCATGAAAAAAAGAAAAAAAGTTCCGTAAAATAAAAAAAACTCAAATTAAGAGAAGAAATGCTCCATAGATTGGGGAAAAAATCCAAACTAAAAGAAATAAAACTCTATCAAATGATAAAATAAGAAAGAACGCAAAAATAAAAACTTGGGGGAGGGTTTTTAGATTGGACACCCTCCTCATATCTGAAAATATGGAGGCTAGAGTTTTTTTGTATCGAAAAAAAAGAGAAAGGAGAACCTGCCTTCATAGTTCCTTCATTTGAGTAAACTAATTTTTTATTTAAAATATAAATAGAAAATAATAAGTATCTCAAGTAATAATTAGTTAATACTCCAATAAAAATACTTTTTTTAATATATAAGTGAATTTAATAATTATATTCAACTATAATTATAGAAATTATTTTTGTATCTCATTTTTATTTAATCATCCATAAATGGACTACGGGCCAATGAGGACTTTTACCACATCATTTGTAACATTACGGTCAAGATTATACCGAATAATCCCTGGTTATAATCATTCCAAGTCCATCTATGCATTATAGGCCACAGATGACTTTCAAAAAAATATAAACATGAGGATGATGACAATGATATAAGAATTCAATAAAATAAGTTCAAGAATTAATTTATTCAGGAACTAATATCGTCCAAATTGTCAACATGATACTTCTTTGTAAAGTAAAATTTAAGAATGCTCAGAAGAATATTTCCATGAAAAGATACTGGATGAAGCGCAAATATTAAGAATATTCCACTAATTTCATGGAGTGTAGAAGTCAAAACTTTAACCAACTGAGTATAATAAAGAATGAAATAACAAAAGAAATCACCATGCATGTGGTACTTCAAGATAGAGCAGTTATTCCATCGAATAATAAATAACGGAACCGGTCGGACGCGTAATATATGACGAGGATATTCAATGAGAATAATAAAGAATGGAATAACAACAAAAATCACAATGCATGCGGTACTCAGCATAGGGAGTTATTCAATAGAATACTAAATAACGGAACGAAGTCGGTGAAATTCACACCAACGAGGATGTTCCAACAAAATAATAAAGGCGGAACCAAGTCCGGCGAAAAACACGGACATGATATTCCAATGTAATAAAAAGCGGAACCGGTCCGGTAAACGCACAGATGTGATATTCCAAGCGAGAATAATAAATAATGGAATACAGAAGAATTTCACCAAGTATAGGGTAGCCCGCATATACAGGTTATTCCAATAGAATAATAAAGATGGAATAATAGAAGTTCTCTTCATGAATACAAAAGAAATAATACCCCTTACCGTAATAAAGAATAACTGGATATAGAAGTAGTGAAGTAGCAAAATACTTTTCTTCTTTCTCTCTATAGTTTCTCTCTCTAGAGTTTCAGTGAATTCTTAAGAAATAATGAAGGAATGAGCTTCTATTTATAGAAGAATGGAATGAATAGTAACAAATCCATGAACTGTCCAGATTGACTTACTTTAATCGGACGGTCTATATTTAAAGTAAAATTTTTTAAATAAAATATAGTATTATATATATATATATATAACATTAGTCACGGGTTATGAACCCCGTGAACTTGTCTGCCTGACATTCAAATTATTACATATATATAAATATAATAATCATAATAATTGTACACCTACTGACAATTCAAAACAACATGTGAGCCCCTCCCATGTTATGACAAATATATATATATATATATACTACTCCACCATTCCCACATTCCATCCATTTCACGGGTAGAATTCCTCCCACCAAAAAAAAACATCTTTTAATTTCCCCACCATTTATATATATATATATATATTGAATGATTATTTTAAAAAATTGGTAAATGGGGTTCCATAAAATACGTCAAATTTATAATAAATACTTCATAAAAATCACCTCAATATTTTTAACAACATTTATCATCATTATTATAATTCACAATATTAATCGACCAGGTCATTCCCAAGAAAGAGGGGGCTTTCCAATAAGGATTTCTCCTATCATGCGTTATGATTAGGTGACCAAACCTCTCATTAAGCGGAACTTCTAGACATCGTTAATAATGCAAATAATAATATTAACAACTTCATCATCTCAATTATTAATTTAATAACATATAAAATATCGACAATAATTGAATCAAACTGAGTGACTTCTGACATAAGCATTAATAATCAATACCGTGTGTTACTATGCTACCACGCGTATTATTGTACTTTTACTACCGAGTAGTTCAACAGTATCAACGGTAAAACTTCCACCGTTATTTTCATAAAAATATTTTTGTCGTTTTCTCAATCCGACAATAATTATGTTATGGGGTCCACCGATGATTGTGTCGTCGTACGAATATTTCCTGTTAAAACGAATATTCTCCGACCAATCGAATATTATATAACAACTTGCGTACTTTGCAAAATTTATAAATATTACCCACCACTATGACATTATATCAAATTCATTTCATAATATTCAAAAATAAAAATTCATTTTTATTCATAAAAGTTGGGGTCTTACAATCTCCTCCTCTTATGAAATTTCGCCCTCGAAATTAGGGTACGTACCTGGTATATTGAAGAGGTAAGGATACCTTGATTTCATTTCAGATTCTAACTCCCAGGTCATTTCCTCAACATTGTGGTTCCTCCATAACACTTTGACTTGAGGTATAACCTTGGAGCGTAGAATATGTTCCTTCTTATCCAAGATTTGAACAAGAACCTCTTCATACGTTAAATCTTCCGCTATTTCGTCCGGTTCTAACTCAATAATATGGTTCGACTCTTTCACATATTTACGTAACATGGATATATGAAAAATGTTATGAACACGAGACATACTTGGTCGTAAAGCGAGTCTATAGGCTACAATTCCTATTCGATCGAAGATTAAAAATGGGCCAACGAATCGAGTATTAAGCTTTCCTCTCTTTCCAAATCTCGTAACTCCTTTCCATGGAGCAACACGTAACAACACATGATCTCCAATATCGAATTCCACGTCTTTTCGATGAAGATCAACATAACTCTTTTGTCGGTCTTGTGAGATTTTTATACGTTGTCGGATCATTTGTATATTTTTCGTAGTCATACGTACCAACTCCGGTCCCAACAACGTTGCTTCACCCACCTCATCCCAGCATACTAGAGAACGACACTTTCTTCCATACAACGCTTCGAATGGAGCCATGCCAATACTTGTTTGATAACTATTGTTGTAGGAAAACTCCACCAATGGTAAGAACTTGTCCCAACTTCCCTTGAAGTCAAGGACACAGAGTCTTAATAAATCTTCAAGAGTTTGAATAGTCCTCTCGATTGTCGTCGTCTCGAGGATGATATGCCGAACTAAATCGTAAATCCGTGCCCATAGCTTTTACAAACTAACCCAAAATCGTGAAGTGAATCTTGGGTCTCGATCGAAACTATGGATCTTGGCATACCATGCGATCTTACAATCGCGTTTATGTACATACGAGCAAGACGTTCAAGTGTATAAGTTTCTCGTATTGGTAAGAAATGAGCAGACTTGGTTAATCTATCAATAATGACCCAAATTGCATCTATGCCTTGAGAAACCTTGGGAGGACTAGTAACAAAATCCATGGTAATGTGCTCCCACTTCCATTCTGGAATTTCAAGTGGTTGCAATTGACCTTTTGGTACTTGATGTTCCGCTTGACTCGTTGTGAGTTAAACACCTTGAGATAAATAAATATTTATCTCCCTCTTCATATTGCCCCACCAAAATGTATGTCGAATATCATGATACATTTTGGTACTCCCAAGATGGATTGGAAACGGTGTGTTGTGCGCCTCCATCATGATTTTATACTTTAAATCAGGGTCGTTAGGAACACAAAGTCTGGATTTGACTCAAGTATTCCTTCTTCATCGATTCATGCTTTAAGATAGCACCTTCTTTCACTTTCTTCCTCATACGCATCACCTCCAGTGCAGTAGCTTGAAAGAAACTTTAACTTTATCGATTAAAAGTCGATTCTACTCGTATATTCGCCATCATCACGTGGGTCCCTGGAGTCTTTATCTCTATCTCCATCCTTTGCAAGTCATACAAAATGGGCCTTTACGTTGACAATATCGCACTTGTACCCGCATATGATCTTCTACTCAATGCGTCAGCTACCACGTTTGTTTTTCCAGGATGATATTGGATGGTATGATCATAATCTTTCAAAAGTTCAAGCCAACGTCGTTGTTCGCATATTGAGTTCCTTTTGAGTGAAGAAATATTTGAGGCTTTTATGATCCGTAAAGATCTCCAATTTCTCCCCATACAAGTAATGCCTCCAAATTTTAAGTGCGAAGACAACAACTGCCAACTCTAGATCATGAGTAGGATAATTCTTCTCATATTCTTTGAGTTGTCGAGAGGTATAGGCTATGACTTTCCCATGTTGCATGAGAACACATCCTAACCCTTTGCACGAAGCATCATCAGAGATGACAAATCCCCTTTGAGCGGATGGTATTGTCGAGCAGTCTTTGAAATGAGTCTTCTTTTGAGTTCTTGAAAACTCTTCTCACATTCCTCATTCCAATGAATTTTGTATCTTTCCGAGTCAGCTGAGTTAAGGGAGTAGCGATTCGAGAAAACCCTTCTACGAATCTCCGATAATAACCAGCTAAGCCGAGAAAGTTACGTATTTTGGTCACTGATTTAGGTTGTTCCCAGCTTTGAATAGCTTCAATCTTTGCCAGGTCAATAGATATTCCATGACTTGATACCACGTACCCAAGGAATGCTACTTCCTCAAGCCAGAACTCACATTTCTTCAACTTGGCATAAAGCTTATATTCACGAAGCTTTTGGAGTATCAGCCTCAAGTGTTGCTCATGATCTTCACGGCTTTTGGAATAAATAAGGATGTCATCAATAAAGACGACCACAAAGTGATCCAAATATTCCTTGAATACCCGGTTCATCATATCCATGAAGGCAGTAGGAGCATTAGTCAATCCAAAAGACATGACTAGGAATTCATAATGCCCGCACCGAGTTCTGAAAGTCGTCTTTGGAATGTCATCGGTTCTAATCTTCAATTGGTGATATCTGGAACAAAGATCAATCTTTAAAAAGAATTTGGCGCCTTGTAACTGGTCAAATAAGTCATCAATACGTGGCAATGGGTACCTATTTTTTATGGTGACATGATTTAACTCTCGATAATCAATACAAAGTCGCATACTCCCATCTTTTTTCTTCACAAACAGAACATGAACACCCCAATGAGAAATACTAGGACGAATAAAGCCAATGTCTAATAATTCCTGCAGTTGGGCTTTTAACTCCTGAAGTTCAATAGGAGCCATTCTATATGGAGCTTTTGAAATGGGTTTTGTATCGGGTTCAAGGTTGATACAAAATTCAATTTCACGTTCTGGGGGTAGGCCAGGAAGTTCTTCAGGGAATACGTCAAGAAATTTATTAACAATAGAAATATCATTCAAAACTGACGTATTTTTATTTAGATCCGTGACATGAGCTAAGAAATCTTGACATCCGTTTTTCAATAAACGAATAGCTTTATGGCTTGAGATGACAGTGATTGATTTTAATGGTTTGGTTGCTTGAATTCATATAATAGGTTGATTAGGAATATGAAAGCTAACAACCTTACGAAAAGAATTAATTTTTGCATGATGATTAGTTAACCAATCAATCCCTAGAATTACGTCAAATACAAGTATTTTCAATGAAATAAGGTTGACAGGTAATGTGAGGGTACCGATTTGAACCAAACAAGACTTATAAACAGTGGATGTAACGAAGGTTTCTCCCAACGAAGTTTCAACAGATAAGTCAAAGTCTAATTTCTCCGGAGTCAAATTTAAACTTTGAGCGCAAGTAGGAGAAATAAAAGAATGAGTAGAACCGGTATCAAATAAGGTATATACTTCGCTAGAGTTTATGATAAGCTTACCCGTGATGACCTCGTTCGGGTTCCTTGCTTTCTGGGAGGTCACGACAAACGCTCTCCCTTAAACTACCGGTTTTGTCTTGTCTGGGACGGCCTTTGATGTCTCCATCCCAGTTGGACTTGTCTTCGGTGCACGAAAAAATTGGACCGGGTGACCTTCTCTTCCACAATTGTAACATGCTTTGGAGGGCATCGCGCAATTTGGACTGATGTGTCCCTCCCCTCCACATTTGAAACATATGATAGGTGGTCGTTCTCCTTCCTTAACGACGGGTGCTGGTGCTGACGTCTTTCCATCATTGTTGAATTTTCTCTTCTTGAAATGTTCATTCTTATTATTTTGGCCATGATTACCACCGAAGTGGTTACCATTTCTGGCATATTGATTCCCTCCACGCTTATTGTCACCGCTTCGATGATTGTTATCACTGATATTATCATTTTACCGGCTGTCCTCTTTTGGTTGTGTGG
This sequence comes from Panax ginseng, assembly GCA_020205605.1. Taxonomy (NCBI): domain Eukaryota; kingdom Viridiplantae; phylum Streptophyta; class Magnoliopsida; order Apiales; family Araliaceae; genus Panax; species Panax ginseng. The sequence goes on along the minus strand of CM035149.1, from coordinate 16,963,657 downwards.
ACTCATTATCGCGCTCCAATAACTGAGCCCTATTAACAACATCTGAATACAAATACAGTTTATGAGAGATAAGATATTGACGTATCTCAGGTTTCAAACCTCTTAGAAACATTCGCGTCATTTTCTTCATTATCAACCAAATGGGACTTAACCGGGACATTTCAAGCAAACTTGGCTTCGTCATCTTTGCGACACGGTGTTGTTTTGCTCTACTTGAAGAACTCTACCTCTTTCATGTGACGAATACTTTGGGAAAGTACTTGTCGTTGAACAGTTCTTGGAACTTCTCCCAAGACATCTTCAGTGCGGCACGTTGAGTACGCTTTACAGATTTCCACCAGTAATATGCCTCTGCCCGCCACATGAAGGTGGCAAAGGGAACCTTTTGCTCCTCGGAGCATCCCAATACATCAAATATCTTGTTGATACGCTTTATCCATGTCTCGCCTTAAGTGGCTTTGGCTTTCCAAAAACTCCGGTGGTCCTCCTGAAGCATTTGGCGGTGGGCCGTCAGGAGAGTTGCCGGTGTTTCCACTCGCATTTTGGACAGAGCCACTCTAGCTTCGATGTTGCATGAATTGCAGAAAGCCTCTGAACATTCCATCGTTCATCATTTGGTCAGTGTTGTTGTTTGCCTGAGGATTGTCGCCTTCCTGATGCACATTATCTTGATTATTGATTTGTGGAGACTCAACGGTCTCCTATGCTCCATTGATATTCTCAACATTCTCGGATGCTATTTTCAAATACTGTCACAAAACAAGGGTTAATTAACATATCACATATTATCCCTATACTCTGACCGACCAATTAAATACCAAATAAACTTAGGTAGGTCATACTAGCGAAGGAATTTCCCGTCTCTCTCCTCCTAGTTCTTGTCTCACATCTTAGCCAGGGATCATATCCCTAAGCTTTGATACCAATTGTGACGCCCCCAAAATAGGTATACATCACCAATTCTGGGTCGCCAAATACATGGTACAGAATATAAATACAATCTTTAATATACAACAAGAGAGCTGTGAGTTTAAATACAAATATTATATCCTAGACAATATCCACTCTCAGAATAAGTCCTCATTATATTTATTGTCACACTATTTAACATAATGGTGAGGACTACTAATACTATCATCTCGGGATGATCACTCCGTTTCCCCGACTAGTCCATTTGCCACGTTCTCATTTCTCAAGAAGAACGGTGAAAGAAAGGGTGAACTCAACTAGCCCAGTAAGAAATATTATGACTAAGATAATTCAGAATAAATTATCATTAACCTTCAACAATGTTAAACTGATAAAATACAATAAACATCAAGTTTAACTGCTGATGGGTGAGTTTTATACTCATAATTGAATGCGTTTGAGCTTAATCTTTTGGTTGATTTTAAGTGTTTGTGTCTATTCATGCATGTTTTATGTTGTTTTGTAGGAATTGGGACAAAAGTTACTTGGATCGACGTTTAGGGTGGCTAGATTCGCGTTTTCGGCTTGCCATTTACACAGCAGTCACTTCAGAGCCAATTTGAGTATTTCTCCGTTCCTTATTTCGAAAACCTCAAAGAATTAAAGTTGTAGATCTACTTCTCATCTTTACGGATCATCTTGAATCATCGAAATCAGAGTTCGAACGAAAAAGTTATGGCCATTTTCCCAAAGGACGTCGGGAGTAGAAAATGTCAGAAAAAGTGGCAGCGTCGGGGCGCCCATTTTTGGCCTATGCCTTGTGCGTTGAGTCTTTGGGAGAAGAGCGATGTTGAGCATCAAGCCCAGTCTTTGAGGTCTTTGAGGAAGGGCTTGGTGATGGCCTGGACGCATTTTTGGCGAATTTTGACACCTTTTTGACTCCAAATTGGATTGGGTTTGTTCCTAAGCTAAAAATTGGACTTGTAACCTATAAATACATGATGTAAGGCATAAAATAAAAGGAGATTACTTAGATTAGACTAGATTAAACACTCCATTAAATTAGAATCTAAACCCTAGTTCTTCATTAGCCATTGGAGATTGAAGCAAATTGAAGAACACTGAAGATCAAGAGCAAGAGCAAGAGGGGAGCATCAGATTTGCTGATAACAGATTCTATTCTCTTCTCTTATCATACTTTTATCTTTTAATGTCTATTTAATTGTGGATTCTTGTTTTCAATTCATTAATTATGAACTAACTCTTTTATTAAGATTTCAATTGAACCTTTTATGGCTATAAATTAGTTATTCAATTTATTCTAATTATTTATGTTGAAGTGAATTGTTCATCTTGCTTTGTGCTTATTGATTAATTATCTGTCCAATAATTACCTTGTTACTCTAGAAGGAATTGAGAGAGGAATTCTAGGGTTAGAACTGGGCATGGTGACATGTGACTTAGTTATTTGCACAGTGAATAATTAGGTTTGTGAATAGAATGAGAATATCTATTTGCCGCATGTAACACATAAGGAATTGGAATTGTAGTGAGTTTAATTCAATTGTTTTGCATAGGGATATAACAAAATTAACTTGGATTAAATAGAAGACAAATGATCACTTGAGAAAGGGCTTTTGGCATTTGAGAATTCCTGTTAACAATTCAGTAGACATAATAATTGGAATAGTTGAATAATTGATTTATAATTCATAATTGGGGATATTGGAGTCTTAATTCTTATTTATCTGAATTCCATCAATTCTTAGTTGTTTGTTTGCTTTCTTTTAGAATAATCTTTTTACTTTGTTTAATTTAGTTTTCTTAAAGCTAGAAATCACAATTATTGGTTGTTTAAATAAAATTAATTTTGTTAAGAGTTAGTATTTGGTAATTTTTATTAAATAATTCCTCGTGGGAACGATACTCTACTTTCACTTTATTACTTGTTGACCGTGTATACTTTCACGTATTCATTGATTGCGAAATCGATCAACAACTGCAGCGGATCAAGCAATCCATTAAAAAAGTCAAGTAGAGAATAAAATCTACTATCTTTTATGATTTAAAAAGTTTTCATCACTTTTATCGCTATGACTCAGCTTAATAAATAATCCACATCATCCCTGCACTACGGACAAGTATATTCATTAGGGTCACGACCATAAATTATCCATGCACTACGAGCCAATGATATTTGTGTATTCATCAATGGTCATGATCATGCCAACAACTGTCCATCAATGCACTATGGGCCAATGAGGACTTTTACCACATCATTTGTAACATTACGGTCATGATTATACCCGAATAATCTCGGTCATAATCATACCAAGTTCATCTATGCACTTTACATGCCACGAGATGACTTTCAAAAAATATAAACATGAGAATGATGACAATGATATAAGAATTCAATAAAACAAGTTCAAGAATTAATTTATTTAGGAACTAATATCGTCCAAATTGTCAACATGATACTTCTTTGTAAAGTAAAATTCAAGAATGCTCGGAAGAATATTTCCATAAAAGATCTTTGGATGAAGCGCAAATATCAAGAATATTCCACTAATTTCATGGAGTGTAGAAGTCAAAATTTTAACTTGTTGAGTATAATAAAGAATGGAATAACAAAAGAAATTACCATGCATGCAGTGCTTGGATGTAAGGCAAGTTAATCCATCGAATAATAAATAACGGAACCGGTCGGCGTAATCATACGACCGGCATGATATTCCAATGAGAATAATAAAGAATGAAATAACAACAAAATTACTATGCATGCGGTACTTCAGATGACAAAAGTTATTCCAATGAATACTAAATAACGGAACCCGGGTCGGGGTGAAATTCACAAGCGATGGATGTTCCAATGAGAATAATAAAGACGGAACCGGTCCTACAGAATGCATGAATATGATATTCCAATGAGAATAATAAAGATGAGAACCGGTTAAAGGCAGAACGCATGCATATGATATTTCAAATGTAATAATAAAGAATGGAATCGGTAAGAATTTCACCAAGTATAGGGTAGCCACAGATATAAAAGTTATTCCAATGAGAATAATAAAGATGGAATAACAAAAGTTCTCTTCATGAATAAGAAAGAATAACACCTCAATATATACCGAATGATTATTTTAAAAAATGGGTAAATGGGGGTCCATAAAATACGTCAAAATTACAATAAATACTTCATAAAAATTACCTCAATATTTTTAACAATATTTATCATCATTATTATAATTCACAATATTAATCGACCAAGTCGTTCCCAGGAAAGAGGGGGCTTTCCAATAAGGATTTCTCCCTATTGGCACGCAATTAGGTGACCAAACCTGTAAGACCCCAACTTTTATGAATAAAAATGAATTTTCATTATTATGAAATGAATTTGATATAATGTCATAGTTGTGGGTAATATTTATAAATTTTACAAAGTACGCAAGTTGTTATATAATATTCGATTGGTCGGAGAATATTCGTTTTAATAATAAATATTAAATGCGACGACACAATCATTAGTGGAGCCCACAATGTAATTATTATCGGATGATCGAGAAAGCGACAAAAATATTTTTATGAAAATAACGACGGAAGTTTTACCGTTGATCTTGTTGAACTACTCCTCAGTAGTAAAAGTACAATAATACGGCGTGGTTGCATAGTAGCACACGGTATTGATTATTAATGCTTATGTGAGAAGTCACTCAGTTTGATTCAATTATTGTCGATATTTTATATGTTATTAAATCAATAATTGAGATGACGAAGTTGTTAATATTATTATTTGCATTATTAATGATGTCTAGAAGTTACGCCAATGAGAGGTTTGGTCACCTAATTGCGCGTCAATAGGGAGAAAATCCTTATTGGAAAGTCCCTCTTTCCTGGGAACGACCTGGTCGATTAATATTGTGAATTATAATAATGATGATAAATGTTGTTAAAAATATTGAGGTGATTTTTATGAAGTATTTATTATAATTTTGACGTATTTTATGGACCCCAATTTACCCATATATATATATATATATATATATATATATATATATATATATATATATATATATATATATATAAATGGTGGGGGAATGAAAAGATGTTTTTTTTTGTGGGAGAAATTCTACTAGTGAAATGGGTGGAATGTGGGAATGGTGGAGTAGTATATATATATATATATATATATATATATATATATATATATATATATCTTTGTCATAACACGGGAGGGGCTCACATGTTGTTTTGCATTGTCAGTAGGAGTACAATTATTATGATTATTATATTTATATATATGTAATAATTTGAATGTCAGGCAGGCAAGTTCACGGGATTCATAACCCGTGACTAATGTTATATATATATATATATATATATATATTATATTTTATTTAAAAGATTTTGTTTTAAATATGGACCGTCCGATTAAAGTAAGTCAATTTGGACCGTTCATGGATTGGTTACTTATTCATTTCATTCTTACATAAATAGAAGCTCATTCCTTCATTATTTCTTACTTAATTCTTTGAAACTCTAGAGAAACTATAGTAAAAGAAGAAAAGTATTCTCGCTACTTCACTACTTCTATATCCAGCTTTTTCTTTATTACGGTAAGGGTATTATTTCTTTTGTATTCATGAAGAGAACTCACATTATTCCATCTTTATTATTACATTGGAATAACCCGTATAACGGGCTACCCTATACTTGGTAAAATTCTTACGTATTCTATTCTTTATTATTCTTTTGGAATATTCGTACGTGCGTTACATAGGACTGGTTAAAATCTTTATTATTCATTGGAATATCATGTATATGCTTCTTTCCAGGACTGGTTAAAATCTTTATTATTCTGTTGGAACATCCCGCTTAATTGTGAATTTCACCGACTTGGTTCTCGTTATTTAGTATTACATTGGAATAACTCATATGCTGAAGTATCGCATGCATGGTGATTTCATTGTTATTCCATTCTTTATTATTCATTGGAATATCCTCGGTTTGCGTATTACGCCTCGACCGGTTCCGTTATTTATTATTACGATGGAATAACTCGCTTCTGCAAAGCATCCGCGCGTGATGGTGATTTTTTGTTATTTCATTCTTTATTATCCTCGATTGGTTAAAGTTTTGACTTCTACAGGTCCATGAAATTAGTGGAATATTCTTGATATTTCAAGGCTTCATCCAAAGATCTTTTATTGAAATATTCTTACGAGCATTCTTGAATTTTACTTTACAAAAGAAGTATCATGTTGACAATTTGGATAATATTAGTTTTTGAATAAATTAATTCTTGAACTTGTTTTATTGAATTCTTATATCATTGTTATCATCCTCATGTTTATATTTTTTGAAAGTCATCTCAGAGCGCATTGTAGTGCGTAGATGGACTTGGTATATGATTATGACCGAGAGATTATTCGGTATAATCATGGCTTAACCGTAATATTACAAATGATGTGATAAAAGTTCTCATTGGCCCGTAGTGCATTGATGAACAGTTGTTGGCATGATCATGACCATTGATGAATACACAAATATCCTTGGTCCGTAGTGCATGGATAAGTTATGGTCGTGACCCTAATGAATATCCTTGGCCATAGTGCATGGATGATATGGATTATTTATTAAGCAGAGTCCCAGCGATAAAAGTGATAAAAACTTTTTAAATCATAAAAGATAGTAGATTTTATTCTCTATTTGACTCTTTTAATGGATTGCTTGATCCGCTGCAGTTAAACTTGATGTTTATTGTATTTTATCAGTTTAACATTGTTGAAGGCTAATGATAATTTATTCTGCATTATCTTAGTCATAATATTTCTTCTTAGGCTAGTTGAGCTCAATACTTTCTTTCTTTCACCGTTTTCTTCAAGAAATGAGAACGTGGAATTGGGACTAGTCGGGGAAGCGAGTGACTGATGCGAGATGATAGTATTAGTAGTCCTCACCATTATGTTAAATAGTGTGATAATAAATATAATGAGGACTTATTACGAGAGTGGATATAGTACAGAATACAATATTTCTATTTAAACTCATGTACTCTCTTATTGTATATTAAAGATTGTATTTGTATTACATACACATGTATTTGGCGACCTGAATAGGTGATGTATACCTATTTTGGGGCGCCACAAAACCTCTTCTTGGCGTAACTTCTAGACATCGTTAATAATGCAAATAATAATATTAACAACTTCGTATCTCAATTATTGATTTAATAACATATAAAATATAAACAATAATTGAATCAAACCGAGTGACTTCTCACATAAGCATTAATAATCAATACCATGTTCTACTACGCAACCACGTATTCAGACATCGTACTTTTTTTACTACCGAAAGTAGTTCAAAGAAGATCAATGACGGTAAAACTTCCATTGTTATTTTCATAAAATTATTTTTGTCGTTTTCTCAATCCGACAATAATTACATTATGGGGTCCACTAATGATTGTGTCGTGCATCGAATATTTTCTGTTAAAAGCGAATATTCCCCACCAATCGAATATTATATAACAACTTGCGTACTTTACAAAATTTATAAATATTACCCACAACTATGACATTATATTAAATTCATTTCATAATATTCAAAAATAAAAATTCATTTTTATTCATAAAAGTTGAGGTCTTACAATTTAAGAGATAAAAAAATTATAAAAAAATTAGTCGGTCATTAAACCGGTCCGCAAATCCCGATCAAGAGAAGATCTTATGTTCTTATTTTCTTTGTCTCTCACTTAAATATTTGACATCTAAATTTTTATTTAACATCAAGTAACTTTTAAATTAAATAAAAAATTAAGTGTCAAAAAATTTAAATGAGAAACACAATAAAACGGGGGAAAATCTGCTCTCATCCCGGTCTCCCTAGACTTTTTGTACACCCATTGCCTGCTGTCCTTAATTTGATGGGGGTACAGAATGTATAGTCGTACAGACCAAGGCCCACGTCACGGGTAGTCGGCCACCCCCTTCAAATGCTGATATCTAACCCAATTTACACGGCAATGGTACGTTTGGTCCAACTTGGGGGATTCACGCGTAATTTGTAATAATATTTCTTGTGGTTGCAAATTATAAAATTATTATTAATGTTTTAAAGTCAACAAAATATGTTTTTAAAATTTACATGAATTATTTTAAGTTTAGTTAATATAATTAAAATATTATAAATTATCAAAATACTCGTTGTCAGATTTGTTGTTTTTATAATTTTGAATAAATCATCTTAATTTTTGAATTTATAAGAATTTTAAAATTTAACAATAATCTCATAGTTAGTAACGAGAATAAGAATAATATATTAAAACTTTAAATTAAAAATATGATTTATTTATGTATATTGTTTACTAACCAGGTTTACTTGTTTTTTTAATTACAGAATTAATGACATATTAACTAAATCAAATCAAATACAAATTGACAATCTTATACATTGTCTTTGTGTTTGTAATATTAAGTTATTATTATATCTGCTACTCTTTTTTTGCCCCTCTACCCTCTTATTAGACTAAGCAAAAAGAGTTTTCTATATTTTTTGTGATAAAAATAAGCTCTCTTTGTTCTATAATGTAATATTATAATTTTTTGAAATTAACTTAAAATATTTTTAAAATTCAAAATTAACATAAGTTTTTTTAAATTTTTTTTTAAATAATGTAATGCCAAATGTGACGCCCCCAAAATAGGTATACATCACCCATCTTGGGTCGCCAGATACATGGTGCAGAATACAAATACAATCTTTAATATACAACAAGAAAGCTGTGAGTTTTAATACAAATATTGTCTTCTAGACAATATCCACTCTCAGAATAAGTCCTCATTACATTTATTGTCACACTATTTAACAGAATAGTGAGGACTACTAATACTACCATCTGGACCATCACTCCGTTCCCCGACTAGTCCTTGCTACGTTCTCATTTCTTGAAAAGAACAGTGAAAGAAATGGTGAACTCAACTAACCCAGTAAGAAATATTATGACTAAGATAATACAGAATAAATTATCATTAGCCTTCAATAATGTTAAACTGATAAAATATAATAGACAACAAGTTTAAGCTGCAATGAATAAGCAATCCATTAAAAAAGAGTCAGTAGAGAATAAAATCTACTATCTTTTATGATTTAAAAGTTTTTCATCACTTTTATCACGAGACTCGAACTTAATAAATAATCCACATCATCCCCGCACTACTACCAAGGATATTCATTTAGGTCACGACCACAAATTATCCAATGCACTACTGCCGAGGATATTCGTGTATTCATCAATGGTCATGATCATGCCAACAATTGTCCATCAATGCACTACGGGCCAATGAGGACTTTTACCACATTATTTGTAACATTACGGGCCGTGATTATACCGAATAATCCCCAGTCATAATCATACCAAGTCCATCTACGCATACCTTCTGGTCATGAGATGACTTTTAAAAATATATAAACATGAGGATGATGACAATGATATAGGAATTCAATAAAATAAGTTCAAGAATTAGTTTATCCAAGAACTAATAAGCGTCAAATTGTCAACATGATACTTCTTTTGTAGAGTAAAATTCAAGAATGCTCGGAAGAATATTTCCATGAAAAATCTTTGGATGAAGCCTTGCAAATATCAATGATATTCCACTAATTTCATGGAGTATAGAAGTCAAAACTTTAACCAACTTAGTATAATAAGGAATGGAATAACAAAAGAAATCACCGGATATGTGATAGATAGATAAGACGAGGTTATTCCAATGTAATAATAAATATGGAACCAGTCCGGGTAAACGCGACGCATGGATATTAAGACGAATAATAAATACGGAACCGAAGTCCCACGTAAAACGCATGCAGACAGAATATTCAAATGTAATAATAAATATGGAACCGGATTAAAGTAAAGAACTTACAGATGTGATATTAAACGTGAATAATTATCACAGATGAGGATATTCCAAATGAATAATAAAGAATGGAATAACATAAGAATTTCACCAAGTATAGGTATGTCACAGCGTATCTGAGTTATTCTAATGAGAATAATAAAGAATGGAATAATGAAGTTCTCTTCATGAATAAGAAAGAATAACACCCCTTACAAGTAAAAGATCTTTGGATATTGAAGTAGTGAAGTAGTAGAATACTCTTCTTCTTTCTCTCTATAATTTTCTCTAGAGTTCAAATTGAATTAAGTAAGAAATAATGAAGGAATGAGTTTCTATTATATAAGAATGGATTGAATAAGAACTAATTCCTAAGCAGTTTGATTGATTTATTTTTAAGCAGACGGTTCAGATTGATTTACTATTAAAACTTAAAGCAACTCATCCATACTAATTTACTATTAAAACTTTAAACCAACGATTCATATTGATTCACTATTATAACTTTCCACCAAATGTGATCCATATTGATTCACTAATATAACTTCAACCAACTGATGCGAAAAATTAAGACATCTCCTCATGGAATAATATTGTACCCAAATACCGAATGCACAATACTAGAGTGAATAGTAATCGGGTGAATAGTAACTCATGAATAAGTAATCGTGAATAGTAACTTCGTGAATAATAATTCATGAATAGTAACTCGTGAATAGTCTTTCAAACACGAAAAGTTCCCCGAATATTGGATTGAACAATATAACCTCCGGACATCAATTATCATCGAATAGATGTCAATTTCTACTAACACAAATAATCCCAACACAATGAAACTATCAAATTCATCTTTAATCAACACACGAACTTATTCATCATTAATATTATAACTCACAATATTTAGCAACCTGGGTTGTTTCCGAGGAAGAGGGCTTTCAATAAGGATTTCTCCTATTGACGTGCAATTAAGTGACCAAACCTCTCCTCGATGTAACTTACAGACATTGTAAATATTATAATTTAATAACATGAATAACTTTGTCGTCTCAATTATTGGTTTAATAATATAACATATAATGTAGATGATCTTTGTGACAATAATCGAATCAATAATATAGAGAGATATGATGCAAAGAATTATCGTAGTAATAATTGAGTATAAATGAGTGACTTCTCACGTAAGCATCAATAATTAATAATGTGTGCTACTTATGCAACCACGCCAGACATCGTACTTTTACTAGGGTAGTTCAAGAGTTTTAACAATAACACCTCCATTTGTTATTTATAAAATATTTTTGTCGTTTTCTCAATCAAATAATAATTCTATTATTGGGTCCACCAATGATTGTCTTTGTTATACGAATATTAAAATAAAAAAGAATATTCCTCATTAATCGAATATTTTATAACAACTTGCATACTTAGCAAAATTTATAAATATTACCCACAACTATAACATTATATCAAATTCATTCCATAATATTCAAAAATGATATTTATAGAAAAATCATCTTTATTAAAAAAAAAAAATTGAGTCTTACACCAAACATCATAAACTATCATAAAAATATTATTTATTATTAGATAATATTTAACTAATCATCTTAATTTTAAAATTAAAAATATTTTAATTTAACCTTCAAAAATTAACAATAATTTTAAAATTTTAACGGAAAGAGTACATTTTTTGTTAAATACAATTATACATTATGTTAACAAAAATAACAATATAAATAATTTATGAATGTATCTAACAGAATTAAAAGTTATAATATTGGGTAATACTAAAAATATAAATTATTCTATAAATATTTTATAAACTGTTGATCTGACATAGTCCACCTCAGCATATTGATCAATAAATTACTTTAATATAATTTTTGGCTCCTTATAAAATAGTTTGTGTATCCAGTATTAATATTTTATCCTAAAATCTATTATAAAAATTTTTATAAGAAAGAAAGGAAAAAAGAGGGTAAAATAAGTGTAAAAAAACAAACAGAAATGAAGTTTGATCGATTCCACCAACCGTCTGAACCCGAACTTTCCTGCGTTTTCTACCCAATTCATTCACCTTTTTCTCTATAACATATTTCTTTTCTTTGACCTTTTACACACACTCTCCCTATACTTTTCTAAGGATGTGTTAAGTTCTTTTTCTTAGGTGGTGATAAAATTGAGGAATTAATATTTAAATGATTAATATATTTTAAAAATTAGATTATTTGAGTAAAATAATATATAAATTTTAAAATTTGTTTGGTAACTAAAAAATATAAAATATTTGAATAATTTTTAAAATTTAACTTACTTTAAATTTATTTTTCAAAAATTAATAATAATTTTAAAATATAAAATGCAGAAGTATAATATTTATAGAGACTATAAATTTAAATTTCTCATTAAAAGGTAGTTCTTGAAAAAACAAATAAAATTTTATTAAACAAGCTAACCTCTTACCAAATCACTTGGGTTATGTTTGTTCGTAAAGACTATAGTTGAGATATGACTATTAATTTTAATTGTCTTATTTATTTTTAAATTTAAATTTAAAACTATTAATCAATAAATTATAAAATAACAATATAATTTTTAATTATAATTATAATCTCAAAATTATAAATCAGTACTACCGAAGAATTATAATCCTGCAAACAATCATAGCATTAATAGTTAAACAAACACCTCCTTTCTTAATATTCTCCGTCTGCTCTACACAAACTGTGCTTTCTCATATTTCTCCTCCATATAATATCAACTCATAAAACTCAAACAACATAAAAAGAGAGATTCACTGCCAAGTACTGTAATGGCGAAATTCATTTCTTCTCCTCCGATCTCATCTTCCGGTGCTGAAGCTGATACTGACAGTTTTGATGACGTCTGCAGCATATGTCTTGAGCCTTTCAACCTCACTCAAGATCCTCCGACTGTATTTTTCTCCTTTCCTCTCACTCTATACATATATCCATTGAATGCAATAAGTTTGAGTAATGAGTACGCGAAGTTATGATTAGAAACTTTGCATTTTAAGGTCTTTTTGTCAGTGTCAGAACAAATTGGGGGAAAATGGAGTTATCTCAGCCGTCTTTATGAACTTTAAGCACTTTAAAGAGTTTGTAGAAGTGATATTTGTGATGAGTCTTGGACATTTAGTTTTTTAGGATTAGTGTTGAATTCGCGAACACACAGCACATGCCTTTAATCTAGAACTGAGCCAAAGTAGTCTAATTTTGAACTGAAGCCAGTTTAAAATCCGATTTTGGGGTGTGGATTCCGTTCGTCCAAATTCAGTGTTTTGTAATTTATGATATCTAGTAATAGAGGGGAAGTTATTCTAGCCCAAATGTCTTTACGTATAGGAAACTCTTGTTATTTATGTTCTTTAAGAAATACTATAAATGATAAGTTAGCTACCAAAAAACAAGAAGAAATATGGAAACTCAATTTCTGGTAATATTTTTTGGAGCATATGGAAAACTTAACTAAATAGAAAGAATTTTGTATGTACCTATGAAAATATTTATCGAATTATTTGAATACTGTATTACCGATATTTACTTTCACATGAACCATGCATAATACTCCTATGTGATTTTTGAGTTGCATTTTTAAAGCTCAAGAATAACTTGCTCAGTATGTTATGTGCGCCTAATTATGAAAAAAAAAACTCAAAAAAGGGAGAACAAATATAAATAGAAAGGTGAAAGAAGGGAGTCCACATTGGCAACATTTTGGTGTTTGAGGGATCTTTTTATGTAATATATTTTAGATTGTTGATTTCTCATCTATCATGTGATAAGTGTGATGAATTTAGCTGAATTTTTTGATACGATCTCTCATTGTCCAATTAGTCCTTTTAGACATTTAATTTCTTGTGTTGGCTTAGCATCAGAAATCAACTGTGAGCTTTGCTTCCTGATAGAGTTGATCTATTTTATACAATGATGTTTTAGCATTGGAAATCAAATGTGCACTTTGATCGCAAAGAGAGTATAATATTTTGATACCATGATGCATAGTTTATATAATGCATGTTTGTCTACCATCTTTCTGTGGTACATTGGAGTGAGTGCCGATTATTTACCATTTCCCCTTCTTCCATTTAAAGTTATCTTATTTGGCACAATTTTTTTTCCATGTTCAAAAAGATATTATACGACTTGAACAAAAAAAAGTTCACCAATTCGATATTCTCGTGATTTTAATTGCATCCAGCCTTACCTTTTTCTGTTACATATAAATTCCACGGTACATTACTCACTCATGTTGCATGATAGATGATTACTGCATTTTGGTGCAATATCAGAATTATTCTCAAGTAGTCAAGTTAGGATTAAAATTTTGATTCTATATCTTCTCAGGTGACCAACTGCAAGCATGAGTATCATCTCCAGTGCATTCTTGAATGGTAGGCTATGTAGTTGTTATTACTGTCCTTGCATACTGGGGTGCTGCAAATCTATATAGTGGGTTGTTATTTTACATGAAAATTATTAATTTTCAGGTCACAAAGAAGCAAAGAATGCCCAATATGCTGGCAGATTCTTGCCTTGCAGGAGCCTGCCAGGTAGATATTTCCCTGTATTATATTCACACACACACTCAATGCTTTTCAAATCAATCATCTCCTCTTAGAGTGGGTGGATTTTGAGCTTGAGCTCATTATCTAATTATAGCATACCATTTTCTATTTATTATTTTTTGTTTGATCTTTTCAAAATTTTAATCTGTAGCCAAGAACTTCTAGCAGCAGTGCTGAATGAGAGGAGCTTGAGGTCAAGAATCAAGGTTCACCATATTTATGAGGATCATGAGATAAACCATGTGGTATATGTCCTCCAACTAAAAAGTGAGGTTGCTTACAAAAAATTTCGGTTCCTAAAAGTATTCTGAGTCAAAATGCAATCTTTCAGGATGCTCCTTATGAGGATGTTTCTGAATTTGATGAGCGTATTATGCGGAACTTTGCTGCCGCTGCAAGTAGAATCCGCTCTGTAAACAGAAGAGAAAGGCAGACATCTTCAGGAGTTGGTCCTTCACAAGTTCATCTTTCCTCACCAGAAGAGTTCCAAGTATCAGGTTACGAGCCATCAGAAGTCAATTCGGCAACATCTGGTATCATTGATCAAACCCCAACAAGTTTGTTTCCATCTGTTGGAATTTTTTTCTTGAATCCTAGTGGCACTAGAGATAGTCCAGTTAATGCCAGGTATCTGCCTCAGGCCCTCAGCTGTTATCTCTTATATTAAGATATATTTATGAATATGTATATTTTACCTATGGTTGATATTCTAACACTCCACTTCTTAAGTTGTTTTTTTTGTCTTGTAATTACCAAGTGATATTGTGGATAGACCAATATTTTTCATGATAGCTGCCAGTGGCGAAGCCAGGATTTTGATCCAGTGGGGTCAAAATATTGTGGTCCTATAAATAATTTGGCAGGGAGCGCACCAAGCCAATTTTTTAAGATAATTTTGTGTTTTCCGACCGGTTGCATATGTAAAACATGTATTTTGTTACAATATTATTAATATAACAAGTAATAACATTATATATATATACCCCCCTTATTGACCCCTAATACTCCTTTCTAATCACAAATTTGTTAATAAATATCTAAATTCCTTATGCTATGAAAATAATCTAAATTAGATTATTATTTATTTTAAAAATATTAGAGGAAGATGCATACATAAAAGAGTAGAAGTAATATGGAATTGAGAAAGTTATAAAAATTTCAATTTGACCCCGTATATTAAAATTTTTATAAAATTTTAGTGGGGTCAATTTGTTCATTACACTTAAATTTCTTATAAATTTATCATATATCATAAAATAATTTTTTCTCAGTGGGGTCAATTGACCCCACAAGTTCCAACGTGGCTTTGCCACTGATAGCTACGTGTGTTGCATAATGATTGTGTGCATGTCTGTTTCTGTATTTTGTGTTTTCTTTCTTGCATCGAGCACCTAAGTGTTTGATTTGTCTATGTTTAATGCTCTTTCTAGCCAGCTATCACCTGAGAGTCCTCAAAGGTCAAACTCATCAGAGTTGCTCACTTTTCCAGAGTCTATTAAATCTAAATTTTCTGCTGTCTCAGCCAGGTATTACGGGTTTAATTTGTTTTCCCTTTGGAATAGATTTATTTTGTGTTGAGATGTAGTGTTATCTATGCAGGTATAAAGATTCAATCTCAAAAAGTACACGTGGTTTTAAGGAAAAATTGCTTGCTCACAATAGTTCAGTCAAGGATCTCAGCAGAGAAGTTCATCGCGAGATGAGCGCAGGTTTAGCTGGTGTTGCTAAAATGATTGAACGCCTAGATCTTGCCACGAAAAGAACAAGAGTTTCTGCTCCTTCATCAAGTTATGATGGGGGGAACTCAAACTCCTTGTATAAAGGCAAGGGCGTGGTTCTCTCTAATCATGAAACTACGAGGGAAAGTGCACATGACACGAGTTCACATCTACCCCATGGCCAACAAGCCTTTTCTGTTCTGCAGGTTTGTGAAATTTAATTTCATCATGCTCTCGGAAGGTTAATATGCTTGAATTCTCTGACAAATCATGAGTTAAGTTTGGTGATATGATAATTATAAAAAAAGAAGAAGAAGAGTTTAATTTGGTGTTTTGCCCTTCACTTTACATTTTTGCTTCTTCCTGGGTTTCTCTCTTTTCTCCCCATTGTTTTTACTTGAATACGTCCTCATTAGGCCATTAGAACTAGTATGGACTGCTGCATTTTTTAGTTAAGACTGTATATTTCATGCCTGAAGACCGAATAAAATTTTAATGTGGTTACTGCAGAGCTAATTTGGAAAGCATCAAGAAAGAAACAAAGTGATAATTAGAAGGAAAGCTTATGATTTTAAGCTCAATTCAAAAAAAAATATAAGTACTAGGAAGTAGTTGGAACAGCATTCAGATTCCTCATGATGCTTTCCACTTGAACTATGAATTATTGCTCCTACCAAAACTATGGTAGTCATTGAGATGACTTATATCCAGTGCTCAAAATCTCATATTTACCACAATTTTTCTCTCATTTGTTTTATGTTTTGTGTGGGGTGAGGTTGGACTTGGGGCCTGTGTTCTGAGCTAAGAAGTTTAACAATTAGATTATACAGGCTGAGGCAACTTAACTGTGGGAAGGTAAAGCAGCTTGGGGTAGCTAACAAGGGAAAATGGGGAATGTTGTGTATTGGATAATAAAGTTTCCCCAAAATCAGTATAATTTTATTTAAGAACCACAACATACCATCTTATTAACCAGCAGTGCGGAAGATCAACAAGCTTGGCTCATTTGGAGCTCCTGGACATGCTATTACTTGGCCTGGCATCTGGAGTTTTGGTGCAACTGAAACAAATTCATATATGGTAACTTGATGTACATTTATATTTGAGGGTTACCGCAACTAATATAGCAGTTTCCCTTGGTATTCTTCCCATGGGAAAAGCATATAACTATAGCTCATTGTGGTCAGTGTGGTCTGATTGGAGATTGTATAACGAAAGAAAGCAGTAAATTGTGATGTAAGATCGGCAAAGAACTTTGAAGACATTGTTTACTGTTTTATGCATTTGTACAATTTTTTGCAGAGGCTTTCTATAGGATGAGAACATCCATATGTTAGGGGAATGACAGAGATTCTAAGTGGCTAATCCCAAAATCTAGTAAAAGCTAAAACAGGTGCTAACATGAGACCCTATGGCATATTTTGCGGTGTAGAGTTTGGATGGTGTGTTTGAAGGGTTCCACTAGGCAAAATCTTAAAATTTTTGTTAAGCTTTTATTGAGGTATCTAAAACCACAAGCTTTGGTCGAATCCTCAGTGGCTCGTCCTAGATGACCATCTCCATTCACCCGGTAGGCAAAATGTTAAAATTTTCTAACACAATTAGTGAGTGCTTCAGCCCTCTTGGTGCATAAACATGCCTTTATATAGTTTATATCTAAACGTGGATGTAGTTTATGTTTTGAGTTTGCTAATATTACCTTACTTTTTTTGTTCTCCTTCAGAGTGGAAATTGATGCTCAACATTGTGGAGTGGATATGGGGAAGGAAGTTTAATTGTGTTCATCTGCACTACTAAAGGTCATTCATGCAAGTGACGTTACTGAGGAAATCTATCTGCCGTCACTTTGACGGATGATTGGTTTGCGTCCTGCAGTACTTCTATTAGCAACAATTGACTACTTGAAATTGCTATAAACTAATTAGACGATCTCCCGAGTGTGTAGGTCTGAGTATCATTCCCTCAAAAGAGTATAAAGTTTTATTTGTATTTGACTCAACAGATTATGACCAAAACTATAGGGTGAAAGAGGTGGACGGCATAGAGAAATCCTTCACTTCTATTCTTCCCATCTCTGTTTAATCTACTAACTTGAATTATATGGTCATTACTAAATGTATTGTAGACTCCATTACTTGGGCTTTCAAAAATGTTAGGTTTGAGTATCATTTTCAAACAGGGACGATATATACCAAGTGTAACTTGATTAATTGTTATGTTAGGCTTTCAACACGGTTAGGTTTACATCTATTTTAACTTATAAGTCATTTTAAAATAAGTCATAAAAAGATTATAAAATAGACATTATATTTGGTTAAATTAATTTATTTTAAAATGATTTATAAGTTATTTTTAAATAAGTCATAAATAGTTACTTATTTTTTTTACTTAAAACTTAATTTATAAGTTAAAAAAATCATTATCAAACACCTTAATAATAAAAAAAAATAACTTATAAATTGATTTGACTAACTTATAAATTATTTTTGAGCATGCCCTTAAAGAGGACAGTTAAAAAATATTATTCTCTTTTATTAATTAATTTTGTTGCCATATAATAATATAAATAATATAATATTCTCAAATTAATTATTATAATTTTAATATCATGTTATTACTATTTAACTAATCACTCAATAAATTTATATACTAAAAATAAAATTAAAACATATTCTTAAAATTCATACATCTTTCAAATTCAACTTTTTTTGTGTAAAGAAAATATTAATTTCTATCAATTTTTATAGACCGAGTCTTTCAATGGAAAGAAAAATATAAAAAACTTTAATACTTTTTAGTTTAATTTTTGTCAAATATGTTTGATCAAAAAAATTCTTTTTATAATTTCTACAAAATTTTTTATTTCATTAATAATTTAACAAAAAAATAAATGAAGTGGTAATCCAAATTTAAAAATTATGTGTATGGATTTTCTGTTTGTCTATAAATCGTTATATTTACGCAAACAAGGAGGCACTAATATATTGATTGCTCACTTGTGAGTTATGAAGTTGCTGCATATTACCTGTTAACGCCAAATTTTATCGGCGCGTCTAATTACAGAATTCACGCGTGCTAGAACCTTTATAATAACAGATCATACAGAAGCTTGATGACTTGTGCCACCGGAAGATAACTCCAGTGTGAAAATAAATACAGGCCGTTACAAGGTTTAACAATGGAGACCAAGTGTTTAGTACTCAAAAGTAGGTATTATCTGTTAATTGTAACATTGGCCTTGTATTTATAACGCTCACACCACTTTAGAATCCTCCTCCGAGTCGGATTAGGACTCTAAATCATGATAGTTACCATAATTTGGGTCCAACACAATCTCCTTAAAAGGTGCAAGTGGAATCCAATCCAACCACTACCTTTGGAGTTACCTTATTTAACTATGGCTAGGATCCTGAACTCTGTACGCAGGAAAGCCCATTGTGCAGGCCCAAACAACCCCACCATCAGGTCTGGGCTTCGACCCAAAGGACTCGATGACCCGACCCCGAACACCATATGACAAGGTAAGGCTCCGGCCTGAGGGGCTCGGATACTGAACCTAAAGACATCTACTAAGATGAGGCTCCAGCCCAAAAGGACTCGGACGCCGACCCGAACAGCTCCAACCTCTCCATGGGCTTCAACCCAGTGGTCTCCTAAAGACCTTCTAATGTCAGGCTTTCGGCCCACATGAAGGTCGGTAAAATGCTCCCGAACATTGCCCCCCAGTCTCTGATTGTAATATACTTATAATCGGAGACTTGAAAGGTCAGGTATACGAAAGGTCATGACAGCTAATGATGAGTTGTTTGGGGAAGCCAAACGGTCATCTCGTTCTCTAAACGTCACGACGCCCCCATGCTTGGTCCCACCTTGAGCATTTAATAGCCGCCACTTGGGCAACGTGCACCTACACCTATAAAACCCCCCTTTTCCCCTCATTATCACTTTTCCAGATTTTTCAATTTCAAACTCTCTGCCTACTATTTCTAGCAAGGGCGATTTCCGACAAGTATTCTATTCTTCATTTCTCTTTGATTTTGAGCTTTCTACTCATTTTCGAGCTCCATTCTTGTTCTCATTCTCCTTAAAAGCCCACGTCTGTGTCCCGTTTCCTTCTCAGCACACCAAATGGTTGAATCTAGCACTCCTCTCCGCATCGGTGAGTCAATTCCCCCCCATCACCACCATGACCTGGTTCCTGTTGAATTACCGGTGGTCTTTTCCGACGTCACTCCCTCATCGGTCCCCGCCTTACTCCAATAAGTCTGAGGGCCGGGATCCAAACGCTTTATCACTCCAAAGAGGAGTTTTCTCATCTTCACACCCCCTCCACCATCACACCCTCTCAACTCTCCGACGTCCGAAACCCGACGAGAAGATGTTCTGGAGGCCTGATGGCGAGTGGGTGGCCGTCCCCCTTTATATTCTGAAATACGGGATTTGGTTCCCCCTTCATGAGTTCATTTCCTTCTTTTGCTGAAATCGGGTTCGCACAACTTGTGCCGAACTCGTACATCCATCTAGTTTCCTTCGTTGCGCTATGCCAAGAGATCGGGATCACTCCTGGTCTCGATTTCTTTTCGCACTTATTATTTATCGTTACAGTTGAAAGAACCTGGGTCATGACAACTAAATAAACGGGTCAACCGACCCGTCATCATCAAAACCCCTTCGAGCAAAAAAGGGTGACACGACAAGTGGATCTTTATCTAGGGAACCGACCTTCAACTTCTTCTCAATTGGGCTCATCCCGAGGACCCTATAGCCAAAGTGTCGAAATTCCCGAAGGATCGAGTCGACGCCTTCAAGGCTTTCTACAAAAAATGGAGCAAAACTGAGTGGAGCCTAACAGTGCTGTCCAGTGAAGCCTGGATATACAAACATGGATGTAAGTATCTCCCCTCTGGCCGATCAATCCCCTCTGGTCGATCAATCCCCTCTTACATTTTCATCTTTTTGTCTCAAATGTTTTATGTCTTAACCCATTCTCGGCTATGCAGTGACAATCTTCAAGCCCCAAGGGACTGCTGAATCCCTAGCATCTCCTCCAACCACAAATGCCGATCCACCTTCCGATCACCGACGAGATGGTCGGAGAAGAAACCATCCCGATTATGGAACTTTCCACAGGTTCCACTTGGTCCCGCCCTCAAGCCCCCTCCCACGAGCCCACCACAAAAATGCCTCGAAGATGGTAAAAGGCGGAGAAAGGCGGCTCTATTAAAGAAAACTAAGAGGCCTTCCGCCAAAACCCCCGCCAAATCCATTGTTGTTCTTCCTTCAAAACCGACTTCTCCCCCCGCACGGGTCACGGTGATCGAAGATTCAGAGGAAACCGAAGAGGTTCCTCTCGAGCCCCGATCCAAGAAGCCCGACCAAAGCCGATCTGAGCAACAACATCTTGAACAATGGGTTGTTGAGGCCGATCCTTACCCCATTACCACTCCCACTTCCAGGGCGAGTTCGTCTCAAGGAACTCCGACCACTTGCTGGCCGAAAAGCCCTTCGGAAGTTTTTCCGTTCAACCTGTTCGATCATTTCAAGCTTTCGGGCGATGACGAACAATTCAAGGGACTCTCTTTCGAAGAGTACCTTATAGCATATGTTTGGGCCCAATGTCAGGTAATCCTTAAATTGGCTGTCTTTTCCTTATCACTGTCATATTTAATTCTGCACGATTGACCCGCTTTTCCTGTCGCAGGCCAACGTTGTAAGACCCCAAATAATTAATAAATGAAATTTAATTTCCTCTAATTATTATTTTGAAATAGTAAGGGTTGATGTGATTAATTTGGATAGTTATGGGTAAAATACGCAAATATTTCAAAATAAGCAAGTGGTTATAAAATATTCATTGTTGTCGGGGAATATTCGTTTGGTCGTGGAATATTAAATCTTTGTCGGGGAATATTAAATGCGGTAGCCTGACCATGTGTGGGCCCCATAACAAAAAGCGATTGGAGGAGGAAAACGACAAATATAAGTTGTTTAAAAATAACTAGCGTAGTTATTCTGAATTTACATTGTTGGAATACTAAATTGGTTAAAACACAAGAAGCATTGCAGTATTGCACCAATTATTGACTCTTACGTACGAAGGCCTTTACTCAATAATGGTTACGATAATTCTTTGTTTTAGTATTTTATTTTATTGGTTCAATAATTGTTGCGTTGATATTTTATATTCTTTGTTGTTTGATAATTGTCATTACACGTATTTTTTCATTATCGAAGCAATAATTCATATTATCTGAATAATATTATTAGATAACATTATTGGCAATGTCTAGAAAGTTCTGTCTAAGGAGAGGTTTGGTCACCTAATCAACTTGTTAGTAAGGAGAAATTCTTATTGAAACCCCCCTCGTTCTTGAAGCGCCGGGTTGTCGAGATTGTGATTCGTAATATTATTTGTGAATAATTAATTATTGATTCATATGATGAGGAAAATATTGATTTTATGTGGATATAGATGGAGAAAATTTTTAATGTGACAATTGTTGAAAATTGAAATTTTATCTTTTTCGATAAAATAATTCATTTAAATATATATATATATAATTATATTTTAATAATATAATAATGGTGATATTTTTACAACGAATGTGGGATATGAAAGTATACGAGGAGGAAGAGTATTTTTGTTGCAATAAATGTTTAAAACATGTTAAACATGTAAATTGGATCCCATTTATTGATGAAATTGGATTATAGCCTCTAAAATCACCCGTTTGTGGATTTCTTACCAATTTCTGCTTGGAATTTAAAAAAACTTTCTTCGCAAAGTTGTAGAGAATTGAATTTCCTATAAAAACTCGCGAGATTCGATTTTTCCGACAAAAGGGCTATTTATTGTGAATTATTGAAGTTAGGAGTTCAAATAATTGATTTTGGAAGTTTTAATTGTTTAAAATAACAAAAACGTTTTTTAAAGGTTTTGTGAGGTGGGTTGCTTGTGTTGAATGTCAATTCAAATTTGATAAAAAGTAAATGTAAGAATTTAATAATTATATATTAGTATTTTATTAAATTTTCGCTTTGGTGTTCTAAGCATTTTCCTATAAATAGGTGCTTGGGTTAGAATTAAAAATTACACGGCTGAAGTTTTTCTCTATATTATCGAGCGTATTCTTGTGAGTATTTTGAGTATACTTTGAGTATTGTTATACGGTCTGCAAGTTCAAGTTATAGCCTATATCCGAAGATTCCAGTTAAGACTGCTTTTTCCGAGGTAAGGGATGTTATTTTCTTCTCAAATGATATTATTTCTTCAACATCATTATGCTAAAATATTGATCCAAGTTTTTATCAAATTTGGAACTTTTGGTGTTTGAGTTACTTATTCACGATATCGGACTTTATTCACGATATCTGATCTTATTCACGAATACGGTGATTATTCATCGAAAAATGAAAATTTTTTCTTTTCGTCAAAATATCTATTCGGATACTAGCTTTGATTGTATCCATGTTTTGATCATTCTTGAATTTTACACCACTATGATTATTTTTGAGGTATTTTTGGACGTGGATAAAACAAAGTACGAATCCTTAATCCTTAATCCTTGTCATTTTGTTTCTTTGGATTCGTTTCTTTAAAAAAATATTTTCATCATCCTCGGTCTTAAATGATGATATTATTGAATATCTTTTGGCCGTAGTGCAAAGATGAATGATTTCGATGAATATCTTTTGCTTTGTAGTGCAAAAGATGAATGATTTCGATGAATATCTTTGGCGTAGTAGCAAAAAGATGAGCAGTGTTTAGATGAACATGATCAATGGTGAATATCCTCGGCTCGTAGTGCAAGGATGAATATATGATTCAGGATATATATTGATTGATGTTACGAGGATAAAAATATTGATGATGGACTGTTAAATTCATAGATATTAGTAGATTTCATCTCTACATAACTCTTCTATGAATTAATATTTTCCATCATGCAGTATTGATTTAAAACTTGTTGTCTATTGTATTCTATTAGATTTTTCCTGTTGAAGACTAACAATAATTTGTTACGTATTATCTTAGTCATAATATTCTTTCTTTGGGCTAGTTGAGCTCACCCTTTTCCTTTTTGTTCCATTTTCCTTCTCGGGAGGCGAGAATGTAGCGAAGAGTGCAGTCGGGGTATGGAATGATGGTTTTAGAGAGTTGTTTAGTAGTTCTCACTATTTTTGTAAAATAATGTATCAATAATTATGATGAGGATTTATTTGTATGTGGATATTGTTTAGATGGCAATATCTCGTATTTAAACTCACGCTTTTTCTTATTGTAATAATAAAGTTGTAGTTGTTTCGTACCATGTATTGACAACTTCGGAATGGGTGATGTATACCTATTTTGGGGGTGTCACAAACGCCTATCTTAGTTTTCGAGCCATTCCGCTCTCGTCCGATCTACGAAAGAGCCTGTTGACAATGACGGATGTGCGGCTTTTTTGAGGCGGATATTCGTGGTCTGACTTCTGAGCTGAAGAAGGAAAAAGAGCTCCATGTTGAAACTTGAAATAAAAGCGACCAGCCGAAGCGTCCAAAGCCAATGAACTCAGGTCACAATACTCCCTCCTGCAAGAAGAGTTAGTCGGTTTGGGTAATCATGCTAAGAAGCTTCTCGGGGAGAAAGAGCATCTGATCGAGGACGTCAAGGATTGGGAGAAGGCCATCACTGCCATGACCGAAAAACTCTCCGGGATGCATGACAAAATGATGCATTTGATCCGAGATAACAATGCTTTGTCACCAAGTTTGAGCCTTTGCAAGGAGAGCTTGCCGAGTCCAAGAAGATAGCTATCGCTGAATATGAAGAGTCCGAAGCTTTGAACGAGAAAGTCATGGCCCAGTTTGGCGAAGGGTATGAGACTTATTGTGAAAAGGCTAAGGCAGAGTTAATATCTGCTGGGTTTGATGCTGCCCTTCTTAACTCGTCGGATGAAGAATCCAAAGTCGGCGATGATCTTCCTCCCAAATAGCCTTTTTAAGACTTGTAAATTTTTGTACTTCTTCCATTTTCCTTCTTATTTGTAGGTCACCCGAATTGTGAGTGATCGGGTTCTGTTAAAATTCCACAACTATGAATGAAGTATAAAAGTTTTTCGTTTATGAATTTTTGTAATCAGTTATACCCACGACTTATCTCGATCAGTGGTATCTTTCCGAACCTCTTGATCGGATAGTGCCCGAAGTTTGTCTGATCAAAATTTTTACAGTTTTCCCGATCAGTTATACTCGCGACTTATCTCGATCAGTGGTGTCTTTCCGAACCTCTTAATCGGATGGTGTCCGAAGTTTATCCGTTTGAGTATTAAGAGTCATATGAATATAGATGAAGTTAAGCATCTCCAAGGAAAACTTTCATTTATTTCATTTAAGATTGAAACGGTTACATGGATAAAGAAAAGAATGACATAACTATTACTAGTAAAATTTTCTAAGTCTTCCAGCATGCCATGTATTCTTTACTTCCGAACCATCCATGGCTTGAAGCCGGTATGTACCTGGCTTCGGCACCTCCACCACCTCATAAGGTCCCTCCCAGTTAGGCATTAGCTTGCTAGTGTTCTGGGGGGTTGATGCCTCCGACTCCCGGAGGATCAAGTCACCTACTGCAAACCTCCTCGGCTTCATCTTTTGATTATAGTGTCGGGCTGTTCGCTGCTGATAGATAGCCAACCTCATCACAGCTGAATCTCAAACTTCCTCCAACAGATCCAAGTTTATTTTCAAACCTTCATCATTGTACAGCACTTTGTACTGACTGACTCGAAGAGTAGGGAACCCGATCTCGACTGGTATGAGTGCATCGATTCCGTATGCCAGTTGGAACGAAGAGTCCCTAGTTGTAGTCCTCGGAGTAGTCCGGTATGCCCATAAAACAGATAGTAGCTCTTCGGGCCACCTACCCTTCAATTCGTCCAACCTTTTTTTAATTCCGTTGAGCAGGGTTCAGTTGGTCACTTCTACTTGACCATTCGATTGAGGGTGGGCGATCAAATCTCTTGAAGGTCAATTCCCAACTCTTTCAGAAAACCTTCGAACTTAGACCCCACAAACTGTCTGCCATTATCGGAGACCACTGCCATCGGGATACCAAAACGATAAACCACTCCTTCTTTGAAAAACTTTAGGCATTCTTGCTCGGTGATCTTCTGCAGTGGTTTGGCTTTGACCCACTTTGTCATATAGTCGATAGCCACGATCACAAAGCTAACTTGTCCCTTGGCCTTTGGCAGAGGCCCTAGGATGTCGATTCTCCATACAAAGTGAGGAATCGAGGATAGGGATGAATATAACTCTTCTAAGGTCGATGTGGGATGGTGTCGTTTCATTGATATTTGGGACACCTTCCGACGAATTCCTTGGCCTCCAGATAGATAGTGACCAATAATACCCCGCTTTCAAAATCTTGTGTGCCGGTGACTTGGCCCCATGTGATCCCCACAGATCCCTTCATGTATTTCCCAAGTGTGTAGTCCACTTCGACGGGTTAAACATTTAAGTAAGTGGAGAAGGCTGAAAGCCTCTCTCTAAGATGAGATCTCCGTCAATGAGTACAAAATTTGAGCTTCGATGCTTGATTTTTCTCGCAAGGATTCGGTCTGAAGGTAGAACCCCGTCTGCCAAGTAAGAAATATAAGGTGTGAAGAAGTGATTAAGTTTGTCAGAGGCAAGACTACATCTTTGAACATCGGGCCGTTTCTAAGACCTCTAGGTATACCGATCCATTGAAGGAGCTTGCTTCGGTGGTTTCCAATCTCGCTAGGCATCCTTTATCGTATTATCTGACCGATCCACCCCCTGAAAACTATGCGATGCGAAGTATGCAAGCTTATCCTTTACTTGACCAGTACTTGACATTCTTGCCCCCCGAGCCTCATATTTCACCCGACAATTTGCTTGACCACCACCAATTTGCGAATCATTGTAGATGATTAACTTCAGACCTCAAGCTTCGGACCAAGCAGTATTCCTCGCTAGGATGGCCTCAGATCGCTTCGTTGTTCGTGGGCCTTAAATCGAAATCGATGGGCTGCTTGGACTTTGAACCCTTCGGGACTTGTCGAATGACCCTCGCCTCCATCGATATCTGCGGTCGATGATCCATTCACGCATAAAGTCCATATGTGGTCGGCCTTTGGCCGGGCTTCTACCCTTTGTATTCACATCTGGCTCTGTGAAAGAGCATTCCACGATGAAGTCTGCCAATGCCTGACCCTTGATCGCCGTTCGGGGATGGTACTTTATAACAAATTGTCTTAGCTCCATCGCCCATGCTGCTAGCCGTCCCAACACATCTGGCTTATGCAATATCTTCTTTAACGGCTGATCCGTGTACACCACCACCACCCGACATTGGAAATAATGCCGAAGCTTCCTGCTCGCAACGATTAGGGCATATGCGAATTTTTCCAGATTTGGGTATCTTGTTTCTGCATCTCAAAGAACATGGCTGACATAATACACCGGGAACTGTTTTCCTCCTTTGTCTCTTACCAACGCTGTGACGCCCCCAAAATAGGTATACATCACCCATTTTAGGTTGTCAATAACATGGTACAGAAACAACTACAACTTATATTAATACATCATAAAAACTGTGAGTTTAAATACAAATATTATCTTCTAGACAATATCTATACCAAATAAATCCTCATCACAATTATTGATACATTATTATACAAAAATAGTGAGGACTACTAAACAACTTCTAGAATCATCATTCTATACCCCGACTAGTACTCGCTACATTCTCGCCTCCTGAGAAGAAAAATGGAACAACAAGGAAAAGGGTGAGCTCAACTAGCCCAGTAAAGAATATTATGACTAAGATAATATAGAACAAATTATCGTTAGTCTTCAACAGGGAAAAATCTGATAAAATACAATAGATAACAAGTTTCAGATCAATATTCGCAGCAGAAATAATAATCCATAGAAGAGTTACGTAGAGAATGAAATCTACTACTATCTATGAATTTAAAAATACTTCATCAATATTTTATCCCTGTAACATCAATCAATATACATCTTGAATCAAATATTCATCTTTGCACTACAGGCCAAAGATATTCATCAGTCGATCATGTTCATCTCAACACCTGTTCATCTTTGCACTACGGGCCAAAAATATTCATTATAAAATCATTTATCTTTGCACTACAGGCCAAAGATATTTAATAATATCATCATTTAGGACTGAAGATGATGAAAAATATTTTAAAGGGAACGAATCCAGTGAAACAAAAGAATAAATCTTAAGGATTCGTATTTCAGCTATTTTATGTCCAAAAATACCTCATAAATAATCATAGTGGAGTAAAATTCAAGAATGATCAAAATATGGATACAATCAAAGCTAGTATCCATAATAGATATTTTGGACGAAAAACAAAATTTTGATTTTTTACGTGAATAAGGTCAGATTCGTGAATAAGGTCTTAGTATCGTGAATAAGAACCCCCGACACAAAAAGTTCTAAATTTGATTAAAATTTCGGATCAATACTTCAAGATAATGATATTGAAAGAAATAATATCATTTGAAAAAATAATATCCCTTACCTCGAAAGAATAAGATTTCTAGTTGAAACACCGGATATACGCTTTATGACTTGAACTTGCACCAGTATAGCAACACTCAAAGTATTAAAATATTCACAAGAATACGCTCAATATATCGAGAGAGAAGAGAAAGAAATCTTTAGTTTCGTGTGATTTTCAATTCTAACCCAAGACCCTATTTATAGGAAAACGCTTAGAATACCAAAGCGTAAAATTTAATAAATTATTAATATTTTCAAATTATATTCCTACGCACACCACATTGCACCAAAATCATCACCAAAACATGTGCCAACATCCCAAAAACGTTTTTGTTACTTCAAATATTTTAAACTTCCAAAATTATTTTTTTCGGAACTCCGAAACTTCAATAATTCACAATAAATAGCCCTTTAATCAGAAAAATTTGAACCTCATGTCTTTTTCATAGGAAATTCCATTATCTACAACTTTGCAGAAGAAAGTTTTTCCAAATTCCAAACAAAAATTGACCGAAATTCACAAACGGGCGATTTTACAGGCTATAATCAAATTTCAGTTAAGAAATGGGGTCTACCGACACACAAAATATGTGTTAATTATTTAATGCCACAAAAATACTCTTCCTCCTCATATACTCATATATCCCACATTCATTGTAAAAATATCACCATCAATATATTATTAAAATAATATATTTAATTGAATTATTTTATTAGAAAAAGATAAAATATTAATTTTCAACAATTGTCACATTAAAAATTTTCTCCATCTATATCCACATAAAATCAATATTTTCCTCATCATATAAATAAATAATTAATTATTCACGAATAATATTACGAGTAATCACAACATCGACAAACCAGCGGTTCAGATGATAGGGGCTTTCCAATAAGGATCTCTCCTCATCGGTGCACAATTAGATGACCTAACCTCTCCTTAGATGTAACTTTCTAGACATTGTCAATAATGTTATCCAATAATATTATTAGGATAATATGAATTATTGCTCAGATAATAGAAAATCGTGTAGTGACAATTATTCAAACAACAATAATATAAAATATCAACGCAAAGAATTATTGAATCAATAAAATAAAATAATTGAATAGTAATTATCGTAACAATTATTGAGTAGTGCCTTCACGTAAGAATCAATAATTGGTGTAATACCGTGTAATCATCTTGTGTTTTTAACCACGGGTATTCCAACAATATTAATCAGAATAACTACGCCATTATTTATAACCAACTTATTCTTGTCGTTTTCTTCATCCAATCGCTTTCCTTTATGGGGCCTACACAAGGTCGTGCTTCGTTGCATTTAATATTCCCCCGACAAAGAAGAATATTCCATGACCAAACGAATATTTTATAACCACTTGCTTATTTGAAATATTTGCGTATTTTACCCATAACTATCCACATTAATCAAATCAACCCTTACTATTTCAAAATAATAAATGGAGAAAATTCAATTTTATTTATAATAAGTTGGGGTCTTACAAACGCCGCCCCTCTGCCATTGGACTTGCTGCCAAGTACAAGTACAAAGGTTCCGAAGGGATCGGTTTCATCAACAACGATGCATTTAGAACTCGAGATATTTCTTGATTCATTGGAACGATCTTCGCACTCTAAGTCCACCTGGAAACTCTTATCGCTTTTTTCTACCTCGAGAGTGTCAAAAAAGGGTAGACATCTTTTGGCTGACCTTGACACGAATCTCCGAAGGGCAGCTATCCGGCCCGTCAACCTCTGTACATCTTTGTATGTCTTTGGAGATTTCATGTCTAAGATCGCCACGATTTTTTCCAGATTGGCTTCGATTCCCCTTTTGCTGACCAAGTATCCCAGAAATTTTCTTGAACCCAAACCGAAGGTACATTTGGTCGGGTTCAGTCTCAGTTTGTGTTGCCTTATTGTTTCAAAGCAGTCTTCTAGGTCTTCCAAATGATCCCGGACTGACATACTTTTTACGATCATGTCGTCCACGTACACTTCCATTCGCTTTACTTACCATTCGAATCTGAAGTTCATCATCTGTTGATAAGTTGCCCTCGCGTTCAAAGAATCCAAGGTCATCTTCCGATATTTATATATATATGGCAGATGAGTGATGAAGTTAGTCTTCGGGATATCATCCTTGTGCATCGAGATTTGGTGATATCCTGAGAAAGCGTCAATGAAACTTAACATTCCATACCCCGAAGTGGCATCAATCAACTAGTCTATGTTGGGTAGAGGATAGAAATCTTTTGGGCATGCCTTATTCAGATCCGTGTAGTCGATGCACAACCTCCACTTCCCATTTTGCTTCTGAACCAAAACCACATTTGCCGTACCATTCGGGATAGTCGATCTCAAGATGAATCCGCTTCCAGTTAGCTTTACCAATCTCTTCATCTATGATCCTCTGCTCTTCCGGCGAAGATCCTTTTTTCAGATCACCGGTTTCTCTCTTGGGTCCTTATACAAATTTATGCAAGTGCCATCGATTATTTACCTGGCATGTCATTTAGGTTCCCATGCGGAGATATATCCAGATAAACTCAAGCAAATCCACTGATCCGATTCGCGGCGGTTTCGTTAATCCCGCTTTAATTTTGATCGGTTTTTTCCGGATTCCACGGTATCAATTCCACATCTTCATCTCTTCTCGCTTTGGTAGTGCCATGGGTTGATACGCTTTCGGTGAATAGCTCTATCTCGATGGCCATTATGCATTTCGCTTTTTCGACCCCAGCCCCGAGGAAATCAAAGTATTCGATAACACCTTCGGCAATGTCCAAATCACCTTTTACCTCCCCGATCCCGCCTGCGGTGTAGGAAACTTGATTTTGAAGTGAGGTATATATATTAATCGCTTGTAATGTCGCTTAATGTCGGCCTTCCCAATATGGCGTTGTAGGCCGAATCCACTTGTACTACAAAATTTTTTACCATTATTTATGCTTCTTGAGGGGCTGTGCCGAACCGGACTGCTAGCTCTATCGTACCTGACACACGCACCGGGTCGCCACTAAAATCGTACAACGGACCCTCTCCTCCCAATTCCATTTTCTTTCCTCTCAGATCCATCCTCTGATAAGCATGTGTGTAGAGTATGTCCACCGAGGACCCGTTGTCGATCATCATTCTTTTCATGTCGATTGGCCCGACCTGTGCTGTTATTACCAGTGCCCCATCATGTGGTTAGATATGGTCGGCAAGGTAGTCTTCGTTCGAAAATGAGATGGATACCCCTGAATAGGCCCTATCCTTTCGGGGTGATGAACTTCTTACCGATAATGTCTGACTACCGAGATGACCGCTCCTCTTCCTTCCTTAGGTTATCGCCCACCGACCGCCTCAAATCACATCAATCACCTCGGACTTGTGGAGTGCGGTTCTTTGTGTTTCCCGTGTCGTTTGCCTCGTTTCCTCCTGTGGGGCCTTCGAACCTTCTCGACCGAGCATATATCTTGTACTCAGTTGCCCATTCTCGGACGTTTAACGCTTAAGTTTCACGCGTAGCGCCCAATCACAGAATCCACGCGCTAGAACTCAGACAATAACAGATCACACGGAAAGCGGCGACGGCCAGGCAGAGGGGATAACTTTCCGGTGCGAGAATAAGTACAGGTCGTTATAAGGTTTAACAATGAAGGCTAAGTGTTTAGTGCTCAAAAGTAAGTATTACTTGTTAATTGTGACCTTGACCTTGTATTTATAACGCTCACACCACCTTAGAATCCTCCATCAGGTCTGGGTTTCGGCCGAAAGGACTCGATGACCCGACCCCGAACACCACACGACAAAGTAAGACTCCGGCCCGAGGGGCTCGGATACCGAACCTAAAAACATCCACTAAGATGAGGTTCCGGCCCAAAAGGACTCAGACGCCGAATTCAAACAGCCTAACCTCTCCATGGGCTTCAAATTTAGGTGGTCTCCTAAAGCCCTTCTAATGTCAGGCTTTTGGATCGATAAAATGCTCCCCAACATTACCCAAAAACAGGAAAAAGAAATGAAGAAAGAAATGAAAATGGCTGTTGTTGAGATATTAATCGAATATAGTCGTGTTCGATTGTGGTTTACTGATCAAATTAACTCCGAGATTGCATGCACAATTTTCCCAATTGCGAAGCTCGTTGATGAACTGGTAGATGGGTTCATTTGATTTGAGGATCTGATCAAATTACACGGCTCCAACGCTGGGCAATTTCTGGTATGAACGATTTTCTTTTCTAAAGTTGACAACTTGGGTTAATTAATGGTACATTTGTTTGATTTTTAAAAATGTATATGTATGTGAGTATATATGTAGTTATGGCATTTCCTTCTCTCTTTTTTTCATTTGTTCTTCCTTCTTTCTCTCTTTCAGTGTGACAACTGAGAAGGGTTGATCCACCCTAAGAATATACTGGGAAATTACCCACCTTAATTTTTAATTGCTGACCTTTACTCTTTAAAAATTATAAATATTGCTAGTTCAAAGTATAATAATATTGTTAGAAAGTACAGTGAAGTTGCACATTTTTTTATAATTTGACCCATTCAAGTTTTGACAAGTTAAGCTTTAATGAAGGATTTGGTAGAAGTATATAAATCCCTAGCCTTTGGACTGGACTTAAAGGACGCGAGAAAAACAAAATGTAGTTTGGACCCCACCCCATTGTGGAAAATGTTTTCGCTCTGGTATTTACAGATCAAGATGGTTGAGTGTACAATTCTACTACGTAAAAAGAAAGAAAGAGTCAAAGTCATGAAATAGGTAGCATCACCGTGTGTGTGGGCTATGGTGATGAATTATTTCAATATGAAAACTCTAACCTTACTGCATTATGATTTATGAAAAGCACAGCAACTACGTGGAGCTTTCATAAAAATCCACATGGAGTGAAGGTGCCCGCATAGTACAGGCACCTTAATTAATAGGTGGATAGTTTGATAATCAGCAAAGTTTTTTAATCTATCTTGTCTAAGCTTGCTTTTGTTACAACCAACCATATGTGAACTCAGTACTCTCTATCAGTAGTACAAGAAAGCATGTTACTTCGTCGACTATGGATTCTTTCCCTTCCCCTATTCTTGTTCTTCTTCCACCATCCGATTTTCACCGTGGCTGATAACTTTCTCACTGGTGATTACCCCAGTGATAAAATTTCCGTTAACAAATTTATCTGCTTTGATGACTACAATCTTGCTAATCAGGCCAAAGCGACCACTCCAGAGACACGGAAACTAGTGTTAGCTTTCGGGTATACAGACGGATTTTCAACCAGAGTAATAATTCTGATCACTATATTGAATATCATTGTCTATAAGCTTCGCCAACTCCAAGAATCCAAGTTTGGTGAGAAGGACAACACGTTATTGTTGTCCTCGGGCCAAATATGCCGTCTCTTTTCACTTGCTGAGATTCAGTGGGCAACCCACAACTTTGATGATAAGTTTGTAATTGGTCAGGGTGGGTTTGGGAAGGTGTACAAAGGGATCATTGATAATGGAGCAAGCACCGTTGCTATAAAACGGTTGAGTTCCATGTCCAAACAAGGAGGCTCAGAGTTTTGGACAGAAATTGAAATGCTTTCCAAGTTCCGGCACTGCCACTTACTCTCTCTCATTGGTTACTGTGATGAATGGCATGAAATGATCCTTGTTTATGAATATATGCCCGTGGAAATCTCGCTGACCATCTGCACAGAAGTGGTAGAAAGGGTAATAATTCGCCTTTATCATGGGTTCAACGCCTAAGGATTTGCATTGGGGCTGCACGCGGTCTAGACTACCTTCACACTGGTACGAGCATTCAGCAAAGAGTGATACATCGCGATGTGAAGAGCACAAATATTCTGTTGGATGAGAATTTAGCAGCTAAGATAGCAGACTTCGGACTGTCCAAAATTGGCCCAGCAAATAAGGCATGTACCTATGTTAGCACCAATGTTAAAGGCACATTTGGGTATATTGATCCAGAGTATTTCTCGACTCACAGACTGACGAGGAAATCTGATGTGTATGCCTTTGGTGTGGTGCTATTTGAAGTTTTTGTGGAAGAAGAGCAGTGGATTTAAGTCTCGATGAAGAGCAATGTGGTTTAGTTGGATGGGCACAAAACTGTATCAAAGAGGGAAGAGTAGATCAGATAATTGATTCTAGTCTGAATATGCAAATTTTGCCAAATTCTTTATTGGCATTTGTAAAAATTGCAGATCAATGCTTACATAGTCGGACCAAATGCCGTCCTACAATGGCTGAAATTGTGGTCATTCTTGAGTTTGCATTGGCATTGCAAGAGAATACAAATTCTTCTCAAGTTGATGGGGCGATTACTAATTACCACCAGAATACACATTCTTCCACAGCAGAGGAGGTAATGTATGGTGGTTATTATAGGAATCAAATCAAGCCGTTTCAGATGAAGCATACTAGGATGACATTCACAAGGAAGATCCGACAGTTTCTTGCAGCCCCAATTCGAGTGATATCTGGTGAGTGTGTATATTTTTAGACGAGTACAAATCCATGACAAATATATTCTTGGGTTAGGTCAATTGATCCAATCTAGTGGCAAAATCAGAAATTTTCTCAAGGACTCACAAATTTATGTATTTACATGGTAATTCCTTCTTCCCCGGGGGGGTAGTATTATATATATTATACATGTAAATATAATATATATAATATTTATCATTTTACTATTTGATATTATATATATATGTTATATACTTTTACTATATTTGTCTATTATAAAATGTATTATATATTACTAAAGATATTATATTATGTATATAATATCTTTTTTAATCTTTTCCCTAAAGGGTCCAATTGACCACCTTATGGTACAAGTGGATCAACCCTTGATTTAATCAGTAAACTATTAGATCAGTGATATAAAAGACATCAAGATGGATATGGAATACGAGATAGTGGATATTAATTGATTTCTAAGAACGTGTTTGTTAAAAGGTCTATTGTTTAGGGATGTGTCAAGTCACCAGTATGCTTGCATGTCCACAAAAAAGCCACGGTACATCATAATTGACAAACCAAACAAAGTGCAACTGTAGTAACAACATATTGGGGGACTTAAATGCAAGAGGGAAGAGTTGAACCCAAGACGGACACTATTGGAGAATGAGTCCAATAATGTATATCATGCTTCACATAAAACCAAGATTTTTTTTACAAGTACCACAACACAAATAAGAATTACTCAATTAACATTTCCAACACCTTGGAAAGGTGTTGTTTGACCCCGTGATTTTTTAGCTGAGCTTTTCACAAAAATTTTGTTCCATCCAAGCTGATTCTTCTCTTTAATTTCTATCCATTAGACACCTAATTGTTATATAGTTTAGGGATACCCAGCTTTATCAACAATTTCCTCAGATTGTCACAACTGAGTTACAACACCTCTAACTACAGAGGCCTTTTCATGGATCTTTCTCACTAAGTTGATTTTTAAAAAATTATCGATGCATGAAGTGGATAAATTTCTGCAGGTGAATTTTCAGATGAATTCATCAATCTTATTCTTATGTTCTCACTATTTATACTAGTGTTTCAGGTAGATTTGAGTAA
Source organism: Panax ginseng (assembly GCA_020205605.1). NCBI lineage: Eukaryota > Viridiplantae > Streptophyta > Magnoliopsida > Apiales > Araliaceae > Panax > Panax ginseng. The sequence goes on along the minus strand of CM035149.1, from coordinate 16,927,422 downwards.
TTCAAGTTTTTACCCCCCCCCTTTTTTTTCTAAAGTTGTTCTTCTCTTCTCTTATTTCAGTCCGTAGTAATGCAAAGCATTCAAGCATACAGAAAAGGCAACAATTACAAGGTTGATAACAGAGTTAGGCTGAACAACATTGGCGTTGTCCCAGTGGCAAGGGGACGCATTGTGACTAGACATTTGAAAATGTTCACCTTAGTGGAATTGAGGTGCGCAACAAGAAACTTCAGTCCGGATATGCTATTGGGTAAGGGAGGCAATGGAAGGGTTTTCATGGGTTGGGTTAATGAGAAGACATTCGCCCCCTCAAGGGCAGGCCATGGAATGACCATTGCCATTAAAATATTCAATGGTTGTGAAGGACATAAAGATATGGAGGTATTTTGACTTCAAATAACTTGATTAAATTACTAAAGAGAGTTAAAATTAAACTTCATGATTGAAATTATTTCCTAGAGAAGATACAATGGTTGTGAAGGTCATAAAGATATCAGGTATTTTGACTTCAAATTACTTATTATTAAAGAGAGTTAAAATTAAACTTCATGATTGAAATACTTTCCTAGAGAAGATATAATTTTTGAATATATCCATTTTTTACTTTCTTACATGATTTTTATAAGAAAATATTATTAACATATTCATCTAAGAATTTTTGTATCACTTTTTTTTTTATAATTTCCATATGAATCTCGATTTTAAATCTGTTGATATATATATATATATATATATATATATATATGTATAAATGTGATTGGTATATATCTTAAATGATTCGAACAAATGGCTTCTTGGTGTAATTCAATATATTGGAGTTGTACTGTATTCTTGAAATGTTATTTGGTGGGATTGGTTTAGAATTTATTATCTTTAAAAGTTATCTCCATAAAAAAGTTATCTAGACAAACTTGAATTGCTGATGTGCCACAAACTGTGTGTTTGAGAGAGAGGTTTGTTGCATATGAAAAGAATTAGGCATGGTCTGCTGTCATATGAAAAAATTCATCCAATTTATGTTGTTGGGGGAGATAAATTATGCGAAGAGAATACAATGTGGAAAATAAGAGAGAATATTCTTAGAGTGGTGCCTGTGACAAGCACATAAATTATGCGTCATGGAAATATGTGACGTTATTCAAATCTTACTTTAGAGTAGTTGATCTAATTGAGAGTTCTTTTCATTTTGTGGGTTAAGACGGAGGTGGATCTTTATGGGAAATTTCACCATCCCAATCTTGTTAAGCTTTTGGGTTTCTGTTAGGATGATCAGGAATTCATCCTTGTTTATGAACACATGCAAAATGGATGCTTGGAAAGATACATCTACAAAGGTGAGGATTATTTTATAACTCCACATAGTTTTAAATTAAATTGATAATGAAGAGCCCAACTCATTTTTTTAGAGTTTTTGAATTTCTCTAAGCTTATATTTAGCTTAAAAAGGTGAAAAGCAAAATTTACTTGAAATGACTGTGATATAAACATATAAGTTATGTATTTTGCAGATTACGCAGAACAACTTTCATGGGTTGTTTGGCTCAGAATATTGATAGGAGCAGCTCAATTTCTTGCTTTCCTCCATACTGCAGAGCAGCAAATCATTTGCACCTACTTTAAGCCCTGTAATATATTGCTGGATGGGGTACATTGAATGGTTTTGTTAATTTATTGTAATTAAATTTGAAGCCAATTTGGTCAGAGGCTAGTTTTTAGCTCTCAACCATTTGCTTTCATCATGTTTTGTAATTTATTTTTCAGGACTTTAATGCAAAAATTGTGGATTGTGGACTGGCAAGATTTGGTCCCGCAGATGGCGATACGCTCATAACATCACCGCAGGTTCAGGGTACCAGTGGCTATTTATCTCCTGAATATGTGGAAGCTGGTCAGTTACCTTATTTTCCTCTTATCCTCCCCCACCCCAAATAACAGCCTGCTCACATATGATTAATTAGGTCAAATTTTCATACCTTAGAACCAAGCTAGTTGAGGTCTGAATGTAAGTTTTGACTGAGGGTGAGTTGCGTTTTGTATAACCTTATGATACGCAATACGCATCTTACGATACGATACGATACGTAAACCATTTGATACGTATTGCAAGGTGAATCGAAAATGACAGTATATTCTACGATTCAATTACAATTCGATATGATTCTTACGAAACAATACAAATTGCAAGATACTTTTTAAAGTTCAGCAACCGATTTGAAAAAGTTTTATGTAGAACTAAAAAAGTAAAAACAAAACTTTTAAGCCTCCTACCATTTCAAATGAAGAGGTTTTTTAGTATAAACATATTTTATATCGCTTGATGAGCCTTTAATCACTTTTTAAAGATTTATATCTCTTTAGAATGTGACTTTATTTTTCTCACGTCACTTTCTATAAGCAGATACATAAATTCTCATTTGTTAATTTGAATTATTCTCTTTTGTGTTATAGATAAAAGGTGAATCTGAATTTTCGTTTTCTGTTGTTACTTTATAAAAACTACTAAAATAATATCTAATAAATCAATTTAGAGTATTTTGGCTACTGTCTAACTTTAAAATTTATTTTTAGTCTAATAATATTTTCTTAATTAGTTTTATATATAGTCAAGCTAATATGCTTGATTGTCCAATAAATTGTGTGTTTTTTATGTTTATATATCACATTTTTCATATCGTTTCCGTATAGTATGATACAATTCACGACATTTCGATGGAAATGATGAAACACAATGTGGGGGTGTTCGATACACGATATGATTTGACAACTATGATAACCACTTTTTTCCAGTATGTTAAGTCCGAGTATTGCTATGGTAACAAAACAGTTTTACAAAAAATAACTTACAAAATAATATGGTGAAATATAATCAATTAACGATGGACCTTGTGATAATAACCAACCGCGACTAAGCACATCATTTTATATCCATCTTTAGTAATCGTTCTTAAGTCACCAAAGTATTATTGGTTAAGTCTACACAGGTTTCACCTGTAATCAGTTAATGATCCACCATATATGGGTTAGCCTAGTGATAATAACCAACCACATCATTTTGTATCCATCTTTAGTAATTATTCTTTAGTCACCAAAGTATTATCGGTTAAGTCTACACAGAAGGGAAGATAGGAAATTAGTCTGTTTCAGACCTACTCATTGTTGATTTCTATTATAAGCATATTATAAAATAAAATTAGACCTTGATGAAAAAATATTCTCCAAATAATCCGGCACCAGCAGATTATCGAAATCTTCTAAAGCTGGTAGCTATATGCCTATACAGGCATGTTAGAAAGCTCATCTTGGTGGGATTATTGTATGTATACTTAATCTTCTATGCTAGTACATTTGATGTTAGAAACATGAAGGTATTATAACTTTCAAATCTGATCACCCAGTTTCTGTACAACTTAATCAGCCAAATCCTCTGGATATCCATTTGCTTGCTGTAGTAATTCATATATCATAGATTTATAGTATAATAAAGCATCCACAAAAAGACCTTTTGATCTCTTATACAACTGTTTTTGTTGGGACTCTGTTTAATGAAACCCCACAAATGCTTAGACTGAAATTTAAGAACTGATGATATACATGCATTTGAGAACATATAAAGCTATCACTTAAACAGATAATCTACTTGAAATTTATAGTTAAAATAACTTGATTATCACTTACCATATACTGCCTCCATTTTGAATTATAAGATCAATATTAACTTTCTAAATTAAAATTTACATGATTCATTTAAGTTTTGAAAACAATAAATCTTATAACTAGTATTACTTTTTTGATAGTTCATAATATTTATAATTTTACTGACACAAAACTAGATGGATTTATGTCAATTTTTAGTTTGAAAATGTTTAAAATTGACATTTAAAAAGTCAGTATTGATCTTATAATTTGAGACGGAGGTAGTATTTCTTAGTCAGGTTGCATCATTTTCAGTCACAAATTCATAACATATCCTCAAGTGGTGTTTCATTATTTAAAATATTATGAACTAAATTCTCCTAGTATGCTTTAAATTCCTATGCTTATATTTTAATATAGCAGGTGCTTAGTTTGTGAAGAAATGTGTATGCATATGTAAACGGTTGTCTGCTACTTAATTGTATACTAGTTGTAAATGCTGCATGATTTAAAAATGGAAAATCATGTTAATCAAATAATCCAACTGGGCAGGTCGTTTGAGTGTGAAGAATGATGTTTTTGGTTTCGGCGTGCTCTTGTTGGAAATACTCACGGGCATGCGGGTGATTGATTTTGATCGGAGCCATAAGAAGCACAATTTGGTGGATTGGACTAGACCTCTCTTAGCCGATAAAGGAAAGGTGAAGAGAGTAATGAACCCAAAGCTGCTGGAGCATGACCCTTGTCTGGAAGGTACAATTCTATCAGCTGTACCTGCACTTATACTAAAATGTCTTGATCGTAAACCTGAAAACCGCCCGTCGATGATGGAAGTCTTGGAGACTTTAGAAGAAATTAATACCTTCACAAGATAATTGCTGCTTTACATTGGTGAGAGAATTGTTAGATGATGAAGTTAAAGGTCAACTCCAAAGCCACTTCTAGGAGTATGAGGCATCCTGATCCTGATGCTCAATTCCATGGGTGAAACACCTCAAATTGTGTGCAACTTATGATATCTACTTTCATTGTATTTGGTGGATTGGGGAGTACTGAGTAGTACTTTTTTATATCTATGTACAAAGTACAAGTTCTTGTGTATGCATGTGTTATATTCAACAGTGTTTTGCATAAAAAATTGATATTTTCACATGATGAATTTACCGAAAGAATGAAATGGATATTATTCAAAAAAAAAATGAAAGCATGGATACAATTCAATTATTTTTTTTCGAGGAATGAGTCATTCCCCTTACATAACATGAGACTGAAAATATAAAATAAAATAAAAGGACTGAAAATATAAAATAAAATAAAAGGAGAAGAGGATACCGTTAGCATTGTACTTAATTTATAAATCAAAATATATAAATCTCATTTCTATGCTCATAATCCAACAATCATTGAAAATTACCAAGAACTAGCTTAGTCTAGCATGAAAATGAGTAGGAATGTTGATTAAAACTCAGGCAGTGTCTAATCAACTCCCGCTATTAGCAACTTTTATCATCAAGTAGAACCAAGCTTATTTCCAGGTAATGAAAAAAAGAGTAAAAATATACACCTGGGACACCAGTATTATTAAAACATTGCTTCTCTCTTCCTTCTCTAATACTTTGAGGACTAAAAGATAGATGAGATTGACACTAACATATGATTAAACCGATATGGCTTCAAATCTGTCCCAGAATGACCTCGCCACCAGAAACCTTAAACTCGGATGGAGCTTTCTCCACATTAAGAAGCTTAACCTTTCCATCAACCACATAAGCAGACCATCTGCACAATAATTTAGGAAGTATTAGCAACATATGTAAACATCAATTTAAAACTAATACGTTAAAAACATGGGATCTGACAACCAGGGAAGAATAACAAAGCAGGCTTGTATAAGCTATCATTGATATGGAATATAAATATTATACCTATGCGAGCGAGGCCCCAACAAAGCAGCCGATAGATCAATTCCCAAGTCCAGTGTTTTGTTGAAGCTCCCATCAAAGTCACCATAAAACTCGATCTATGCAGAACAATATAACAAAAGATGCTTGCTTCAGCTAATCATTGCAGATCATATCAGCCCTCAAAGACGGTATAAATTAGATTATATGATCCATGTTTCTGGATTTATGTAATCGACTAATATTGAGCATCCTCGTTTAAATGAACCCAGGATACGGTTGGCATGAAAAGAAGAAAAATTCCACACCGAACTGAGAAATCAAACTGGTGAAAATACACAAGTGTAGAAGTGCATCATCCTCTATTTTAGCCAGAAAACATTCAAAATATTTGGCAACAAAAGAATCCAATTCAGCACCATATTTGGCATAGTGTAAACATAAGGAGAATCCAACCTTGATCCCAGCACCAGTTTGGGTTTGGGGCATAGTGTCCATAGTTCATATACTAGCTTTCGATGGATCATATTCAAATATTGGTTTGATCCATGCTAGTAAGTAAAATAATGCCATCCAATTAAATGTCAATTTATATTACATCCTAAATGTAGTGGATGAGCATATTCAAACGATTTGAAAATAAATAGTGACAATTCAAAGTCAAAATATTACATCAATCATGAAAACTATTTGTCTTTAGTTCAACTAGGTACAACAAAGAAAAATGCCATTACAGCCGTGATGAGTAATGGGTTATTACATCAATCAATATTTGAATATAATGAATATAATGAAAACCCAAATTGTCATACCGACATTTTTCAAAAAATCAAATAGCTGCCCTAATGAAATAACACCACTAATGCTCCATTATGTCTGGATGGACAAACCAAATGCTAATAGATTGCTTTCACGCAGTGGGTCATTGCATAGCCTTATTACGTTGATGTGACCCAATTCAAACTGGCTTTTATGTAGAGTTCGGATTGCATCAAATCACCGTAATAAGTCCATAATTCAATAAGTCATTACGTGAAACCAAATTATTTTTTTTTAGCTCATTATGATGTCTTAAAATCATGAGTGTATACATCACATCAATGTGGGCGATCATTTTCATTATTATCCCCTCCAAAGGATGCATAAGACCATAAAACTCCCTACCACAATGGCGCAAAGAACAAACATCAGTGACATTCATTGATGTGACATTTTGACTTTGAATTTGCACTATTTATCTACAATCTTAAATTCAGTGAAACAAACACAATTTAGGATATAAGGCAATGGCATTATAGTTAATATAATTGTTACACAAGCCCAAGTAAGAATAGTTGATTTTGAAAGGTTGAAGAGGAGGGCATTTGAAGGCATATAATGAAACAAACACTAATATTTTCTTATTCCTACACAATTTTTCTCCATGTCTTTTAGGGGTAGCCTAATTTTAGAAATTTTGGTGCTTTCAATGTAAAAAATAGACTTGAAGGAATAACTTACAACTTCTTTGGCTTGTAGTTTCTCTGCCCAGCCATTCATAACATATGGATCATTAACAGCTACACATATCACCGAATCAATTCCTTTGGCCTTGAAGTTGTCAATGTTGTTCTTGTAACTTGGGACATGCTGAGCTGAACAAACGCCCGTGAATGCACCCTGAAAGATGTTAAACCATTTGTCATGATACTGGGGAATGAAGAAGATCCAGACTCAATATATATAAACAGAAGTCAATATTACTGAAACCAGGACCTCCAAAACACATCTTAACCACGAGTAACGCCTATTTTTATTGGTACGAAGTATAAACAAACATCATTTAAGAATTCAAGATGAAATGTACTGGCAATTCTTATCAAGATCTGATCATTGGAACTTCTATCAAAGATCAGCTAATCTTTAAGAATCTACTATTAATTTGCAGGAGTATCTCATATTCTTGGAAACTAATCAGAGGTCCTCAAAGTGGAAACTATACTAAAAATTAATTATCTGTAAATATGGCATCCCATCTTTTAATCAAGTCTATAATATGTGAATAATAGGTAAAGCTCTCATACTATTTTACGGCAATTTAACATACTCCATTCTAAAGAAAAGTTCCAAATCAATACTCAAACTTTTGAAGGAAATTTTGACGGTATAGTAAACAGTAATCAATTGCCAAAATCAAAACTTAAAAAGGATATCATTAGATTTAATACCTTAATTTTTAGAGTATACCCTTTTCTCTAAGGTCTTGAGAAGGAAGGATGAACTTATAATTGAGGATGAAGAGAGCAATATTAGTATATTTCCATTTTTTTAAGCTCTGATTGTCTGATAACCAAAAGTTTAAAATTCTATTGCTAGAATTAAATTTGATCTTTAGACCGCTAAAGGTACATCTAATCCAAGAAAAGTCAATAATGTTGTTCAATTTTTACATCTTAAGAAACTGTAATTGCTATATGCAGAAGCCAGAAGGTCTACTTATTCTTTTAGTTCCTTCCCTTCAACTATTTCCTAAACTCATACATTCATTTCAATTAGATAACATTTCAAATTAGAAGCAACAATTTTTACATAAGATTATTAACTGACAGTAAACTAAGATTGTAATACATACAATAACCTTTATATATATAATATATGCAAGGATTTAAAACCAAAAAAAAAACGCTAATATTACAAAGATAACTTACAGGGAGGCCAAAGATGACGACTTTTTTGTCCTGGATCAAAATTGAATTAAAAAATTAATTAGTTCACATAAACCCTACACTAGGCTAGGGGTCTAAAACGAAGAGTTAACTTTTCTAATAAATGGATTAACAAATAGAGAAAATCTAAGCTCTGAAATTGAATAGAACCTTGAAAATGTCTTTGAGAGAGGTAGTGGCGAACTTAGAGGAGACGCCTTCGTCCCAAGTTCTAGCCTTCTGAAGGGAAACACTCGGTGAGGCCGATACCAGGTCTGTTCCTTCCGCAACAGAGGCGTAGCCTCTCAGGGACCCTCCGATTCGTAGACTTAAGGCTATTGACTTGACCACCGCCGATCGTCTCAACACTGCAGAAGCCATCGTTAAATCTTTACTTTCTCACTCCTGTCTTGGATTCTTCTTCTCTGTTATTTGCTAATTTTATTGAGGTTAGTATTTAACCAATGCCAGGTGTATATGAAATGGGCCTTAGTTTGTTAACCTAACGAGCTTTTGGGCCAGATTGCACTATCCTAGATTGACGTCCAAGCGGGTATTAAAGGTCGTAAAATGACCAGGTTGAGTCAGTATTGAGTTATTGATTTAATTAATAAAATTTACGATATAAAATAAAGTTGATTGAGGCTCCCATCGAAGTGAAAGACGCGATTCTAATCGAGCTTGAGCAATTTGAACTTTTGAAGCGAATATGATTCAGTATCAATAAAAATTATAATTTAAGGAGGTTCGAGTAATTTTCGAACTTAAAAATTTTAAAATTTGACTCATTTTTATTTCATTTATGAATCAATTTTTTCGAATCGAATCGAATCAAAAATTACTCATTTTACGACATTAGGTATTATCCACTAGTAATGTATAGTTCTTATCCTTCTTTTTGGGTGGTGTTTGGAAGGGTTTTATTTTATTTTTTATTTTTCTTATTTATTTATTTTCGTGTTGTATTGTATATCATCCATGGTGGGTGATGTGGTGTTTGGAAGTTGGAACTAAAGAAAAGGAAGAAGAAATTCAAATGGAAAACTGCAAAGAAACTAATTACACTTGATTTAAGTGGGATTTTTTTTTTACACTTGATTTAAGTTTTGTACAAATAGTTATAATCATAAGACCCATGTGCCAAATATGAATGGTTATAACAAGTCTTCACTACCAGAGTTTAATACCATCTAATTATGTGAAATATTTTACATTATATATATATATGTGCGCGAGATTAATAAAGATATTCAAATTTCCATATTTTTTTTATCATTTTCATTTTTTATTATAAATTTATCAATTTATTTTGTCTTTCTATTTTTAACTTTTTTGAAGCTACGGAATATATATTATATGAAAAAGTACAACTAGTTATCCCAGCTCGATTAGCCTTTTATGAACGTTCGCTTGATGAACTGAAGTTTAAGAAACTTTGAAACTATATAAACATCAAATCAATATCCAGCCAGCCCTAACAATGTCCTTAAATTGTACTATAACACCAGGCAAAGCACCAAACTTAGGTACGTTTGTTTTAAAAAAAAATCGTTTCAAATGAGTTTGTACTAAACGGTTTCGTCCATTTTTTTTGGCTGAGCGGTTAAATGAACTTTTTTTTTTACAATATTAAATATTATATAAGTAATATTAAATAAATTTACAACATTTTTTTAGAAGAGAATAATAATAAAAATATATTATTCAGATGTTTCAGATATATTAATTATTAAACGATTTAATTTTTTCATATTCAGATTCATTTAATTTTTATCAAACACCCTTATTAGATAAAAGCACAAGGAGATGTGAATACCTAGAACAACTAATTTCAACTAATTTTCCTCCATCCTATACCAAATATCTATAGGATCAGACATGCAAAGCAGAACAACACCTGTTTGCACCCCCAACAATTATGAAGATCAGTCACCAAAAAAACCAAAAAACCCAGCATCAGTTTTTTTTATAATGCAGTTATACAATCAAGAGCTCATTTAACCCTTGTTACATGTGTCCAGTCACCTGTCATCAATTCTAGTACATTCCCGCCAAAGTTGTAGAAAATAAACAGAGAAGCCTGCCACAACAAAAATATGTTTGATTTTCTCACCATTAGAGATCATGTAAACAATAAACTATGTTACATACTGATACACTAGTTAGTATAAATAAGAGATTAGCATATTCATGTTGCATACTGATTACATTGGCTGAGAAACATTGACACAATCAACCATCTATCAAGTCATGAAGAATGTAAAAAGCTTGGAAAGATTCAAATCCTGGGATAGAGTGAACGCCCCGGGTCCACAATTTATTGCCCAAAGCTGGTCTTCAAGTCCCCAAATTCAACCACGATTGCCTTTTTCAGGGGATGTTTGGAGGACAAAAGGTGATCACTGGAAATGACAGATGAATCAAGAACACTGCATACCTGTTGTGAAGCACCAGAAGACCAGAAACCTGAAAATAATAATTAAAACAAAATAGGAAAATTAAATTATTATGCAACCAACACAGTCCGCTCACTGTCTGAGATAAAACTTGTAATATAATGGATAAAGAAAGAAATATGCTGCGCCTCAAACCAAACAAATCAGTCTAACTAGGGAAAAGATTCTGTTATCTTTGATTCCTTAAAAATGTAAGATACTGAAGAAATAAGATCAACCCTGTAGTAATATCAGAAATGGCCGAACTATGTAGCTCAAATTGCAGGAATTGATTAATACTTGGATCTGGTTTTAACTAGCAAAACCTAATTTTAGGATGGATAATTGTAGTTTCAGTAAGAAAGGAACTTACGCAGCTGTCGTTGTATCATGCATATACCTAACCAAGAGTACATATTCTCATCCAAAGGACATGTAAACTCAGTTTTATCTATGGACACTACTGTTCTTAGTGCACTTAAAAGTTTCCACTGGAGCAGAAAAGTAATGAACCAGGCAGTTTCATAATATTCTACTGTAACATACTTTCAAAAGGTTGGTCTACTATAAAATACTTACTATCTCTTTTGTGCATGCCACTTCTCTATGCTTCCATACCAATTCCACTGAAAACATAGGGCTGCAACACGTAATATACCAGCAGCAACCACCTCAACAAATGCCATCAGGAATGATCTCTGAGGAGATAAACCAGCAGTTGCTATGGACAGCATGAATCCTTCAAAGTTGCAGGGCACAATAAAATTCCCAGACTTTATACCGCTTAAAGCTTTTTGGGCAACTTTATCAGGTTTCATCGTCCCAGAGGAAGCTGCTATTATACTCGTAAGCTGTGGTCTTCTCTTGTTTTCTGCAACAAGCACATATATTTAAGAGAGTGAAATGGGAGAACCACGAGAGAAATTTATATTTCAGAACAGGAAGAATACGCATACAGATTAACCCAGAAGCATTGGTAGCAGTTCCTAGATACAAGGTAACTAGGACAACCATTTCAACTCAAACAAATTAGGAGGGCTTCACCTTAGCGCTTTCAAAAATGTAGACTAATATGAGTCTTGTACCATGATTTGCTATTAACTTATCCATCACCATCTGATTTGTATATTCTTGCTTTAGCAGCACAGCCTAGGGAGGCATATCTATGACTTAAAAGATATAACCAAAACATAGATTTATAATTCTTCAATTTTGTAAATTGTTTTCCTTCTTTCAGAAACTAGAATGCCATCAATGAAAGAATGGAGGGATAAATAAAAAGTACAATGAAAGTATACACCAAGAGATACCTTTCCTAACATTTCTTAGAGAAGCTCAAAACAAAAAGCTAAAAAAAGTGATAAAAACTGAAACATAAAAAGAATATTAATTTTTAGGCTTCAGATTAACTAATGACATATGTACATGAACTAGACTATTACACATTAAAAAATTTTAACTTTACATTTGTTATTTAATATAAAAATTATTCATTCTCAAGAAAGGGGGACAAAAATGCCCTTCAGATAAATGAAAAAGGTGAGAGTAGTGTCAACAACAACACACAATAGAATGCCAATAAAGCTACTTCAAAAAATAATGTTAAATATTCTTTACTGCATCTAATGACACTGATAGATTCACTGATTCTTTAAAATTTGTCAATTGAGAAACAAGTATGCACAACCAGAATAAACTCTATCTGTTAGGATCAGCAGTGGAAACTAGTGTAGCTCTACAAAACTGCACAAAGTCATTTTAGATAAATTATGCATGCAATAAATAGAGCATGATTTCTAGCCAAAGTTTTCAAACCTTCCTCCAATCCAGGGGTTTCGGTGTCTGGAGGAAATATTAGTGAGACGTGAATGTCTTCTGCAATAACCTCTTGTTGCAGTGCTTCTGCCATACCCCTGAGGGCAAACTTACTGGCCGAGTACGCTGTGTAACCATAAATACCCACCTAACAAAAAATATGGTTCAAAGAATCTTGATAGAGTGCTAATAAACAACAGAAATATAACATCTTAAACCTATATACAAATAACTTATTGGACCTGGGAAGTGTAAAAAAGAAGTAGCAGCTTAAAACGTTGTATTAGTCCACATACCAAATAGGACATGCTGAAATTTTATTTATTTTCCATTGCACCATAATTTCCTTAGTTTTAATATAAAAGAGCATTTAACATATAAGAATTCAGGGAAAAACAACACTCATGAGGATCATGCACAAGGCTACTACTATACCACGGTTGGATGGTGGTTTTTCAAACTGAACTGTCCATAGGTTGCGGTTAAATGATTAATGAGCAAAAAACATGAGACATATTACAATTGTTTTTTCCTTATTGGGGATACAGAATAAGGATTCATTTTTGCACTACTACTGCTTCCATTTTTAGATAAAGCAACAATTACTCAACTAGTGTACTTTGATGATTTCTCATGCATTTTGGACTTCCTATTAAATAGGAATCTTCAGATTTGTGAATGCAAAAACAACAAAGTAAGTAAATGTGGAAATGCTAAACTGCCAATCATTCAAAAATTAAAACTTTGAAGCCTAAGTCCTCAATACAACTTCAGGAATAATAACTATAGCTTAAATGTCAAGAATATTGAGAACAATTTTCTCCAAAGGGAAGGTCCAAAACAGCTCATTTCCAATTTAATATTGAAGTTCCCCAAAAATAATCAATTTACATAACAAAATCAATCATTTAATCACTATATAAAATCAATGTAAAGTTCAATTAGCATCAATTACCCCAACAAGAATTCCCAAATTTCAATCCATTCAGCAGTAAAGTATGAAACTTTCAAAGTATTTTAGCATCACTAACATACACACAAAAATGTATGAATGAATTGCGTATATAAAAATACCTGACCAGCCTGGGAGGAAATAATAGCAATGGAAGCCGGTCCACGATCGGACCGGTTTTTCATTCCAGGTAAAGCGGCTTTTATCAAATGAAACGTTCCAATCACATTCACATCAATCATAAACTTAAATTCCTCCAATTCCTGAGTCTCCAGTTCTTGCGGTACAAACACACCTTGATTACACACCAACACATCGATAGGCCCAGCCTCATCCACGGCACTCTTGACCGCGTCGTATTCACGGACGTCGGCGTTGAAAACCGCGACGTCGATTCCGGTGGAGAGACGGATCGCCTGCTTCGCTTCTTCGAGCTTGTCACGGTTCCGCGCAAGGATCGAGACGTGGGCGCCCTCGGATGCAGCCTGGTGGGCGAGGGCCAGGCCGATGCCGCTCGATCCGCCGGTTATAAACACGTGGCGTCCCTTGATTGGGATCTTAACTGGATGAGGTCGAACTATTAGAAAGAGAAGAAAGAGGAGAGAGAAAGGGAAGAGGACGAGGAGAGAGAGTAGAACGAGGCTTAAGTCCGCCATTTCCAAAGTAGCTCTGTGTTAGCTTTCGGCAACAACAATCGGGTAATAAGTTTGTTAATTTTGCCCAGGAGTAAAGCGACACCGTTTCTATGTTTGCAGAATATATGGGCTGATTTTAGTAAGTGTTGTCTGATTTATTTAGTAAATGTTTGGAAAAATTACATATGTTAGTACCTTTTAGAAAATATTTATAAAAATTTTACATCTATAAAATAATTATAAAAATATTACATTTTTTTAATTTTATTTACAATATTATTATAATTATAAGTCCTTAATTTAAGAAATTAATAATATTAATGGGGGTATGTTTTTTGAAATGCGTGATAACCGTCATCTATTGTCTATGTAGGACTCTTCGTCTTCGTCTTAAGACACTTTACACACTGAAACCCTCTTTTCTCTTTTCTTCGTGTTTCAGTATTCTCCATTGATCGTTATCGAAGTTCATAGCCATTTCGTTACCATCGTTGTTACTTGTTTTCGTGATTACACAGTGTTCCAGTTGGTTTATTCTTCTTCGTTATCGATTCTGGTTGTGTATATTTTCATGTCAGTTATTTTGATATAGTTTAACATATTATATATTAATGTAGTTTATCAGTCGAATGTAGTATTGATTGTTATGTGGATTTGTGTTATTTTTTATGTTTTGTATAAAATGGTTGATACAAAGAAGAAGGATGGGAAGAGGAAGAGAATATCGGAGCGTGATTCTGTCAAGGACGTGAAGAAGTTTGCTGTGGATAGGAGGGGGAAGGAACATGATGTAGGTCAAAAATCGAGTAAGAATGAGAATAATTTGGTGATACATAGTGATATCAAGCATTCTCGAAGTCTGCGATTAGATTTCGAGTTTGATGTTCCTGTAATTAAGGCCAAAGGTCAAGTGCTTATCTAGAATATAATTCCAACACAGAGAATTTTAAAGGTGTGTTAATTTAAATTTTCTTATGGTTACCATTATATAATTATTTGGTTAATTATTAGTATGTATTTAGTTCTCGTAAGTTTTATTATTTGGTTACTTATTAGTATGTATTTAGTTATTTGTAAACTTATAATGATTTGGTTACTTATTAGTATGTATTTAGTTCTTTGTGATATTATATTAGTTTGTTACTTTTATAGTTTGGTTACTTATTAGTATGTATTTGGTTACTGTAAAATCATAATTATTTGGTTACTTATTAGTATGTATTTGGTTACTATAAACTTATAATGATTTGGTTACTTATTAGTATGTATTTAGTTCTTTGTGATATTATATTTTGTTCTTTGTTATATCGGGTTTAGTTACTACCATATTACAGTTTGGTTAGTATTTTGTATTATTTGATTTATGTTATTGTTCCATTGAAGTAAGCTTATTATTTTGATACCATTTATGTTTTCTTAAGTTGGGACTTTGGTTACCTTGTTATGTTGTTATGTTTAATATGTTTTTGCCTAGTATACATGTTTTAATAAACTGGGTTTAGTGTATATGTTGTTTATGTATACCATTAAAAGATGGTTTGGTTACCATCATAGAATTAATCGATTACTTGTTTAGTATGTATTTGGTTAATGGGTTTACTGTATATTTTGTTTTTGGTATAAATTTTTCTTATATTGGTTACTAATAACTGTTCAATTCTGGTTTTGTGTATTTACAGTTATGGGATCTTTACTATGAGGAATGCAACAGAAAATTCACTGGAAAAGTAATATATTGGTGTGACATGGAAGTCCCCATCATTATTGCCAAGAAATTGAATGAAAGTCAGCTAGAGAAATTTAGGGCAACATGTTTTGGAAATTTTTTGGAGTTTGGTGAGCATCAAAAATATTCACAGATTATTCAACATGCTCTTGTAAGGGAGGTTCACCAAAGGGATGATGGTGAGATGTGATTTTTGTTTGGGGAGAAAAGGGTTAGGTTTGGGTTGCCTGAGTTTTGTATGATTTCTGGGTTGAGATGGCAAGGCAATGATGATATAAGTGCATATAAAGGTATGCAGAATCTGATTATTAAAATTTTCTTTGAAATTTGAAGTTTCATTACTCGTAGTAGTATAGGTAGTAGGTATTAGGAAGGCTTTTTTTGATGACGATGATGAGGCTATTAGGATGTCATTGATTTTTTTGGTGTTTAATTTTATTCTTTCAACAGTTTTTGAAAATTTTGTTGATGGGGCAATGGTCAATTTTTTATGTTATGGTGATGTTAGCAGTTTTCCTTGGAAAAAAGTTGCGTTTGAAATGACAAAGTACTCTTTGTCAAATGCTTTGAAGGGGCATATAACGAAAGGAAGGAGTGGTGGTTCGACATATAATTTCTACAAGGACCATTATATTAAATTGTATAAGTTGAATGGTCTTCCATATGTATTTCAAGTATTTATGTTTGAAACCATTTCAACTTTCAAAGCTTGCGGTATATGCAACGATGAGCATCTGTTGGATATCCGTTTATGTAGATGAAAGGAGCTAGTGAAGTCCCCTTCAAATGACAAGTTGAATGATCTGGTATTTTGTTCTGGACAGGTATGCAATTTACTACTAATAATGCAATTGGTTACCTTTAGTTAATTATTTGGTTACTGATTATTTTTCTGAAGTTTACTATTAACATAGTAGTTAGTTACCTTTATATACTAATTTAGTTACTGATTATATTATGTGTATGTTAACAATAAAAATGTTGTTGGTTACTAGAATATACAAAGTTTGGTTACCTGTATACATTTAGTTGGTTACTAATTTATATATATTTGGTTACCAGTATATATGTTTTTGTTTACTGATTATGTTTTATGATTCTTTATTTTATCTTTTTGTTATTGTAATTGTATAATATTTGTCAGATGTTATACTGAAGTGTACTTATTATTTTTCAGCTGAGGGTAAAAAGTTTGATTCCCACGGCTGAGGAGAATGAACGACTTGATTTGGGCGGGTTTCACTTTTTCAATGGGAAGGATGCTGACAAAAAGGTTGAAAAAGAGGTGAAGGATGACAACATTGGATTTGATATATCGGACATTAAAGATGCAATTGATACACGGTTACGGCCGTTGGAGAAAAAAGTTTCTGAAATTAAGAAAGACGTTGTAAAATTACGGGCTGATATTAAGGATGAGATACAGATTTTACACGTTCAACTATGCAGAGACTTTAGGTTAATTATTAGAGATGAGTTACGTGGGATCAAAGATGGTGGGGTTAAAGAAGTTAATAGTGATTCTGATGATGAGTCTGATTCTGATGAGGGTGGTGATGTTGATGATGATGATGAATCCGATGAAGCTGATGAAGCTGATGATGTTGTTGATGAGGATGCTAATGTTTCTAAAGGTAATAATAATAATGATGATGAGGTTAGTGATGATGAGTTGAAAGCTGATGAGAAGAATGATGATGTTGAAAATGAAGCTGATGATTTTATGGTTGAAGACCGTCATGTTGTTGAGGGTGGTTCAAAACTAAATAAAAATAAATATGGTGATGATGTGTCGGATTTTGTTGAGAAGAAGGATGGGAATGAATTTGAGTATGGTAATGAAGTTGAACGTGATGGTATGGTTGAAGAACATCATGAAATAATAAGTAATGATGATCAAGAAAATGTCAAGGTTAGAAATTTTGTTTGTTTTGCTTTGTGTTAGATGTCTTTTTCTTAATGATTAATTGGTTGTTTTGTATTTTGCACAGATTGTCAAGAATGATGACATGCCAACTTTTGACATATTAAGCCAGTGCACTGGGAAAGAAATTGTTGTTTATGTTGCTGCTGAGGTTAGTGTTATAACGATTACATGCTTTAGGTTTTGGTTACTGTTATACCAGTACATGCTTTAGGTTTTGGTTACTGTTACAATTTTACACAGTAACCAACTCATAAATATATAGTAACCATTATAATGTTTCACAGGAACCAAATCAAAGATTAGTTAAGTAATAAGTATAATGTTTCATAGTAACTAATAATACGCATTAGAGCAAGAACTAATCATGCATTAGAAAGAACTAATTCAAAGATTAGACGGTATAATGTTACACACGATAACTAAGACATCATTAGATAGTATATTATTGTTACCCCTTTATGTCAATATAAGCAGGGGAATAAATTTGAGGCGTAAAACATGATTGCATTTAGACAAAGAACTAATAGAGCATTAGACAAAGATAATGTTACACAAAGAATCGAGAGACATCATCAGACAAAGAACTAGTAGTTGCAGGAAGGTAACCAATGTATATAACGAGTAACCATCAGTATTAAAAAATCAGTAGAACTCACTTGAAAATTATAAAGTAATCAAGTAAACATTCTTCACCAAACAAATATATAATAAACAGTAAGCAATTTATATCTATTTAGTATTATGGATTGTTTACTATTATTATATTGGTTGGTTACTATAACAATGTGTGTTGGTTACCATTATATAACTATTTGGTTACTATTTTATTTTGTTTTTATTTCTATTATTATATGTTCAATTTAATTTGTCCGTTATTGTTCAATTTATATCTTTTTACAACTGTTTGTTATTGCATATGTTAGTTAAATACAAGTGTTTATGTGAAAATCTAATTGTATTTGTTATATTTTCTGTCAATTGTAAAAGGGGAATAAATTCGAGGCAAAAAGCAAATCTGTACTTGATGAGATGGTTCTGACTACACAGGACATAGTTTAGTGTGATGAATTGGAGAAGAGAGTTGATAAAGCCAGTGGTAGACCTGTCCGTGAACATGCAAAGAGTGTTGTTCTGCGGTCTCCATACACTCCAACTTTTGGTTCGGCTGGGTTATCGTCTAATGCATCGGTCTTTAGTCAAAGAGTTCTTTGTTAATTTTGCATTCCCAAATTTTGCATGGATATGCCGTCAAAATATGAAGAGGCATTGTTTGAACAATGGTTTAAAATAGACTTAACAAATGACAAAATGTATGTTTTTATCGTTAACAATGTTATAGTTTTTTATGAAACAAATAAATTTGTTTTTGGGTAGTGTGTATACTAATACGGTGATTGTTAATGTCAAGATTTATACTAATATGCTTTTATATTGAAGGACGGAAAATTTCACGGGAAAAATGACATTATCGAACTCGCTTTTGTATTTGGGGTCATCCTAATTTCATCAAAAATGTGGTTTTATAAATTAAAGACTCGGCAATGGTTGATTTAGCGACGATGTAAGTTCTTTTTTTTTCAAATTATGTTTTTATAGTTATGGTTACATTATTTAGTTGTTTAAGTAACTAGCGTTAACAGTGTTGGTTGCTGTCATATAACTGTTTTGTTACTGTCATATAATTATTTTGTTTTTATCATATTACTGTTTGGTTACTATCATACAACTATTTGGTTACTATTATATAATTATTTGGTTACTATCATACATGTTTTATATATGTTTTGGTTACCATCATATAAAGCGATATGTTATTATATAAACATGTTTTAGTTCTTATGATATAAGTGATTGATTCCGCTATATAAATTGTTTTTATTCTTGTCATATAAACTGTTTTGTTATTATCATATATTTGTTTGGTTACTATTTTTCAATTGTTTGGTTCTTATCATATAAGCTGTTTGGTTACTTTATATATGTTTTATATATGTTTTAGTTACTTATCATACATGTTTTATATTTTTTTTTCAAATTATGTTTTTATAGTTATGGTTACATTATTTAGTTGTTTAAGTAACTAGCGTTAACGGTGTTGGTTACATTCATTACATAATGTTATTTTTCAAAGAACTATTAATATTTATGTTTTTTTTGGTTCAAAGACATCAATGTTGCATTATATTATTTAAGTAAATTGGCGGACATTACGATAAGTGTGCGTATATAAGCGGCAACGACTACGGATTGTTGGTTCCATGCCAAGATGACCTCTCTCTTTTGAAGAGTATTCAAGTAAAAATGCGAGATAAGAGTGTATTATGCAGGGAGGGTGATGTTCTTTGAATACATTCATGGCTTTGTTTATGAATGTCAACACCATGGAGAAATGTTGACTATGTGTTGTTCCCCATCCATATGTCATCAACTTTGGACCATTGGTTTTTGTTAACGTTTGATGTGCATCGTAGACGCGTCTAACTATTTACAATTTCTCTGACCAAAAAAAGAAATCCATGCAAACAAAAACCATGGATGTTTGTGAGCCTTACATCTTTATTCTTCCCACTTTATTACTGTGAAATTTGGTTTTTGGAGGATAGGTGTGACATTGACTTTAGCAAATGAACCGTATCGAAATAAGGAGGAAGATGATATAATTGAGTTGGAATTTTGAGAGCGGTTCTGAACAAGTCGAGGGTAAGAGTTACATTGTTTACATTTTTTAAATTATTACATATAGGTTGGGTTTCCATGTATTTGACTAGTATTCATGGTTTAATAAACTGGTTTTAGCGTATATGTTGTTTATGATTAGGTTACCATCATATAAATATTTTGGTTACTATCATATAACTGTTTTGGTTACTATGTTGTAACTATTTGGTTACTTATTTAGTATGCTTTTTATTCTTGTTTGCTTATAATTAGGAAATATTTTTGTTCACTCAATTTTGTTACAATATGACTTTCATTATAGGTTCTTTGGATATACAAAAGTTGGTTATGCTTTTAGTTACTTATTAAAATAAGTATATGGTTATTGTTATATACCTATTTGGTTACTTATTTGTTATATTTTGTTGATTGTTATAACAAATAAGTATCCAAATAGGTTGGGTTACCATGCATTTGCCTATTATTCATGGTTTAATAAACTGGTTTTAGTGTACATGTTGTTTATGATTTGGTTAACATCATATAACTATTTTGGTTACTATTATATAACTATTTTGGTTACTATCATGTAACTGTTTGGTTACTTATTTAGTATGCTTTTTGTTACTGTTTACTTATGATTTGGAAAATACTCTTTGTTCCCTCAATTTGGTATTTTTGTTACTTTTGTATGTTGTTTTGGTTATCATGTATTTGCGTAGTATACATTGGTTGTCTGAACTGGGTTTGGTCAATATGTTGATCATGTGTCAGTTACCATTAAAACATGGTTTGGTTAATACGATATAATTGTTCGGTTACTTCTTCAATATGTTTTTTGGTATACATGTTTTTGTTTTGGTTACCTTTAATTTATGTTTCGATTAATTTTATATATAACTGTTTGGTTATTGTATAAACTGATATGTTCTATATATAGGTTGATTATAGTATTAATTTTCGTTATCTTTTGTCCATTTGTACAGTGATTGCGGGATTTTCACAATTTGTTTCGCTAAGCATGTCATTCATCAGAAGTTTGATGAAATTCATATTCCATTCCCCATTGCGCAGTATCAGAAGAAGTTATGCACAAATCTATATATGCATGCAAGGAACAAACAATTGGAGGGATATGAGACTGACAGAGAATTTTCAGGAAGATTTGTTCCAGATTTTGATTAGTTCAGATCTTGTAGTTTTGTCAGTATGAATTGTGTTTTGTATTTTGTTTTTTTTTTGGAATATACACAACAATGTTGTATGGTTTATAAAGGGATGATTATTGGATCTTATATAGATGGGATTTCATATTTTATTATATTAGCAGTATTGGAAGTAATTTTGTGTGTTGGTTGGTATTTGATTTGTTTAGGTTGTGTTTGCTACGTTATTTTGAAATTCTGATTGGTAACCAAATATGTATAAAAGGGTAACAAATTTAATGTTTTGATAAGAAACAGAGATTTACAATATTGTATCGGGACATATAACTATTGTTAAATGTATCGGGACATGTAACTATTGTTAAATGTATATGTGAGTATACATTAGTTAACATAAAATTTGTTTTTGGTATCATTATCTAAATATTTGGTTACCTATTTGTCATATTTTGTTTATTGTTATAACAAATAAGTAACCAAATAGTTTACTTTTATGGTCACCATATTATATTTTTATAAGTAAACAAATTGTAATAAAATTTGATAAAATCAGTATATATCGGTTATTTAAGTTGAAATGTTATGTTGGTGTCCAAACATACATATATGTTAACAATATTTGTTTTAGTTTGTAACAAAACAGTTATAACTTTGTATCACGAATGTTATGAACTGTTAAATGTATGTGTTTTTTTAGTCTATCATCATGATGGAATAAGAAATTTTAATTAAGAGATTCCATTATTATATATGATGGTCATTTATAAACTTATTAAATTAAATATATTTTTGAGATGTGCAGTTGGTATCCAAATTGTCATATAAGGTAGCCATTTGACTTTATGTTAGTAACCAAATAATTTACAACTTATATTTGGAACAATTATCAAGTCATTGCGATTGTACTTTTGTGGGTTCCCAATTATATTGGCAACTCATAATGAATTCAGAAATCAAAATATTAATCAATTAAAATTTTGGTTACTATACGAAACCAAAAATGTTAACAACCATGTGGTTTATGGTTAATGATAGTAAACAATTATATATACATGTATTTACACTATTAATGTAAATGTACTATATTAGGGGTTTTTTTGTCTTAAAATCGGTGGATTATTGCGGGTTTTTTCTTGTGTCCTTTTTTCGCACTTTTGTTGCATTTGTTTTGAATTTTGATTTCAGATCCGTGTTTGTACCTCCTACTTTTGGTCTTCAAATTTGGTCTTCTTTGTGTTCGGTGGTTTTATAACCATGTTTTTTACTTCTTCCGTACATCCCGCTTTTCTTTGTCATCTAACGACATGATTGAAATTTGAATATGTTTCGACCAAAGTTGTTTTTATAGTATTTTTTTGAGCAAAAATTATAATGACTCAAATTTCGCTGCTTCATAATAAAGAAGTGCTTGGACAAGGCATCTTATGGTAATCGAAATTTTCCACGTGTGCATGTGTCTTTTGGTCGATGTCCACAATATATTGTTTGGCGACATCGTAAACAAAGTGAAAATCACTAAGTTTGATGTCTCAACCTACATCACAAATAAAGTGTTGTTAGAATAAAGTACAACCTGGAATCATTATCATTGTTTGAAAAAGAATAAATATAGTAAAGTAAACAACTCAATGTTATAATTTCAAAACAAGCAATTCAAATTGAAGAATCAACTCAGTGAGAATATTATAATTATACATAGTAATGTTGGGTAAAATCTAATTACGCACAACACGCAAAAGTATCACGTGGTCAACAAGTAATAAAGTGATAAGTTGAGTATCGTCCTACAAGAGAATTATTTAATAAAAATCACCAATCTTAACCCATGACCAATTTAATCTTATTTAAACAAATGATTTAATAATTTAAATTAAAATAATTAAATAAACTATTACTAACTATCCCTAGAATGAAACAAGATATTGAAGACATGAGATTAAAATTTCACTTATTGTTACATTTAAATCAACACACTTCCTATTAAGGCAAATTATTTATACTAGATTGTTAATCAAGAACACGAAAGTAAAATATGGCCATCTCTCAATGCACCATACTCATATAAAATCAAATCCATAGATGATAGAATAAATTTGAACACCCTAATTAACTAACCCACTATATCTCTATGTGAATTACAATTAAAAAGGGTTTAAGTTCAAGTTCTTATTAGACTACATATGGCGTAAAGGCATATCTTTATCCTAAACACGAATCATGAATTCCATCTATGCAGAAATCACAAACACATGCTATCATGATCATATCTAAATCTATACTTCATCTCTCGAGTTCATATAGATTATCACGGTAATTAATGACCAATCAATTACACAATTAAGTACAAATCACAATAGACAATCCTCAAAATAGAACATAATAATTGATAACGAAGCATATTAAAATAAACTACACAATAAGATCCATTGTAATGTCAAACAAAGAATTAGTTCATTGAATTAAAACTAAGAATCCACACTTGAATACACATTAAAAGATAAGAATAAGATTAGAGAAAAGAATTGAATATGTTGTCAGCAAATATCCATCTTCCTCAAGCTCCTGCTCTTGATCTTCAATGGTGTCCAAGTTGCTTCAATCTCCCAATCTCATCAAATCTAGGGTTCCTAATCTAAGAAAGAAAGTAAAGAATTAGATAATAGAAATCTATCCCAAGAGGGATTTTATGTAGTCTTAGAACTAGTCTCTCAATCCAAGTTAAACTCAAGTATTTAGAGTTCTAATGGACACCCTAACAAGTTAAGCAACTAAGAATCCTATTCTAGCTCAAATTGGACATCAAATAACCCAATTTCACTCTATTCCCGCCACCTAGCGGCGCTTCGGCATTTCCCCTAAGCCTTTACGGCATTGTCGCCATCGTAGTAAAGTGTTTACGGTGTCTAGCAAGGCTCTCACGCTAGGCGTGGCGCGGTCCCGCCACTGGCGTAGTTTCTCATCATGACGTCCTTTGGTAAAACAGGCATAACTTTTGATCCGCTTGGATTTACGAGGCCTGCCACCTATCAAATCGAAGATATCGATGAGATCTATAACTTTCATTCTTTGAGCTTTGACAAATTCGAATTCAATCAAGGTGGAAATCGGGCTTGAAGTAGATGCTATATAATTGGCAAGTATGACAACTCTTAGCTTTGATCTTCGTTGATAAAAAGGCCATAACTCTCACATCCGAACTCCGATTGGGATGATTCAAGATGTTTCAGAAAGCTAAGAAGTAGAGCTACCATAAAATCCAAGTTCCAAGCCAAGAACATGCATCCAACTTGGTGTTAAAAGTCCTTCAATATTCCCTTCTTGCATTTGCTTGCGTATTTTAGTCCAAAAGATGTCCGAATTGTTTTTCCTTGCTTCTTCATGCCAATGTCATGTCATAGCCTACAAAATAACATAAAATGTATAAAAAGTAACTAATAAACATAGGTTCAAGCAACTAATTCAAGTAATAGATACCGAATAAGTAGGTATAAAACCTACTTATCAAATACCCCCAAACTTAAACCTTTGTTTGTCCTCAAGCAAAAACACAAAACAACAATGATATGCAATGCAACTAATCTATATGCTTACGAATCCAGCAGTAATGACAGAAACAAGTCTATTCAATTGGCTTTAGAGAAATCAAGTAAACATGATAATAGATCATATCAAAACAAATCAATAATTTCTCAATCAATCATCAAATCTTAAATTGTTATCACTAATATAGTGTGTGTGTGCTCCACAACAATGTTAACTGATATAAAATCAAATTTAACACATAATAAGTCTCTTCGAAGGTATCATACAGTGTAAACTCAAGGAATCCAAAAACAAGCTAGATCTAACTAAAATTAAACATCCACCAAGTTCAAGAGTCCAATCCGGGATACTTATGCTTTACTTTGCATTACGGGGGCTTTTTGCTCTTTTTCTCGTTTTATTATTATTTTTTCTTAACCATAACTGTGCAATGTCTCATTCCATTAGGCTAACAATGCTACCCCTTAGCGAGTTTTCGACCAACGACTCCCAGACCATATAAGACCTTAGGGCTCTAGGTGTAAAGACAATCCCATCGGGCTTACTTACTCAAGTAACAAAGGCACCGAAACAAGACTAGTCACGAAATTATTATTTTTTCATCACTTTTTATTATTATTATTTTTCTTTTTTTTTTAAAGCTTATATCCCAAATTTTCCCCCCAAATTTAGGTTCTTATCTAACTTTAGCCATCACTATTTGTTCTTGTCATTCTTTCATTCAAACTAGCATTATCCTTTAGAGTCCCATTATGTATCAATTTAAACTCAATCAATCAACAAGTTGTTTTTCTTTGTCTTTATCCTTATTATACCGGGTTTCAAATAGAAAAGATTCAATTCATAACAAGAAATCACATCAAAACTTTAATAGTCAGTACTATACTTGTCTACCCAATTCCAAACTCATCATTGGCCAAAACAAACTTTAAATATCAAACAGCTGGACTCATGCAAGATGTACTAAATGTTATATAAACATAGTAAATTAACTACTAAATTTTTTTTTTAAATTTTTAAATTTTTTTTTCAAAATTATTTTATTTTTTTTATATAAAAAAAACTAAATGCAAAAACTAAATGTAACTATATGAACTACAATGTAAATAACTAACTATATGCAATATGACACTAAAATGCCCCCAAACTTAAAATAGACATTGTCCTCAATGGCTAAGATAGGAAAAATTAAAAGAGATGACTTCACGAAATACAAAGATGTTCCTCCTTGTCTGCTAAGTCTGAAGAATAGGTCAGACACATTGGAATGAATTGGGCATCACGCTTGAGTTTGACTTGACTAATATTGCAATTAAACCACTTTTAACGCCCAGGATTTCCGAACGGCGCGGAAATGGGAAACCAACGTGGATTGGAAGTTGGGAAAACCAACGTCGCTAAATCTGTTCAATGTCTGATATTCCCGAGTAGTGCGGTCGCATGTGTGTATAAGTGTGGCCTAAGCGGCGCGCTATTTAAAGCAAGCGATAACCACGACGGTGTAGCAATACCGCGCTTGATATAAACTTAGCATAACATGGTCCGTATTTGGCGATCGAGAGTTGGTAGCGATCGGTAGCATTCCGCGCTTTCAGATCGACGACGTAAGCAGCGATGCCTTATTTGTTATTGCAGATTGGTTTACGAGATCTTCATAGCGCCTGCCGCTGATCTAGTAATGTGTAATAGCGACCCGCTATTGGAGGAACGAGAGCTAAATGAATTTTCTTTTTCTTGCCTTACCTGTGAGCATACCATTATGGAGTCATTATTCATTGAAAACTAAATATTTGAGCTAGACTATAAACTAAAATATAAAGAATAAAAAAGGAAGAAAAGGTTTAGAGCTTAGGTTGCCTCCCAAGAAGCGCTTGATATAACGTCGTAAGCCCGACTTTGTCTGGTCAATGTTATCCAATTCCTCTTCGAAAATTGAGGAACCCTCCATCCATCAGTAGCAAATAATCCTTTGGGAGGTTCCCACAAGCGATGACCATAGCATCAAAGTCACCTAGCATGCTCTGACTCGGTATGATCTCAATCAAGAACGTCCCATAGCTAGGTGTTTTCTCCATTGTGCATGTGATCACTTTGGGGCATGGAAGCTTGTCACACACAATGGGCTCTTCATCTATCTTCTCTTTCTTGTCCCACCATGGATTCAAAATTGTATTCGCTCTTATGTCATCAAGAGCTTCGCCAACGACATGACTACCAAGTGGGCATGATTTTGCAAATCTGATTGACTCGTTGATCTTTGGTGGAGACCCATTTAGATCTTCGTCGACCTCTCTTTCATTATCCCCAATTGTCTCCACACTTCCGATATCTTGTGGCTCATCCAGTTGTAGATTTTGCTCGGGCACTTCATCAATTTCATCATCCATGTCATAAAGCCAAATGTTCGAAGGAAGGTTGCTTACGGTTTTGGTCATTTGCTCTATCTGATCCTGCAGATTTTGAATTGATATCTCTTGATTCTGAATTGACCGCTCTTGATTAATCCTCCACTTCTTATTTGATGCTATGAACTTGGACAACAATTCCTCCAACTTTGACTTTTCTTCTTTTAATGGAGGTTGATATGAGAATTCCGGTGTGTATGTTGGATTTGGAGTAGAGTATTAGTCTTGATAGTTGTAGCTCCATGAAGAATCCGGGTGATACCCCCAAACTTGATGATAATTAACATATGTATAATTGTTGAGGTATGCACCACCATGTTGTCCCAAATTTCAAAACTAACGGTGCATCGATGACTCGGATGATTACCAAAGACAATAATTGCAAAAGCTTCGCTATCCTTCGATTACGTTGAAAGTCGCAACAACGTCCAACTTCGTCGAAAGTATCTCAAGTTGTCTTGATATTGCGAGAAAATGCATTAAGTCCATCAATCCCCGTTTCCCTTGGTTGAGTCATGTTCGTGTATGGCCATTGATACGCAAAGTCATCCATGGTACCTGAAAAGAGAGAAATATAGGAAGAGAATTAAAAATAAAAATAAAAATGTTTAAATTAAGACTAATTTGATAGAAATTAATATTGGTAAATAATTATTAAATTAATTCCCCGGCAACGACGCCAAAAACTTGTTGGGTAAAATCTAATTACGCACAACACGCAAATATACGTGGTCAACAAGTAATAAAGTGATAAATTGAGTATCATTCCCACAGAGAATTATTTAATAAAAATCATCAAGTACTAACCCATGACCAATTTAATCTTATTTAAACAAATAATTTAATAATTTAAATTAAAATAATTAAATAAACTATTACTAACTATCCCTAGAATGAAACAAGATATTGAAGACTTGAGATTAGAATTTCACTTATTGTTACATTTAAATCAACACACTTCCTGTTAAGCCAAATTATTTATACTGGATTGTTAATCAAGAACACGAAAGTAAAATATGGTCATCTCTCAATGCACCATACTCATATCAAATCAAATCCACAGATGATAGAATCGATTTGAACACCCTAATTAACTAACCCACTATATCTCTATGTGAATTACAATTAAAAAGGGTTTAAGTTCAAGTTCTTATTAGACTACATATGGCGTAAAGGCATATCTCTATCCTAAACACGAATCATGAATTCCATCTATACAGAAATCACAAACACATGCTATCATGATCATATCTAAATCTCTACTTCATCTCTCGAGTTCATATAGATTATCACGGTAATTAATGGCCAATCAATTAAACAATTAAGTCCAAATCACAATAGACTCCTCACAATAGAACATAATAATTGATAACGAAGCATATTAAAATAAACTACACAATAAGATCCATTGTAATCTCAAACAAAGAATTAGTTCATTGAATTAAAACTAAGAATCCACACTTGAATACACATTAAAAGATAAGAATAAGATTAGAGAAAAGAATTGAATCTGTTGTTAGCAAATCTCCATCTTCCTCAAGCTCCTGCTCTTGATCTTCAATGGTGTCCAAGTTGCTTCAATCTCTCAATCTCATCTAATCTAGGGTTCCTAATCTAAGAAAGAAAGTAAAGAATTAGATAATAGAAATCTATCCCAAGAGGGATTTTATGGAGTCTTAGAACTAGCCTCTCAATCCAAGTTAAACTCAAGTATTTAGAGTTCTAATGGACACCCTAACAAGTTAAGCAACTAAGAATCCTATTCTAGCTCAAATTGGACATCAAATAACCCAATTTCACTCTATTCCTCGCTTAGCGCAAGCTTTAGTTGTCCCCTAAGTTTTTCTTTCAAGCGTCCGCGCATCATCAGTAGATGTTGTTTCGGTGTCTGGCCTTATTTCGCGTAGTTTCTCATCATGACGTTTTTTTGGTAAAACAGGCATAACCTTTGATCCGTTTGGAGTTACGGGGCCTGCCACCTATCAAATCGAAGATATCGACGAGATCTATAACTTTCATTCTTTGAGCTTTGACATATTCGAATTCAATCAAGGTGGAAATCGGGCTTGAAGTAGATGCTATGTAATTGGCAAGTATGACAACTCTTAGCTTTGATCTTCGTTGATAAAAAGGCCATAACTCTCACATCCGAACTCCGATGGGGATGATTCAAGATGTTCCGGAAAGCTAAGAAGTAGAGCTACTATAAAATCCAAGTTCCAAGCCAAGAACATGCATCTAACTTGGTGTCAAAAGTCCTTCAATATTCCCTTCTTCATTTGCTTGCGTATTTTAGTCCAAAAGATGTCCGAATTGCTTTTCCTTGCTTCTTCATGCCAATGTCATGTCATAGCCTACAAAATAACATACAATGTATGAAAAGTAACTAATAAACATAGGTTCAAGCAACTAATTCAAGTAATAGATACCGAATAAGTAGGTATAAAACCTACTTATCAGTAACCAAACAAGCATCAGTTATAATTATAAAGAGTAACCAAACAAGCATTAGTTAGTACTAAACAAGCATCAGTTAGTAACCAGTATAATGATACACAGTAACCAACTCAGCAGTAACATTATAATTATTCGAGTAACCAAACAAGAACAAGTTTAGTATCAAAGTATAATGATACACGAGAACCAACCTCAAAGAAGAATAAGATAACCATTGTAATGATATGCATCAAGCAATTAAGTATTAATTAATAACCACTATAATATTTCATAGTAACCAAGTTTCCATTAGTCAGTAAATAAGTCATTATTAGTCAGTAACCATTATAGTGTAACACAGTAACCAAGTCAGCATTAGTTAGTAAACAATTCAACATTAATTAGTAATATTAATCAGTAACCAAGTCAGCATTAGTAAGTAACTAGTACAATGATATACAGTAACCAACTCAGCAGTATTAAGTAACCATTATAATGTTATGCAATAAGTAATTAAGTATTAGTTAGTAACCAATATAATAGTACATAGTAACCAAGTTACCATTAGTCAGTAAACAAGTCAGTAACCATTATAGTGTAACACAGTAACCAAGTCAGCATTAGTCAGTAAATAATTCAATATTAATTAGTAATATTATGCAGTAATCAAGACAGCATTAGTCAGTAACAAATACAATATAAAAATTGATGCAATAAATTATAATTTGTATTAGTTACCTTAAGTTTCTTTGATTTAATGATATTAGATTGCAACCTTTTTTCAGTTGTTGTGGAAAGTGTTGAGAATGTTGATAGGGCTGCTTGTTTGTTTGTGAAATACCATCTTTGAACCAGACAACGTAGGTATTCAATCATTGATGCAACTGAAAGATCCCTAATCATCTTGATTGCATTGTTAATAGATTCCGCGGTGTTTGAAGTCATTGTTGAGTATCTGCTTACAGTCCCATGGAGCCTGATGCACTTTTCCAAATTGACCTCTTTCTCCAAATATGTCCTTATTCGAGGATCAATGGCATCAAGTTCAGCCATGTGTTTGTTGAATTGTTCAATATTGTATGCTCTATATGCCCCGTTGTAAGCCTATTTAAGTTCTTCTCCTCTCTTTTTGAATCTATTTTTTATATTTTTCAGTATATGGTATGTGCAGGAACCATGCATGACATCCGGAAACACATAATTCAGTCCTTGTATTATGGCTTCATGTCTATCTGAAACAATGCATTGCTCTTCCCTAACTCCACAAACAGTTCTTAAATTCATGAAAAACCATCTCCAAGATAATTCATTTTCGCTGTCAACCACTGCAAAAGCAATCGGAATAATATTTCGGTTTGCATCTTGTGTCTTCTTATCGATGTAGTGTCCCCGTAAGTTGATTGTATGAATGTGCCATCGATTTCAATAATTGGAAAGCAATGATGCCATGCTTGAATGGATGCTCCAATGGCAAAGAATAAATATTTGAAACGATCATTTGTTTCCAACTCAAGAGATGTGATGAGAACTGTTATGAAACATCAACATTATCAATAGAATTACAAGTAGTATAATGTTACAAAGTAACCAAGACTGAAGATTAGACAAGAACTAATATATTGTCAATATACAAGAACCAAGACAAAGATTAGGCAAGAACTAATATATTGTTACACAATCAGTAATCAATATATTATTACACAGTAACCAATACATCATTAGACAGTAACCAATAAAGCATTAATCAGTAACCAATATATTGTTACAAAGTAACCAAAACAAAGATTAAAAGAACCTATATATTGTCATACATAAAGTAATCAAGACAAAGATTAGATAGTATAATGTTATTCAAGAACTAATCGATTACCAATATATTATTACACCGTAACCAAGACAGCATTAGGCAGTAACCAATAAAGCATTAGACAGTATAATGTTACAAAGTAACCAATAAAGCATTAGACAATAACTAACATATTGTCATACAGTAACCAAGACAGCATTATATAGTATAATGTTATTCAGTAACCAAGACAGCATTATATAGTAAACAACTTATTGTTATACAGTAACCAAAATAGCATTAAGCAGTAACCTAGAGAGCATTAAACAGTATAACTAACAGTAACCAAGACAACATTAGACAGTAACCAACAGTTGCAGTAGACAGTAACCAATGTATTTGATGAGTAACCATTAATATAAAAAAATCAGTAGAACTCATTTAAAAATTATAAATATGAGGAAGGTAACCAATGCATATTATAGCAACCAAATCAGTTGAATTGAGTAACCAACTAATTATAAAAACTAATAATATGTTTTAAAGTGTTACTGGATTTGTTTTTTTTACAAGATATGTGTAACCATGATGGGATCAATGAGTAGGCGTGTGGATTTTCTATTACCTTTTCCAACGCTTTCTCCTTCGATCTCCATGCTTTTTGGTAAGAGATAGACACATTATATTCTGTCATCATGTCCTCGACAATATCGGTTGGTGTGTATATTTTTTTCAAATTTGTTAATTTATGCATTATGCATTCGCTGACCAACTCACTATTTGCCTGTCTGTGGTCTCCCAGCAATACATTGACTGAACACGTGTGAATGTCATTGAATTCCCTCACCTTGAACAGACTGATTTTTTGAATACTTGATGCTCTCATCTTCCATTTGCAATTTTTATCATCTACTCACACTAGCACAAAGTCTCTATGACTTGTTCGCTGAACTTTGTGTTGTCTGTTTTTCTTGATTGAATGCAGCCTCATTGATTATGATAGGATTTTTTTGTCTTTGTAGGTTTGATGTTATTTTACTTCACGTTCATTCGGATCTGCT
This sequence comes from Panax ginseng, assembly GCA_020205605.1. Classification (NCBI taxonomy): domain Eukaryota; kingdom Viridiplantae; phylum Streptophyta; class Magnoliopsida; order Apiales; family Araliaceae; genus Panax; species Panax ginseng. The sequence goes on along the minus strand of CM035149.1, from coordinate 16,894,659 downwards.
ATTACATCATCATATCGTTCTTCTGTGTATGATTTGTCATGTTGTCTGTCTTGTTGTTGTTCAATAATTTCCATTGCAAGCTGATCAGCATATTGCGTTCCAATTTGGCAATCTTGTGTTGCTAGTGGAACTAGTGCTGAATTCCCTTGTGTTGAACTGATTGGCGTTACATCGTGAACAATAGATTCTTCTATATTTGTCAAGTTATGTAAGATTGTTGTGCGACCGCTTCTTTTTTCAATATCTATAATCAGTGGGAATTTTCCTTGTTCATCAGATTTTCTACTGACTTTAATAAAGAATCTCAAGGTTGCTTCATCTGATATATAGATCGGTGGAATGTCGATTCTAATGTGAAATTTGATCGACAATGTTGTTGTGTTTGTGTTTATCCGTAATGCAATGCATATCATGTTTTGCATTTCTCTGAATGAACAAGTTGATGGAACTAGTATGCCGGTAACTTCAAAGTTGGTATCTTGGTTCTTATCGATCCATGTCTTAGATTGAAATAAAGCACAACAGGAATCATCTCCATTGTCTGAAAACAGAATAAGTTTTGTAAAGTAACCAAATCAATGTTAACTAGTAACCAAACTATATAATATTAGTAACCAGAAAATGAAACACATTTGTACATTCATTTTACAATGGAAACAATCAGTTTAATGTTATTTGTTAGCAATTAAATTATAACAGTTGTATGAAGGTAACCAATGTAGCCAATTAATTTCCATCATAATAAAACAAACCAATATAAAATAATCAAATATTGCACAGTAATCATAACAACATTATAAAGTAACAAAATCCAATGTAGACAGTAACTAACACATGTTTATTTAGTAACCATAGGATAAAAACATTTTCAATTTAATTGTTATAGTAAAAAACAACCAATATAATGGGTTTGTGGGCAGTTAAATGCTAATTGTTGTAAGAATGTAACCAATGTAGTTAAAAAGTAGCCATTAATATAAAAATATAAGTATAATTAGATTAATGCAGTAACCAGTTCAACACTAATGAGTATACATTATATTTTTACATAGTATCCAAATCAGTATTATTCAGTAACCAATATATTTTTAAACAGTAATCAACTCAGCATTAGTCAGTAAATATATACATATAATTGTTCATACATAGGTAACTATATACATATAATTGTTTAGTAACCATTTGTAACCATAAGAATTTGTAGTAACCATAGGTAAATATATACATATAATTTTAAAACTGACACACCTCAATATTATACAGTAACCAATACAATGTAGTCAATTAGTAACCTCAAATATAAAAGAATTGAAATTTATAATCTTACACAGTAATCAGGTCAGCATATCGAGTATCCGTTATAGTTTTACATAGTAACCAAGTCAGTATTAGTTAGTAACCAATATAATGTTAAACAGTATCAAAGTCAACATTAGTCAGTAACCAAGTCATAATTTTTCATTAACCAAGTTAGTATTGTTCAGTAATATTATGCACTAACCATTATAATTTTACACAGCAACCAACTCAGCAATATGTAGTAACCACAATAAAGTTACACAGTAATAGAATCATCATGAATCGAACTCAATATATTGTTATATAGTAACTCAGGAAGCATTAGGCGAGAACTAATAAATTATTAGATAGTATAATGTTACAAAGTAACCAATCTGACATTAGAGCGATAACCAAGGCAACATTAGACAATACAGCATTAGACAGTAACCAACATATTGTCATACAGTAACCAAGTCAACATTACACAATATAATGTTGCAAAGTAACCAAGACAGCATTAGATAGTAACCAACATATTGTCATACAGTAACCAAGATAACATTAGACAGTAACCAAGACAACATTGAACAATATAATGTTATACGAGAACTCAAGACAACAATGAGCAGTACAAAGAATCAATTGCGAGTGACAAAGAACCAATGTTTTTGATGAGTAACCATTAATATAAAAAATCAAGAGAACTTCGTTTTAAAATTATAAATTAATCAAATAAACATTATTTAGCAAACAAAAACACAATATATAGTAAACAATTTATATGTATTTAGTAACCATAATCTAAAACATATAAATGAATCAACAAAACGCTTATTTATAGGAATTTGTAAAGAACCATTTTAAGTGTGAAAAACTTAAGAAAGGTAATCAATATATGAATCTTAGTAGTAACCATAGGTAACTATATGCATCTGAACTATAAACTCACATACCTCGGTGTTTGAATTGTATCGAGATTCTTTGTGATTGTTTTGTTCTTGAACTTGAAGTTGATGATGATTTTGTATGCTATTTCGTCTTCTCCGATCTTAGATGTTTGTCGCGATCTCAGAGGTGAGTCCAAAGGCAAACGTCGACAGAAGATTTGGCTTTCTCCGATATCAGAGTTGCATGTTGTGTTCGATTGCTTGAATTTAGGAGCGGTTAATGTTAGATAGGACAGTCAGTAACCGACGTGTGCGTGATGTTAGCAACTTTATTATTGTGTTGTTTTATTTTTATAATTATGTTGTTTGTATTTTATTTTTATAATTATTTTTTAATTATTGTATATTAGTGTTAAGGACCCTAAATATTTTTTATATTGGATTTTGGGCTAATGGCAATATTTTTAGAATGGGCCTCATAAGTAAGGACGAATCCAAGTGTACATTTGTCCGTATTGGTCTAATGGCAATATTTTTAGAATGCGCCTCAAAGATTTAATAATCCTTCTAAGTTCCAACCTTCCCATGAGTCCGAATCTATGTTTGTAGTTTTTAATTCTATTTGAATAACAATGACATATTTATCTAAAATAAAATAATTCCCATTTTTTCATACTTATTACTGTATTATAGTGGTAGGGAATTGATATTTTTACGAAACTAAAATAGTAATTCACTGCAAATATCATCGTCTAACATTAATGCTGTTAAAACGATTCCTCGATATATTTCCATTTTGATCGTCCCTCTCAAAACAAGTCAAGAATATTCCACCGTCACATTACTCCAACAATACTGATTGGACAGGATTACATGAGGATACAGGTTGTCATGTCCAGTCCAAAGGTGGACCTTTTTATTGGTTTAAATTTTTTAATTATTATTGGAGTATATATTTTTCAATTAAACGTATACAACAGATTCGATTATTATAAAATTAATTTCATAATTAATTAATTGACTAACACAATATTAATACATAAAAAAAGATCATCCCTTACTTACATATTAATATTGTATTAATCAATTAACTACTAAAATTAAGTTCTAAGCATATGCATCCTATTATGCTTTGGTTATTGAATGGTCTTCTACTTGAGAATAGTGGCCCTTAATATCTCTAGCTCCTATTGAGTGTGTCTGATAAGTTGTAATAATATTGAAAAAAATAAATAAAAGAGTGGGTAGCCACACCCACATGGTTCCTTTTTTCTTCTTCCTATTTAAATAATTGATGATGGAGTAATGGCTTCAAGTGGGGAAAGTAGTTAGATTATGAGATCCAAAATTCTTTCCTCTTCTTCCTTTTATCTCTAAACAGAATCTAACCAAATATTCCCATTACTATTGGTTTGTCCAATTTATCATGTCGGTTGAGCCAGCCAGATTTTAATTGATTTTGGTTGCCTTGCCTAACTGAAAATGTAGCACCAAGACTTTTAGAATACGAGGGCATCTAAATGCTGTAGAATCCGACTGGATTCATTTGACTTTTGGGTAGAGTTGGATTTATATTCATATGCATGCAGTTGGGAGTTTTCTATTGATGTACTTGACATTTATTAATTTAGTCGAATGAAAATTCCCCAACAACGTTGTTAGGCATGCTACGACTAAGATTCTTGAATTTGGGTTGGGTTTATTTGGACGGGTCTGTATGTATAAATGAGTTATATTAATATACTAATAGAGAATTATAATGGTTTGATCATATACTTATTGATGGCTTAGTGTAGTAACCTAGTACTAAGGGGAGTGTATTCAATTACGATTTTTAAAGACTTTTAAAGACTTTAAAAATTTGAGTGTATTCAATCAAGGCATTTAAAAGAGTTTATAAAAGTTTAGTGGTATTCAATTACAACTTTTTAATGTCTTTTAAAAGTTAGGTAGTATTGAATTAAGATTTTTACAAAATCTATAAAAGTATTTTAGTATTGAAAAAAAGTCATGACTTTTTGATTTCTATTAAATGGTAGAGTTTAACAGACTTTAGAAAAAGAATTATAACTATCAAAGTCTGACCTCATCTCTAAAGATTTCTAAAGACTTTCCAATAAACACAAAGGTGGATAATAGTTATTCTTTTATTGGGTCAAACTAATTATTTATTTTATATGGGCTAATAAATATTAATATGTGATGGATAAATAATTTGGTTAAATTTGGGCCATAAAAATAATTAGATTTATTATAATAATAGAATTAAAACAAGATATATTAATAAGTAAACAAATAAACCTAATCTGAATTGGTGAGGGAAAAAGCAGTCGTTCGAAAGCTTCCAATAGAAAGAGGGAAGAGATCTGTTCAACAAAGGTGAGATAAAATCATGAAACTCTCATATCAATTGTACAGATTATGTATGTATAATATATGAAAATAAAAAATATATGATGTGTATGTGTTACTGTTAATATATGATTATGTATGTATAATATATGAAATTATTGTTAATTTTTGAAAATATATGAAAATATATGATTATGATTATATATGTATAATATATGAAAGTATATGAAAATATATAATTATATGCGAAAATATATGATTATGTATGATTATGATTATGTATAATTATATGAAAATATATGATTATGTATGTATAATATATGATTATGTATGTACAATTCCGTGAATTGAATTTTAATATTAACAAGATAAATAAATAAATTACGAGTATTTTGAGAAGATAGTTTATTGGAGACTTGTTCGTTTGAATTTAATATAATTATTTAATATCAATATATATATATATATATATATATATATATATATATATATATATATATATATATATATATATATATGTGTATATTGTACTTTAAACGTGGGTGGATTCTTAACTATTAGGCCAATCATTTGTCTCACTGTATTGGGTGGATTACTTGTACATCTGCATTCTCTTATTGTAGTTAGTTCTTAAATTATGAAATCCTTAGCAGCTTTTTAAAAAAAACAATTCAAGAGGTTACAAAATCAAAGGTCAAACAATGACTTTTCACCCAGAAGTACGTGGATCTTTTCATTTAAATTATTGTTAAGATTTATCGACTTTTTATTCCCTTCAGTATTTATGTGCTTATTATTAATCACATTGTGCTAAATTATATAGCCCTTATGTTTCAGCTCTAACCAGATGTTTAAACATGCATTCACTTTACGTAAATTCTAACCGGATATTTTTGCATTCACTTTACAAAATTTTGCTGGCCAGGGTCGTGACCCCGAAAATACAATCGAGTTGTTCAATCTTCGTCATGCTTCCTTAAGGAATGCAATTGAGAGAATATTTGGTATATTTAAATCGAGATTCAAAATTTTCAAGTCTGCACCTCTATTTCCTTATAAAACTCAAGCAGAGCTTGTACTAGCTTGTGTAGGACTCCACAATTTTCTTCGTAAGAAGTGTCGTTCAGATGAATTTCCTATTGAACTAGATAACGAGTCTTCACTATCTTCATCGTTACCACTCAATCAAGGAGATAATTTGGAACAAGTTTTTGAAACTCGAGCAACAACGAGAGAATGCTAATGAATGGAGGACTAGTATAGCTTCTGACATGTGGAGAAACGTCGATCATAATAATAACAATGGCCGGTAACGAGAGAATGCTAATGAATGGAGGACTAGTATGCTAATGTTACTTGTTAGTGGTTTACTCACATGTATGAAGTTTTGCAACTTTTGATCATATAGATTTTCATTGTCATATTATTTTGTGAAAAACAGAGTTTGGTATTCCTACTAAAAAGCGTACGCATATGCATAAAGTATATATAGCTCAATGAAAATTGAGTTTAATTTTTGTATTGCATCTGTAGTTTCTAAAGTTTTATTGGTATCCGAGTATCCAAATGTATTATGAAATGAGTAGAATAATATGAACGCTTTCAACATATATAAAATCTCATGTCACAATAATATAATGAGATTTACTCTAGTTCATGAAAAAAGAGAGAGATGTTGTACACATGGGCTAATTAACAATTAATATAAGTTGTAAGATATATTAAAAGTATACAAAAGTCTATTAAAGTCTTGATAAAAAGTTTATAAAAGTCTGTTACTTATTTCATAGAGTCTATAAAAGTCATTTTAAAAGAGTCTTTAAAGTCTTTGAAAGTCATTAAAATCCCACAAATTCTACAAAAGTATATCACTTAAAAAAGTCTTTAAAAATCCTAATTAAATACACCCCAAATTAATTAGACTTTTTTCATACTCTTTTTCCCTATTTTCCTTAGTTTCTCTTATTCCTATCCTATGTTAACTTAACAAGTTTTTCTTCCCCCCTCCAACTGGAGATCGATCATACAAGTCAAAAAGTTCCTCACATGAAGACAGTTCAATCTTCACCTAAAAATATATATGTGTGAATAGATTGTGTGCACTCATGATTTAACCACTGTTTTTATGTATCAACTGCATTTGTATGTATCCGTATAGATTCCCATTATGTATTGTAAATTTTTCTCCTCAATTATAATTGCAACTTATATTAATATATGAGGTTGAGTAGCATTATAAAGTTGTCTCACTATATCAAATATATCGTTAAAATATTACCAATAGTGATTCACCTAACTTACAAAAAAAAAAAGAAAAAAAAAACAACAAATAAAATTACAAGATCTATTATTTTCCAATATTTTTTATGCACCGATTATTTATTGGACATCTAGGCCATGTTTATTTATAAAAAATATACTTAAAATTAGACTATTTATCTTAATAAATACACTATTTTATTCTATATGATAGGAGATTAATAATCTTTTAAATAATGTCACTTATGTGCAACCTCCGCTTGCATGTGGGGACAGCAAATTAATGTCTACAAAATCAGATAAAAGTAAAATTAAAACTTGGCAAATGGCAACACAGTAAATTTCTCAATAAAAGAAATAATTAATTAATTTATGGCAGTAGAAGAGTAAATGACAAGTTGAAGAACATTAATCAAGCAATCCTATTACATGTGGGGGAGAGGCTCCAACCTTTTAGGTAGAAAAACCTCCCATAAAAAGATGACTACTACTATTTCTGAATTAAGTTGGTATTGATCTACATGACCACCATACAAATCTCATACAATCCTTAATTGTAGAAAATTATTTGGTTACACTTGCACACTTGTATTTGTTCAGCATATATAAATATATATTGCATTATATTTACAAATACTCAAGTTCTTTTATGGTTAAAAGAAGTGTAACTATTGGAAGGCAAATGGTTATGAGGAACCCCTTTTGAGTTATCAGACTGCAGCTTCTGATCAAACTTGGTGTTTGATGAAGTAGTAGTAGTACTAAATCTCCCTTGCTTGCTCTTTCTTCTTGGTTGAGTTGAACGAGGTATAAAAACTCCGGTCCCTTTGCTTTGATCTCTTCTACTAGTTTGCTCGTAGAACACTTGCGACTGTGTGGATGGATGAATTACTCGAGAAAATACCTAATAAAAATTTCAAATTCAATTTAGCTAAACGTGAAAAAGAAGAAGAAGAAGTTCAAATTAGTATAACAAAGTGACGGGATAAACCTGAAAAGAAGCCGAAGGCCGGTCTGGGAGGTCGTCGTCGTCCATGATAAGAAGAGAGATTTGCTTGCTTAAATCTGCAAAGAATACATCATCTTGATCTATTACTTCCATGGCAACTTCCATATAGACAACAAAGGAAAAGAGGGCTTCTTTAGTCTCTTTCTAAATTTGGCTAGCTTATTTTTCTATAGCTAGCTAGAAATATAAGTGATAGATTGGGAGGGGGTTAAATAAAGAATGAATTATAAGGGAAAGAAAAGGCAGGACATGTGTGGTGGTAGGGACAAGAAGGGGTCAGTAGGACAATCTGTCTTAAAGTCCCTACAACCCCACAGGACAAGAGGATGATGATTTTGTGTTATGATTTTATCCAGTAGAGAAAAGAGATGAGGAGCAACAGCCCACTCCCAGATATCATCTCATCCAAGATAGATTTATATCTTCATCATAATAGGGTGTCAATGCATGTGTGACCACTCGCTCTCCCCTCCCTCTTTCAATCTCTCTCAACCACTCGATGATCATTAAGTTTCAGACACTAAAAATATTGGCAATATTTGTGGGAGATCTAAGCTCATTGCACTAGTTTGTTGGTTGATCATGGTTGAGTCTATTGAACATTAGTTAGTCAATATCAAGTCACTTTTTTGTGGGGACCACCAACCCAAGGTTTAAGCTGTTTCATCTTTTCCTAAAGAATGAATTTGAATTTTATTCATTCTTCAACATAAAATCTGCAAAGAAGACATCATCTTGGAAAAGGAAAAAATAAGCTCCTGCTTCAGATGAGAAAAGGGATGAATTTGAATTTTATTTCTACCTTATCAGTACATGAGAAAAGGGAAATATATAGGATTATCATGTGATGAAAGAGATATGACATGCTGATACTATAATCTCTTCTATTTATATTAGTTCTATAAACATGCAACTCAAACTTTTTGAAAAGTCATTCTATACTATTACTTGTTTGCTGTTAATTCTACATTTTGTCTCACCAGATCTGCTAAGTATACAGATACAAGTGAAGGGAAATTGATAATCATATTCCATGTCAACACAACCTTAAAGTATCTAATACTCCTTTCTTTCTTCTTGATTGTTTTTGACATCACAAGGATTGTTTATACAGTATATACACAGACTTGTTATCTCGATAATTTCCTTTACAATATTAGTATTAGGCCTTATAGTTTGTTATTAGAATAAGAATAATCGAAAGGAAATGGTTGGTGTGAAGGAAAGTTGGTTATAAGGTTGTAGGATAAGTAGGCTGGGGGGGGGGGGGGGTGTCCTTTGTTATGATCAGAGGCGGAATCAGGATGAAGCTTACTGCCGCATGCCGCCTGCCCCTGCCGAAAAGAGAGATCGGGGATTGGACCGGAAAGACAGTTTCGCTTGAGACTCATGACTCGGAGCTGAGTCAGCTAGCTAAGCGGCTCAAAACTGCCTTGCAGGTCTAGCTCTTCGAGAACAAGTCGAGAGACTCGATTTATAAGGCAGGAGACTCCGTACCAGATGCAAGGATCGGTGGTGTTGGTCCAGGTGGTGAGCTTGTGTGCAGTGGCGGAACCAGAACAAAATTTAAGGGTGGTCAAAATTTGAGGGCGGTTACCGGAGGTCCGAAGAGCGGAGTTAAGGTCCCTGGGTTTAATTTTGACTCAGATTGAAAAAAATAGAAAGTATATTAGCGGCCCAATGAATACCAATACTACCGACAAGAACACCAATAATCAGACCCAACTGGTTAATTGCAACACATTTGAAAACAATGACCTCCATTTTCTTGAAGTAAGGTCTCAATTCTCAAAGCACCTACATATAGCCCATATATGATATATAGAATTAAATGATAAATTCATTTTACTAGTTTAAAAATAATACTACTCCATTCGTCTTTAAAAGAATAACTAAAGGTAGATATATTTTTGATTTCAAAAGAATAAAATAAAATACATAGAATAGTAATTATGTCATTTAGTGGGTTCATCAGTACAAAAAAAAATATTCATAATTTTATGAATCTTAAAAAACCATTAAGAAAAAATGTGAAACTTTATTTTTAATCTTTTTTTTCTATTTTTATTTTTTTAATATGTATAAAAATTTATACTTTTTCTCATCTTTTAAAGAGAGGGAGAGTAATAATTCAACCCAACGGGCTAGCAGTTGAGTCATGAATCAAGTAACAAAAATAAACTGCATTTATGATCTCCCAATTAAAAATATTCAACAATTTACATTCAAGCGAACCACTAAATTTATGACCGTACATCTATATAATTTTATACTTATATAGAAGTATATATTTATATAATTATATTTGTATTATACTACTCAGGTGGTGAGCTTGTGTGCAGTGGCGGAACCAGAACAAAATTTGAGGGGGGTCAAAATTTGAGGGCGGTTACCGGAGGTCCGGAGAGCGGAGTTAAGGTCCCTGGGTTTAATTTTGACCCAGATTGAAAAAAATAGAAAGTATATTAGCAGCCCAATGAATACCAATACTACCGACAAGAACACCAATAATTAGACCCAACTGGTTGATTGCAACACATTTGAAAACAATGATGTGACGCCCCCAAAATTAGGTATACATCACCCATCTTAAGTCGCCAAATACATGGTACAAAATACAAATACAAACTTAACTATACAGTTGTCGTGTAAAATACGACAAAACATAAACTGAGAGTTTAAACAAGAATAATCGCTTTCTGACAATATCCATTCTCTAATGGAGTCCTCATAAACAAGATACAAACTCAAATTCGGTTCTCGTTACATTTATTGTCACACTATTTAATGTAGAATAGTGAGGACTACTAATCTTATCATCCGGGACAGATTACTCGGATTCCCCGACTAAGTCCCCGCTTATATTCTTATTTCAAGAAATAACGGTGAAAGAAAGGGTGAGCTCAACTAGCCCAGTAAAAAATATTATGACTAAGATAATGCAGAATAAATTATCAATAGTCTTCAACAATGTTAAACTGATAAAATACAATAGACATCAAGTTTAACCGCAGCGGAATAAGCAATCCATTAGAAGAGTCAAGTGGAGAATAAAATCTACTATCTTCTATGTTTTAAAAGGTTTTCATCAATTTTTATCGCTAAAACTCAGCTTAATAAATAAACCACATCATCGAATCATCCCTGCACTACGGGCCAAGGATATTCATTAAATCATCAATGGTCATGACTATACCGAATAATCCACGATCATAATCATAACAAGTCTATCTCTCGCATGCGTAAGCCAAAAAATATACAAAAACAAATAATGGTCCATCTTCGCATACGTAAGCGAAGATAAATTTCATCACCATATATATAAGCGTGAGGATGATGACAATGATATAAGCATTAATCAACAAGGATAAATATTAAAGACATTAACTTTATTCAAATATTATCAATCACATAATAAATTCATAATCTAATACTGTTAATATCATAACAATATTTGAATCACTTCTTAAACTTATAAACAATTTATTTCAGTTGTTTATACTTTACCAAATAATGCATTTAATCATTCAAACAGGTCATACTCATAAGATTTCATCACCAATGATCAAATTCCTTATCAACAATCTACATATACCTTATATAGGATTTTCAAGCCATAAAATCCTGTCTTCCAACTTTGTTACTCCATATAACACATTTAACTCATATGTTTGTAACTAAACTATTTTCATGAAAAATACCAAATCAGTCCCAAAAATATTTTTTTCTGGGATTTAGCATAATATAGTCCCATAATGAACATATATTTTTCTCGGAATTTTTAAAATTCATTTACTATTTTTCAAAAATCAATTTCTAATTAATTCCTTAAGAAATTAGCTACCTCAAGGTTAACTCCAAAAATTCCCAAATCTTGGCAGAATCTTACACATGTTAACGTGAGTTTTCATTTTAAATTTCATGGTCATCGGAGTTATAGAACTCCGGTTATAACGTTTTTCATCGGAAAAACCTAAATATTGAAATGGTCATAACTTGCTTATTTTAAGTCAGAATGAGCTCATTTTTGGACAGGAGGTACTTTATACCATATACTTTCATGTCCCAAAAGGCCAGAATTTTTCTCATAATTTAAGTGGCCGAAACAGCCCCTCTAAAATCATGGCAGCAGCTTTTTGGAAATTTTCAGTTTCCGACCCCTTTTCTAAAATCAGTCCACACAAAAATCTACAACACCTTTTCTAGTGATTCCACTTGGATAAGTTAGGTAACTCATAGATCTAACTCTAAGACTTGACCACACTCAAAAATTCAAAATATAATAGGAGATATGGTCAATTGAATTTCATGTTACGTTTTTACCAAAATCTGATTTTTCAACCCATTGTGATTTCTAAGAAACTTTCATGTTTTCTCATAATAACCAACATAACTCATCATAATACTTACTAATACTTTATATACCCATGATTTTCATCGATCCAATGTTTTTATTATGACTCTCATCATAATCAACGTAAACAGATATTTTCCATAATTTAATAAGGAATGAATCTGAAAGGATCATTCACCGTCATGTGGCAATCCACATGATAAAAGTTATTCCAATGTAATAATAAAGAATAGAATAATGAAGGATTCACCATGTATGCAATAGAGACCGCGCAGCATGAGTTATTCCCAATGAATAATAAATGCGGAATAATAAATATGGAACCAAGTCGTATGAAATTCACCAACGAGGATATTAGATAGAATAATAAAAACGAAATAATAAATATGGAACCTGTCGGGTGAAAACATAAGCGAGGATATAAACAGTAATAATAAAGAGCGGAATAATAAAAGAATTTCACCAAGTATGCGGTGCCAGCATAAACAAAGTTATTTCAACATAATAATAAAGAATGGAATAACAAAAGAAGATCACCAAGTATTGGGTAAATCGCATATACAGTCATTCCACCAAGTATAGGTAAATCAGCAGCATCAAAGTTATTCCAACAGAATAATAAAGAATGGAATAACATAAGGATTTCACCAAGTATAGGGTATCGTTGCGTATCTGAGTTATTCCAATGAGAATAAATAAGAATGGAATAACAGAAGTTCTCTTCATGAATAAGAAAGAATAACACCCCTTACAGATACAACAAATAATATCCCTTACCGTAAAAGAAATTGGATATAGAAGTAGTGAAGTAGCAGAATACTCTTCTTCTTTCTCTCTATAGATTTTCTCTCTATAATTTTTCTCTCTAGAGTTTCAATGAATTCGTAAGAAATAATGAAAGAATGAACTTCTATTTATAGAAAAATTGAAAGTTGCTCTTGGTCTTAACGAAGGTTCAAAATGACTCTTGATAATATTGATGAGACAACTACTATTTGCGAAGGGGCAAATGACTCTTGAGACACCGAAGGGGCAAATGACTCTTGAAACACCTAAGGGGCAAATAACCCTTGAAAAACTGAAGGGACAAGTTACTATTAAAACTTTAAATCAACGATCCATATTGATTTTACTATTATAATTTCATCCAACGGACTGAAAAATTAGCACATAAATAGTAACTTGTGAATAGTAACTCATGAATAGTAACTCGTGAATAGTACTCTGACATGAAAAGTGTTCCGAATACCCGATTAAACAATATAACCTCCAGACATCAATTATCATCGGAATAGATGTCGATTTCTACTAACATAAATAATCCCAACACAATGAAACTATCAAATTCATCTTTAATCAACATGAACTTATTCATCATTAATATTATAACTCACAATATTTAACAACGAAGTCGTTAAAGGAAAGAGGGGCTTTCCGATAAGAATTTCTCCTATTGGCGCTCGATTAGGTGACCAAACCTCTCCTTGACAGAACTTCTAGACATTGTAAATATTGCAATTTAATAATATGAATAACTTTGTCGTCTCAATTATTGATTTAATAAAATAACATATAATGCAGATGATATTGACAATAATCGAATCAATAATATGAGAGATATGATGCAACACCATTGTGGCAATAATTGAGTATAAGCGGTGACTTCTCACATAAGCATCAATAATCAATCACTGGTGTCTTCTTATGCGAACCACGTATATTATTGTCTTTTACTACTAAGGTAGTAGTTCAGCGGTATCAAACCAGTAAAACTTCCGTAGTTATTTTAATAAAAATATTTTTGTCGTTTTTCTCAATCCAACAATAATTACATTGTGGGGTCCACCAATGATTGATCATCGTCATACGGACATTTTAAAAGAAAAAAAGAATATTTTCCTAACCAATCGAATATAATATGACAACTTGCATACTTTGCAAAATTTATAAATACTACCCACAACTATAAAATTATATCAAATCCACACCATAATATTCAAAAAAATATTTTTAGAAATTTAAATCTTTATTTATAAAATCTGGGGTCTCACAAATGACCTCCATTTTCTTGAAGTAAGGTCTCAATTCTCAAAGCACCTACATATAGCCCATATATGATATATAGAATTAAATGATAAATTCATTTTACTAGTTTAAAAATAATACTACTCCATTCGTCCTTAAAAGAATAACTAAAGGTAGATATATTTTTGATCTCAAAAGAATAAAATAAAATACATAGAATAGTAATTATGTCATTTAGTGGGGTTCATCAGTACAAAAAAAATATTCATAATTTTATGAATCTTAAAAAACCATTAAGAAAAAATGTGAAATTTTATTTTTAATCTCTTTTTTCTATTTTTATTTTTTTAATATGTATAAAAATTTATACTTTTTCTCATCTTTTAAAGAGAGAGAGAGTAATAATTCAACCCAACGGGCTAGCAGTTGAGTCATGAATCAAGTAACAAAAATAAACTGCATTTATGATCTCCCAGTTAAAAATATTCAACAATTTACATTCAAGCGCACCACTAAATTTATGACCGTACATCTATATAATTTTATATTTTATACTTATATAGAAGTATATATTTATATAATTATATTTGTATTATACTACTCAGTAATATACTAATATTGGGGAAAAAATGTATATACCATCTTGTTTTACGGTCACTAGTAACTTCATTACACTCCACTTCTCTCTCTCTCTTAAAAGCCTCTCCTAATTCTCAACGTTCCATTTCTGCTGGTTGCAGAGGACTAACAAGCCCAACAATGGCGAAACCAGTTAGTTTTCTCTCTCATACTCCTCCATTTCTCTCTCCTCCATGCTCTATTAAACCAAGACGTGGAACATTTATTGGCATTCAAACAAGCTTCAGATACTTCACACAAGCAGAGGCGGAACCAGGGGGGTCGAGGGGGGGCATATGACCCCCCTAGGATGAAGCTTATTGCCGCCTGCTGCTGCTGCCTGCCCCTGTCGAAAAGAGAGATCGGGAATTGGACCGGAAAGACGGTTTCGCTTGAAACTCATGACTCGGAGCTGAGTTAGCGAGCTAAGCGGCTCAAAACTGCCTTGCAAGTCTAGCTCTTCGAGAACGAGTGTAGAGACTCGGTTTTTAAAGAAGGAGACTCCGTACCAGATGCAAGGATCGGTGGTGTTGGTCCAGGTGGTGAGCTTGTGTGCAGTGGCGGAACCAGAACAAAATTTGAGGGGGGTCAAAATTTGAGGGCGATTACCGGAGGTCCGGAGAGCGGAGTTAAGGTCCCTGGGTTTAATTTTGACTCAGATTGAAAAAAATAAAAAGTATATTAGCGGCCCAATGAATACCAATACTACCGGCAAGAACACCAATAATCAGACCCAACTGGTTGATTGCAACACATTTGAAAACAATGATCTCCATTTTCTTGAAGTAAGGTCTCAATTCTCAAAGCACCTACATATAGCCCATATATGATATATAGAATTAAATGATAAATTCATTTTACTAGTTTAAAAATAATACTACTCCATTCGTCCTTAAAAGAATGGAGTAGTATTATTTTTAAACTAGTAAAATGAACAACACCACCTTTAGTTATTCTTTTAAGGACGACTGGAGTAGTATTATTTTTAAACTAGTAAAATGAATTTATCATTTAATTCTATATATCATATATGGGCTATATGTAGGTGCTTTGAGAATTGAGACTTACTTCAAGAAAATGGAGATCATTGTTTTCAAAATGTTGTAATCAACCAATTGTCGATTATTGTGTTTTGCGGTAGTATTAGTATTCATTGGGCCGCTAATATACTTTCTATTTTTTTCAATCTGGGTCAAAATTAAACCCAGGGACCTTAACTCCGCTCTCCGGACCTTCAGTAATCGCCCTCAAATTTTAACCCCCTCAAATTTTGTTCTGATTCCGCCACTGGTGTTATGTATGCTTTTGAGTTTTGATGGTGCATGAAAATCTAAACTGATGGTGAATCAAGTTTTCCTGCTCCCTGTTCTCATCCTTCTTTCCCACTCTTTGCTCAATCTTATTCTTTGCCGCCTATACTCCCCTCTCTAACTTTTAAATCTCAAATCTATTTGAGTTACCCATCTAATTCGAATTAGGATCACCACTGGATCCTACCACATGCAACACTCCATTACCTACACATAAAAACCTACATACATATTTTACATAGCAAAAAACAGGATAAGTAATTACTTTATCACTCTTATATCAGAAAAATGAAAATTGACCAATTCAAGCAGGCCAGAAGGTGCGTGGCAGCACTATTAAACGGATCCCCATATTACTATCAAAATTGATAACGCCCACACAGCTCTGCTTGTTAATGCCAACAACACTATGTAGCAACTGGTACAGCACTATAATACAGCACACAAAAATGCCAAAAGAATCAACACTTCTGAAAATGTAGTTGCCCTTAAGATAGAAACCAGAAAAAGAAATGAAAAGCAGGGAAATACACAATATAACAATCGAAAACTAAACATCCGAAACAAGATGGTGTTGAATATCATCATTAATCCACTTTCGTAACACTAATCCATCAATAACAATTACTAAAGTAAAACAACATACTCATATCAAAACAAAAACAAAGAAATGTTAACATAGTAACCACTCTTAACCATTTGCAAAACCCATTTTTTGTGTGTCCTGTCTCTCCCCCTTAACGGTAGGATTTCTGGAACCTGGCACGAGCACCACGCCCACCAAACTTCTTGGGCTCGCAGCGCCTGGGATCAGCAACAAGCAGAGTCCTATCGTACCGAACCAGAATATCCTTAATTTCCTTCTTGGACTGCTCGTCCACATATTTCTGGTAGAAGGCGACTAGGGCTTTGGAGATGGACTGGCGGATGGCGTAGATTTGGGAGGTGTGTCCTCCGCCTTTCACTCGGATTCTCATGTCCACGCCGGCAAAACGGTGGCGGCCTAGCAGAAGGATGGGCTCGAAGGCCTTGTAGCGGAGGATTTCGGGCTGAATTAGCTCAATGGGGACGCCGTTAATCTTAATGAGGCCACGCCCGCGCTTGCAGTGGGTTACGGCATTTGTGTAGGGTTTAGGGAGGGAGGGAGGGAGGGAGGAGATTATTAAAATATGAGAAATGGTCCAAGTCTATGAGTTATGAGATTTCTTCTTTGAAGCTTGTAAATAAATATTTCTAATAATCTCATATTAAAGTTAATGGGTACGGATCAGAAATATTTTACGTTTAATAATACTACTAGTTTACAAAAAATCCTTTTATACACACAATATAAAAGAGAATGTATTCAATTACATTTTAAAATGTATTTCTTAATATATATGAACATACTACATAGCAAGTGGAATGGTGGTTGCTGCACCCTAGCTTCAAATATGTTTACAACTTTTATATTAATTGAAAAACCCTTAATTCTTATTCTAATAATACATTAATTGTATAGCATTAAGCAGGTGAATAAATAAGATAAATATTTTTAGATAGAAAAACAAATTTATATTGATGAAAACATTGTTGAGAATCCAAGATCAGACCATCTAATGCCTGAAATAACTAATGGATAATACTTACTTGATAAAGATGTGGAATGAATTCTCTTACATTTCACTAATCTTTTTGTGTTAAATTCACAAACTCCACCATTCCAACAGGATGTTACAAGGGTTTCAAAATTTACCTCAATCATAGACATTCTAAGACCTACAGAAACACAGTTTTAGACCCACTTACAAACTCACCGGCCATGTCCATATCTATAACCCCATCAATTCCCTTAAAAACAACACGTAATTTCCTTAAACATGACTGTTTGGAGCCATTCTTGCCTGCGCTTCCAGTCACGTGGACAACATCTATGGGACTTTTGTCCATCAGATCGAACAGTGGCTTATCAAGGTTTGACCGAGTCATCTCTTCTAGAACTGGAGGTGCCTGCATGTACAGATTCTTCCCTTGGTGCATAACACTAGCTCTGGACAGAAGCAGCTTAGGGTGATCTTCTAGTTGATCAATAAACTGTTACAACAATGACAGAGTAAGAGAACTGCATAGCCAACTAAAAGTTAAAACAACTAACATGAAATAGAAATGCATCCTCATGCTACAAGGATTGCTAAACACAAGCTATCACATCCTAAATTTAAAAAAAAAAGAAAAAAAGTACCAGTCTTCAAACAAAGTTCATACTATAGATTACAAAAAACAGTATTGCACTATAAATTATCAATGTCCCTTTTCTTTTGTAGCAAGTCATCATCATTATCCTTATTAATTAACTTTCAGTAAGTAGTAACTACATAATCTGCCAGAGCTGAATTTTTTTCAATATATTCTTCACCAACAAAGTGACTTGTAATCCCAAGGATGAAGGGTAAGCTTCCTGCTAGGAACCACTTAGAATTAATAAGTTTGCATTAGTTTACCCCATGTTTTAAGAGAATAATTCAAAAGGAAAAATAATCACCTATTTGTCATGAATCCATAAATTAAGTCCCAACTCATGTTTCCAGAGTTAAAAGCATAGATTTAGAGCAGCTAAAAGAGGTTCCCAAAGAGTCTGAGCACCCATGCAAATCCTTAAGAAATTCAGAGCTTCAAAGTGCATGCATTATAATTAATCTCCGACTCTGTTCAAATAGGAGTTTCTCCTCATCTAACAATTGAAGATTTTTCAAAAAATTATGTTACTGACTCAGATTTCTAAGTGCTAGCATGTTTAGAGATCCCTGGAGTCCTATCACAATTTTTAGTACGTAAAAGTGAATCATGTGAAAGTTTTTGAAGTGCATGGTATCAGATAAACTTTCAGACACACCCATGATCTACTTTCCTTTACTGAAATAACCCAGCCAACCACATAATGGATGACACCTAGTGGAGAATTTAATATGAATTGAATTAAATTTGTGCACTTGACGTATGATGGCACATCGCTCATCCTGTGGTAGAAGCGAGGTGCATATAAAAAGTAACACACAAACCCAAAAATGGACGATGAGACGAAGTTGGGAATAAAAGGAAAATCACCTTCTTCAAAGTAACTGAAGTGTCCAGTTCAATTAGAATTCCAGGACCACAAACAAGACAATCTTTGTCCTTCACAAACTCGGTCACTTTAGTGTGAAGACCTTCAACACCATTATACCTGAAATTGATTTAAAATTTAAAAATCAGCTCCAAGTTTTACCCAAAATGCCAGGACACCAAAGTAAGAGGTCATTCATGCTGAAATCATTATCTTCTAGCTGAAGGAACATGATTTCTGGAAAACATTTTGGGGGGAAGTGACTTGTGTTGTTTTCCAGAAAGTGACTATAGTTTTGAAAACAATAGGTCAATTTCCCCAAAACAAAGCACAAACATGCATAGACTCATAGGACAATTTCTATAAAACACCCCCATGCACAAACGGAGCCTTAGAGCTCATCATGCTAGCAGGGGAGCCCACCCCTGGGGGAGTTAACTGAAAGCACAAGTAAAAATAGATGATAACTTCGTAAAATATATTACTGTTTACCCCTATTTGTTTATATGTTGTGGCAGTAATTCTATCACAGAGGATTACACAACCTATTACATAGGAAAAGAGATAAAATATTCCCAATCCACCCACTAGTTAGCAATAATACAAAGAGCCTATCTGTCCTAAAAAAAGAACATACACAAAAATCATTCATAACCATCACTTAGTACCGCACTCTCTTCTCAACTTGAACTATTAAAGTAAAATTAAAAAATCATATAAAGAAGTTTTATATCCAATTCCGAAACTATATATGCAAATGTGGCTCTTGTATACAAATTTCCAGACCATTAGAAACAGAGTAAGAATAGGAGATTCATTAAGCAAGAAAAAAACTTGCATGCATTTCTGTATTAGATGGGTACTACATTTTCTCCTAAAATGAAAAAACGAGTATCATAAAATTTCTAGAGCAGAAATGTTCCCTTGTGATCCATTATCAGTGGGGAAATGGCTGTATAATAGTAGAACCAAGTTGGGTCATCTGCTAACACATACTTACAGACTCTACCCTTGCCAAATAATAAAATGACCAGTACTTGCTCAACCCCACAGAATTTCATGAGAAGAAGAAAGACGAGGAAAGACAGAAAGATACTCGGTAGAAAGATATTTCCCAGAAGCAACTTTCTGAATTAGTCATCAAAGAGTAGAAGAGTGCATGCATTTGATTAGAAAAAAAAACCCTATTATGAAAACTAATAAAACATTTAAGTAGCCGACTAGCCGGGCATTTTTTTATCATAAGTTTATAACTGGGCATGCTTCGGGGTGATAGATTATCAAAAGCCAATACATGTCGAACTAAAAAGGATGAAAACAATGAGTAGTTGTTTTGTACTGATCAAAAAACTTATAAGTGTGTGTTCCAGACAAAATCAGTTAATAGCACCTAAAACAAGATCAATTAGCCTGTGTTAATCAAAGACCAACTCTTGTTTTTCTTAAAGAAGAGGGGATCAATCAGAATCCAGTGCAACATGTACATAAAGATGTTTTTTTTCCTTTCCGAAGAGGGGGAGAAATAGAGTCTGATTGAACTTTGAAGAAACGCCAAGTAGAGCATTAATGCATCGAAGACTTGACTTTGCCACAGCGAAATGGTAGAAAGTAAATTCATGTAACATGCTCTAAGAAGTTAATCAATTTAGATAGGGTTACAGATGAACCGAGCTAGGCCGAGTGCTGCCTTGTTCAAGCTCAGTTCGTTAACCAAACAGTCTTAAAATTGTGTTCAACCTCAACCTGTTTATAATTTAACAAGTGCAAGCAGAGATTACCTTGAGTTTTATTTATTTTGAAATGGTTAATATATTGACACAAAAATTGTTATATATGCATTCTTAACGACTTAAATTTTAAGTAAAATACATAAATTTTAATCATACAAATTAAAATCAATAAATACATGAAAATAGTTTTATTTTATGATTTAATTACAATTCAAAAGTACTATTAACATCAAGCCAAATCTGTTTGACATTTAAATTTTAATAACAATATTTACCAACTACGGTTGATTAAGAAGCATCTACATATTTTACTATTAGAAAAAATCTACATATTTTAAATGAGCCCTATATACTTATCAAAAAATAAAAATAAAAAATTAAACGAGCCCTATATATTCACAAGCTTATTCGAACTGAGATTTACAATGTTCAAGCTTGATTCGTTTACCACACTAGCCTTAAAATTGAGATCAAACCCAGATCATTTTCATAATCAACCTGTTTGAGCTGCGCCCTAACCGACTTTAACACTGCTGTTCATGAACAGCTCGGCTTGCAGAATTGTGGCCCTAAATTTGGATGTTGAGGCCATGAAACACGGCACAAGGAATTGACAGACCAAAATGATGTAGCTTTTTAAGATCGTACTAACCAGATCACAAGAATTACTTATTTTTTAATTTTAATTTAGATAGCTTCTTTTTTACTTGCCTTCTACCAAGCTTCAAAAATTATGTAATCGTCAAGTATAAGGAAAGATAATTGACTGTCAAATTTATATTAATACAAGAGCCTCTCAGTTACTTCTCTTAATCTTGAGCCAATATAGATTTAGGAATAAGCACGATATATAATGCCATCTTCTAGCAAAAGGTTATTGTAGGATATTCTTTGCATAGAAGACAACTCTTATAAGCATGTAAATATTGAGGAAGTAAGCATACGTTAAATAATTTGATAACGTTTTACTACATCCAGATGCAATCTTCAAGGTTTCCAAAGCGCAGGCAGCTGATATAATTGCATTGGTGGAAGCTATAGCAGGTATGATATTTTTCACCACACCCTGTAACAAAAAGACAAATTATCGCCAAGTGTTAAAGTGCGTACAACCTATAATGTCAACAAGGTGGATTTATTAAGATTGCCCTATTATTATTTATTCATAAGATTCATTCACAAAAAGGACATGAGTAAGAGTATAGGTAACTTCAGGAACGGTGTTTCTTCAAAAAGTAAAACCATAGTGTTTCTTCAAAAAGTCGAGGATCTCAGATAATATTATTACCTGAGTAAGAGTATAGGTAACTCCTGGAATGCCAAAAAGCTCCGCTCTTTTTACGGCCTATATATTTTGAGTAAGGATGAGAATATAAGAGAAGAAAACTAATTTAAAAACTACAAGGACAAAAAAAGGAAACATAAGTGACTTGTTAACCTCTGAATATATCCACTGCATATGTTCAGGGTCATCTGGATCAAAAGTTTTTCCACTATGAACCTGCAAGTGTGAAATGAATTATGATGACAATACTAGAACGATTGGTTTAAAAGCACCACCTAGAGAAGAGAAGAGGGCGTAAAGGGGAAACTTAGAAAATGAAGACGGAAGAAATTATTATATACCTCATCCCACTTAATCAAGTGTGCATTATTCAATACAATGAGCAGCATTTCTGGGGGGTTTCACTCAAAGCATGGTGTGCATAAAGGAAATTTAACATAGGTTTGATTGGGGATTGTCAAAAGCCAAATGGTACACTCAAAGCATGGTGTGATCCCCAGGCTAATTAATAACCCTAGCATGGCACCTTGAAACCTTCAGTTCCACCATCTACCATAGGTTTGATTGTTTCTTCTCGTGGATTGTCATCAGCATCATACTCTAAATTTTCACAAAAACCAAATGAGACAATACAAAATCAAAATTGAGTTGAAGAGAAGCCGGTCAGTTGAAATCATCATGAAATTGCTAATTAATAACTCTAAAGAACTATTGTACAGAGCACACTATTGACTGTGTATCCTCGATTGCTACACTACAATCTAAATATAGTTACAGTCATGCTGAAGAATTTGCCAACAATAGAGGAACATAGAGATCATAATTCACATTAACAAAATTAATGTGTGCAAGAGAAGAATATCATTCAGCAATTCAATCTGAAATCTTAATAATGAATCAAAAATAAAATTATACCAAAGAAGGCTCAACTTGAACATATAAATACGTCAATATTTCAAATACAAGAAAATCCTCAGCAGCAAACCTGTAGTAGATAAAGGACACACCTAGAAAACTACAAGCCACAGCATTTATGTAGCTTCGAGCCTCAACAGAATCCAGACCAAGGGCAATAATACTGAAATCATTGTAAAAATCTATCTCTTTGTCCTCAATACGACAAAAGTGTGGCACAATATTCACACCACTAACTCTTTCCATGACTCGTTTTGCAGCCACCTCAGCCTTTGGCTTTCCAACATCCTCAAGCCTATATACATAACACGAAAATTATGTAACATATTCTGATAGAACTTGAAAACAAGAAACTTAATTCACTGACAACAAAAAATTCATCACCAATTAATCTTCAAATCCGTCAGTACATGCCTACAACAAAATATATTCATGGTGTGCTAAGTGGTTTAAGATAACTTATACTAAAGTACTCTGAATGAGTTTGGAAAATAGGGCCTGAGAAGGGACGTAAAACAAAATCGGATGCACATAATCAATACATGATTACATTGTCATTGGTCAATACATGCTAACCATTTCCAAGATGTAATAACAACTTAATGACCAAGCAGCTTTTGATGTTCAGTAACAAATCAGTCCCGTTCATCAAAACCTATGATTTTGGTACTAATAGATAATACTAATCCCTAACAGTAAGGACATGAAACTAAAAAGAATGCTTTAGAAAACTATTTGATGGGAGCCAACATAGGTCCATGCATTTCATCATCTTATGACATCTACTACAACAAAAGCATTGGATACAATTAACATTATTAAAATAGTTTCACTAGTGCAGTTTCTGGCCACTATCGTCATGTTGGATCAGACTAATAGACCAACCCATGACCATGATAGGCAGATATACCGCTGCTATCTCGCACCTCTCTTTTATGTATGTGTACGTATCTATATACATTGTCAATTTTTCATCCTTACTAAGAAGCACAACCTGCCACCAAAAGAACTATTTCAGTTTGCACCAGATATACATCACCTCCTTCTAGTATAAACCACTTGAGAAAAAACTAACATAACCTCCAGAATTAATCAAATTTCACACCAATTGAACAAATGAAATTATAAATCTTCTCAGTTACATCTACCTTGATATTAGTGCAATCCCCCCTCCTAGTTCCGTTTTGACCGAAACAAATCCCTCACTTGCTCAGCAATTTCAAAAAGCAATCGACTATATCAGTTGTTAGGAGTAATAATGAATTTAATACCTGAACAGAAATTGACGATTTAGATTGGAGACTTCAATTCGGTCCATATCAATGACTTCGAGGTTCCTAAACCCCGAAAAAGCCAAATCTTTCAGCAATTCACATCCCAATCCACCCGCTCCAACCACCAACACTTTCGCGTACTCTTGAAGATCGTTTCTCAACTACATTAATCAACAAGAAAATCAAAATTTAAGGCATAGTTCCGCGAAGAAGCGTAGCACACAGGAGTTGTTTTAAAAAAGTCCAGAAAAGAAAGGGAGGGGAAAAGCTTACATCCGTGCCGGGCTCAAAGGTAGGGCCGACGAGATTTCCGGGCCTGAGGAGGAGCTTGTCGAGGTCTCTTGATCGGCTGCTACTAAGTTGCTCCGCCATGGCAATACTCTCTCTATCCTCTATGGGGAGAACTGAAACCGCAAACCCCACTTTAAAACTCTTCTTCACGCAGATAATAATCTGCAGCAATCGTCCTGGTTGCGTAAATTTTAAGCTTGTGGTGTAAATAAATCAGTAAAACAGTACGGTACACGTCCTAACCTGGGATCCGGATCCTCATAGATTTCTCTGAGGATCTTGAGATTTTTGCTTCGGCTTGACAACACATCAAAAATGATGTTTAATAGTTCACAATTTTCTTTTTTTTATTTGTGTATCAAAATGATTTTGTTTTAATAAAAAAAAAATTATAAGTTGATAAAAAATTAGAAGCCACCAAACGTCGTTTATTTTTACATATAATTATTTTAAATTTCTTGATTATTTTGTATATAATTTTTTATATTTAATAACTTAGTTTGCTATTAATATTATTAATATTAGGATAACTACAAATTTGACTCAAAAAAAATGAATCGGTTATAATTATCGTTAATGTTTAAATGTGGCTTAAGTTATTTTTCGTTTATTATTGGTTTTGTTTGTTTATTTATATTATTATTTATTATTATTATTATAATTTGTATTTATATGTTCTATAAAAAGAGTTTACTCTCACCATTGAAAATATTATTATTATTTATTCTAACCATTGGGCCGAATGGGTCAATCAAAAAAATATTTTAGACCTATCAATTATTATTATTTACATATTTCTTTATATCTTTTTTTATTATTAATAATCGTTTTACTTTATCTTTCTTAATCCACCGCTCAACGGAGACAATCACCATCACAACTCAAATACTATTTTAAATATACTCTTTTTACTTTACTTCGTTTGTTTGGTAAAAGTAAACTGCATTTGCTTCCAATTTTCTGTCGACTTGTAAAAAAAAATATCTATCAAAACGACGTCATTTTGATACAAAGACAAAAAAAAAAGTTATGAACCATTGGATCTCTTTTTTAATGTATTGTCAATCCACAATAAAACTCTCACAAAATCCTCACAAAAAAATTTTCATAGAGAATCCGAATCCCCTAACCTAACCTCTCGTTTGCTAATAGCCTATTTTCCCCGTTTGCCACAGTTTAGTTTCCGAAAAAAAAAATATATTGTTTGTCAATAGTTATTCAAAAATAATTATAAGGTGAGTCCAAACAATATTAATGTATACAAAATTAAATAAACCTATGGCTTGTGCCATATTTGAAGTAAACATTTTTATTTCATAAGTTGTTAAAACAAATGCACCTTTTCAACTTATTAAATAAACTGTTTAAATTAAGCTAATAAATATGTTTTAAAATAAAATGTGGCAAACAGACTTTTTTACAACTTATAATATATGAAAAGAAAAAGAATATTGGCATATAAATATGTATGTATGTGTGTATGTTTCATTCCTCAGTACCCTTTCCATTCCCATGCCCCTATTAAATTGGGCCTCTCAAAATCTAACCAAAATATTCAAGATCTTCTCTTGCTATGTATGTTTCTGCTGCAGCCTGCAGCAAAACTCTTGATAAAATGAACTATTTTGTGTTGTATAGTATGAAGTATCTACGTACTATGAGATGCCCTGATGCTTAATTGTCCTTAGCAATGGCAGAAAAATATATACAAACCCTTGTTGACAATCACACAGTTGTTCATAATGCAGATAAATTCCTACTGTGAGAAGCCTCTCGCTTTAGAAAGAGCGCGTAGAGCAATTCATTCCATGAATCTGGAACTCCAGGAAGACACCAGTGGCTGCAGTCTTGCCTATGTAGCGGGGCAGGAGGATTAAGATAATATATAGATGAATGCCCATCTTTCCTTCTTGAAGTCATATTAGTCACATGTAACACATCGATAGGATTACTGTAGGATTTGTTTGACTGAGCTGATAAAACATCCTTAAATATGTTGTAGCTGCTGCCTGAAATGTGGGAGGGAGCGTCTAGTTCTGGCAGCGTCTCCATGTGACAGCCTCCGCCATTTCTCCAATTCCCGCCTCTGTATTACCATATTTAGTTTGTTTAGATAATTTTAGGTGGGGAAGGAAGAAGATTTAAGATGCAATAATTAACAAAGATTGATAGGCAAACCTGAAATGGACTGGGGCATATGTACGAAAAAAGACCAGAGTCTTGCTTGTAGTCACTTTGCGGTTTATATAGTCTACCACGGTTTCTAGGGACTTTCGATAAGCAGTGTCAACTTGCATCTCCAGCTTCACCTTTGTTCCTTCTTGGAAGTAACAACCCCTGACCAGTTAGATGAAAGTTACAGTTAAGCAAGAGGCAATATATCTAATGATACTATAAATTAAGAGACAATTAGCTAGTTAAGTTAGAACACATAGTTTGCCTCTTGGAGATGAATCGATTGTTAAGTTTGTATCGTAGTTTAACTTTAAGTGAAAACAAAAAAGATTGAAGCTAACACCAGTAACCCTTGAACACATATTTTATCATTTTTGTAACTTAATTGAATGCTCAACACAAAGCAACAAATGCATTATTCCACAATGGCCTTGTTACAGGAGCTGCTCATTTTGAGAGATTAAACAGAATGCAAGTGATTATGTTGGAAGTTTGTAGTAGACATATAGAAGAATAAAGAAGACGAGGAATTAATGTACTTATATAAAATGAACTTACCCTCTAATGGTCTTCTCATAATTCCACCAATGCCCAGTGTTAAAAACCAGAATATCTGCATTTCTCCATTTCAATGAGCTCCAATCCACCACATCTAGTTTCAGGGTAAGTCTTACCTTTGGTGGAGATTTAGCAGGAGGTCTGCCCTGCGATACAAGAAATGGAGCCCGATAGTACTCCACCGTGCAGTTATAATCCACGAACTTGAAGACCAAGAACCCGTTGTGCTTCGTAATTGGGCTGCCATTCACTTCATAAATTGAATCCTTATTGGGAACTGCAGAAGCTAGCATGCACAGAAGGGACTCCCACTGGTTTCTTCCGATTGAGTCTCCCACGAAAGCTAGTCTTTTGTTCCGCAATTTCTCCAACATTAATTTTGCATCAAATCTGGTATAGGAATCAACCAAGAAGTATAGCATATTAATATTTTCCTACTTACATCCCAATTAACATAATGAAGTTTAAGATCATCTTATCAAACTTAAGCCTATATGATGATGATGGAAGGTATGAATCATGAATGTACATTGAAGATAACCAAGTTCCAGGTTCAACCTTTCCAAAACAAAAGTCCAATCCTAAATAAAATGCGAGGAAGAACTAATCTCAAGTTCCACAAGTGCGAGTTTCCTTCCTTCCTTCCTTCCTTCTACCCCTTTCCAAATATAATAGGAGTACCAAGAACCTATATTTATAAGTAATTGTTAAATCCACAACACTTTTTGTTATTTTCACAACAAAAATTGCGAAGAATAACTAATCTCAAGTTCCACGAGTGCTAGTTTCCTTCCTTCCTTCCTTCCTTCCTTCCAAATATAATAGGAGTACCAAGAGCCTATATTTATAAGTAATTGTTAAATCCACAACAAAAGTGTTGTTGTAGATGTACAGCGATGATGAAAACCGTCGCTATAGGATCTATAACGACACTTTTGTTTTGGAAATATCAATTTTTATTGTGTATTTAACAATTTCTATTTATATTATTTGAAAATGATAGTATCAAACAAATCAGGAAGAATTATTTTAATAGAACTAAAGTTAATTAATAGATGAAGAAATTCCCTATTTTTAAATGAAACCAAGAGCTATCAAATACATTACTACTGCATCACAAATTAAGGGTCCAGCGAAGTGACAAAACAGATTGTAGAGCATTATGCAATAGTACTAGTACCAGGTGGCACAACACATGTAAATTTATATGGGATAAAATAAAAATTTTATAAATTTGAATGACTAAATACAAAGATTAAAAAAATTAATATAAAAAAGACAAAATAAGAATTACAACAAAAGGCGAGGGGCATTTTGGGGAGCCGAAAGGGGTTTCACTTGCTGACACCTAAAAAGATATCACTTCTCAATTTGTGTATTAATATTGTATTAATCAATTGACCAAAATTAACTTCATGCTAACCGATTCCTATCTAGCTTCACTGCATTATGCATAACTTGACTGCCAATGACAGTGAAGGGAACAAGCAAACAACCAATTGAAAAAGAAAGCACACAAATAAAAGTGACAAAACAGATACTTGATAGCAATCCTTGCGGTTTCTCTCTTTATGATCTGCTATTGCAATATACTACGTATATGCAATCATACACAAATATTTGGCATATCCCAAATAAGAATTTGAGATATTTTAAAGTTTTCCTCACATAAAAGTAGAGCCTATTTTATAATTATATAAGATAGGCTCCACTTCGTAAAGATGGTGTAAAAATATCAAAAATACGTTCAAATATCACTTTCCAAAGAGAGAAAGTGTTCTTATTTTCACAACACACAAAACAGAGGAAACAGACCACATAAGTCCACTAAATATTGAAGGTTAGAATCAAAAATCACCAACGAAACTACTAACTACAATAGTCTTAAATCAAGTGAAATACTACCATGTTCTTTGAAGTCAAAATTAAGATTCAATCAAAAATAATTTCTAGATAAAGCAGAGCAAAATGAAGAACCTGGGCAAGTTGCAGGCTTTTGGTTGCCAACGCCATTTCGTGTAGAACAAATCAGGCCGGCCATTCTCAGAACACCTAAACCCACCATCCAAAAAGTTGCAATCTTTGGACTGATACAACGGATAGCTCTCGTCCCACACCCAATCACCTTCAAACACATCACACGCGCCACCCTTTTCACTCAAAAACTCAACCTTTCTCTCTCCACCATCAGACCCATTAAATTTCAGCCCCATAAACCTCTCAGGTTGTGTTGAAAACCGAAACCCTTTAGCAAAATCTCCATAATTAAAGTAAAGAAAGCAGCAAGTAACTAAAACTGTACCAAAAACAAAGCCAATAATTTGCACAGAAGGCTCAAACAGTCCAAAACGCTTGATTTTCTTCAAAGTATCCATGCAAGCCATTGTATCTAACACTGATTGAGATGGGTTTTTACACATTTCGACAATGAAGCAAATTTGGCTATCGAGAGGAAACCAAGAAATTCAATTCAAAATTCAGAATACATGAATATAATTCCAAATTACTAAAAAACACTCCATAAATATAAAAATTCAGTCTTAGAATAAATAATCATAGAATCAATAATTTAAAAATGTAGAACATGAATAAATTCCAAAAAGAATGATAAGGAGGTGTGGTGTACAAGCAAAACAACATTCATGGCAAATGGGGCTTTTGAATCTTGTCTTTTTTACTTGATGAGTGAGGAATGGTTACTATATATATATATATATTCCCCTTTTGGTTTTGGTAATGAATAGATGGGTGTTAAGAAAGTAAGGTATCATTCATAAAATCAGTTTGTGCAAAAGGAAATATATATTTTTTTCCTCTTTTTGCGCAGAGAGAGAGAGAGAGGAATTGGTTGAGTTTGGGTAAAATGAATTGAGGGAAAATGTGGGTATGCTACTGGTTAAGAAATTTGGAAATGCTGAATGGAATTGAGGTGTCACCACTTAATTATTTTTAGAGAGAGATTTATCTCTCTCTCTAAATTTCGTTCGTGGGTGGGTGGATATGGGTCATGGTCAGAAGAGAGAGCACGAATTATTAGTGGGACGTGGGTGTTAAATGTTAGTTATAGTAATTTAATACCTCCAGGCTCTATCCAAAAATATCAAGGAAAAAAATCAATATAATATTGATATTAACGCATCATTTATCAACATTATTATTATTTTATTAAAAAAAAATACTTAAATACACTTGTTTATTAGGAATGTACTGTACCATTTAGAAAATACTAGATATAAATTTTCGCGTTTTGGCGGAATTATTTATTTTGTTAATAATAAATTTATATGTATAATTAACAAATTAAAATATAATAAAAAGATAGTAGATTGTTGTGTGATGATCAAATGTTGATAGCATATATTGCATAGAGTTAAATAAAAGTTTTGTACGCAAATACATATCCAAGTATATAATTAATCTGATCACTAAAACACATGACATTATACAACAGTTGTGTGTGTGTATGTATATCAGAACAGTTAACATTATCAGAACAGATTAGATTTGTAGTGATTTATGGGATTATAAAATCATAATATTAATGTGGGATTAAAAAGTAGTGATTTTAGGAGATAATAATTAATTAACGATAATATAAAAACCGTTTAGATTGAAATAATAGTGATTTAGGGGATTATAAAATTAACATAGTAAGTTATGATTTATATTATTTGTTATTTTATTTTATTTTTAAATATTTTAAATTGTATAATATTATGTTGTAATATAATTATAAATGGTATTATATTATGTTGTAATATAATTTAATTAGTAATGATAATATCCCCACAGTTTAGATAGGTAGTGATTTTGTTATTTTGTTATATATGTATTATAATATTATACCATACATGTATGATATAATGTATGGTATAATTATGAATGGTATAATATTATAAAAATAGTGATTTTAGGATATAATAATTATGTTTGGAAAAGTATTGAATTTTGGAGATTATAAAATCAACAGAGTAAGTTATGATTGATATTATTTGTTATTTTAATTTTACTTAAAACTATATAATATTATGTTATAATATAAGTATAAATGGTATAAAATTTATGTTGTATTTATAGGAGAAAATTAGGTTAAATAACGGAGAGTAATGATAATATCGTAAAGTAGTGATTTTAGGAGATAATAATTAAATTAGAAATGATAATATAACAATTGACATTACCAAAATAATTTAGATTTGTAGTGATTTAGGAGATTATAAATTTAAAATATTAATTTGGGATAAAAAAAGTAGTGATTTTAGGAGATAATAATTAAATTAATAATGATAATATTAGAACTGTGACACCCCCAAAATAGGTATACATCACCCATCTTGAGTCGCCAAATACATGGTACTAAATTCAAATACAACTTGATTATACAACAAGAGAGCTGTGAGTTTTAATACAAATACTGTCTTCTAGACAATACCCACTCTCAGAATAAGTCATCATTACATTTATTTTTACACTATTTAACAGAATAGTGAGGAGTACTAGCTAATACTAACATCTGGACCATCACTCCGTTCCCCGACTCGTCTCAGCTACGTTCTCATTTTTTGAAGAGAACAGTGAAAGAAAGGGTGAGCTCAACTAGCCCGGTAAAAAATATTATGACTAAGATAATGCAGAATAAATTATCATTAGCCTTAAACAGTGTTAAACTGATACAATATAATAAACATCAAGTTTAATCTGCGGTGAACAAGCGATCCATTAAAAGAGTCAGTAGAGAATAAAATCTACTATCTTTTATGATTTAAAAGGTTTTCATCACTTTTATCATTTGAGACTCAACTTAATAATAATCCACATCATCCCCAGACTACGGCCGAGGATATTCATTAGGTCACGACCACAAATTATCCATGCACTACGGCCGAGGATATTCGTGTATTCATCAATGGTCATGATCATGCCAACAATCGTCCATCAATGCACTACGGGCCAATGAGGACTTTTACCATATCATTTGTAACATTACTACCATGATTACACCGAATAATCCTCGGTCATAATCATACCAAGTCCATCTATGCACTACTGAGCCATGATGACTTTCAACAAAAATATAAATATGAGGATGATGACAATGATATAAGAATTCAATAAAACAAGTTCAAGAATTAATTTATTCAGAACTAATAACGTTCAAATTGTCAACATGATACTTTTTTGTAGAGTAAAATTTAAGAATACTCGTAAGAATATTTCCATTTAAAAGATCTTTAGATGAAGCCTTAAATATCAAAGATATTCCACCAATTTCATGGAGTATAGAAGTCAAAACTTTAACCATTTGAGTATAATAAAGAATGGAATAACAAAAGAAATCACCACGCATGCGGTACTTGGCAGATGTATAAAAGTTATTCCAATAGAATAATAAATAACGGAACCATGTCAAAGCGTAATATGCACAAGCGGGATATTCCAATGTAATAATAAAGAATGGAATAACACGAAATCACCGTACATGCGGTGCTTGACATGAAAAGTTATTCCAACAGAGTACTAAATGACGAACCAGTCGTGAAATTCACACCAACAGGATGTTCCAACAGAATAATAAAGAGGCGGAACCAGTCCGGCGTAAAAGCATGAACGAGATATTCCAATGAATAATAAGGATTTAAACGAAGTCCCCAGAAAACGCATGCAGACGAGGATGTTCCAAGCAGAATAATAAAGAATGGAATAACAATGTAAATCACCAAGTATAGGGTAGATGGCATGATACAAAAGTTATTCCAATGTAATAATAAAGAATGGAATAATGAAGTTTCTCTTGAATGAATAAAAAAATAATACCCTTAACGTAAAAAAAAACCGGATATAGAAAAGAAAGGTAGCAGACTTTTCTTC
This sequence comes from Panax ginseng, assembly GCA_020205605.1. Classification (NCBI taxonomy): domain Eukaryota; kingdom Viridiplantae; phylum Streptophyta; class Magnoliopsida; order Apiales; family Araliaceae; genus Panax; species Panax ginseng. The sequence continues at coordinate 16,861,386 of CM035149.1, read as the reverse complement.
TTTTTCTTTCTATAATTTTCCTCTCAGAGTTTTGGTGAATTCTAAGAAATAATGAAGGAATGAGCTTCTATTTATAGAAGAATGGACTGCATAGTAACTAATTCATGAACGGTCCAGATTGATTTACTTTTAATCGGACGGTCCATATTTAAAGCAAAATCTTTTAAATAAAATATAATATATATTATATATATATAAACTCACGGGCGCTTAACAATTCGTCTGATAATTCACGGGTTGATTCTGTTGATCAATAAATGCCTAGCAATTCAACTAATACCATAATGATCAAATAAAATAAACTTAATATATAATATTTATATATATATAACACATGCCTTTGAAAATCTTACTCCACCCGTGACAACATAAATCCCCCACCCAATTTTGACAACTTGACCACTTTACTTATATATATAAATACATACCTATATATATATATATATATATATATATATATATAACTCTAATATATATATAAGTAATAAAACAAAAGCGAGATGACTTCTCACGTAAGCATTAATAATCAATACTGTGGTGTCTTTACTTATGCAACCAATGCCAGACATCGTACTTTACTACCGAAAGTAGTTCAACAAAGATTAACTGTAAAACTTTACCGTTATTTTTTAATAAAATATTTTTGTCGCTTTTTCAATCAATCCGACAATAATTATGTTAATAGGGTCCACCAATGATTGTGTCGCATCGTCATCGAATATTTTTCGTTAAAATGAATATTCCCCACCAATCGAATATTATATAACAACTTGCGTACTTTGCAAAATTTATAAATTTTACCCACAACTATAACATTATATCAAATTTATTCCATAATATTCAAAATGATATTTATAGAAAATTTATTTTTATTCATAAAAGTTGGGGTCTTCTAATCTCCCTTCTTATGAAATTTCGCCCTCGAAATTAGAGTGCGTACGACTGGTATATCCAAGAGGTAAGGATACCTTGATTTCATTTTGATTCTAACTCCTAGGTCATTTTCTCAACATCGTGGTTCCTCCATAAAACTTTGACTTGAGGTATTGCCTTGGAGCGTAGAATATGTTCCTTCTTATCCAAGATTTGAACAGGAATCTCTTCATACGTTAAATCTTCCGCTATTTCGTCCGGTTCTAACTCAATAATGTGATTCGGGTCTTTCACATATTTACGTAACATGGATATATGAAAACGTTATGAACACGAGACATACTTGGCAGTAAAAGCAAGTCTATAGGCTACGATCCTACTCGATCGAGGATTAAAATGGGCCAATGAATCGAGGATTAAGCTTTCTCTCTTTCCAAATCTCGTAACTCCTTTCCATGGAGTAACACGTAACAACACATGATCTCCAATATCGAATTTCACGTCCTTTCGATGAAGATCAGCATAACTCTTTTATCGGTCTTGTGAGGTTCTTATACGTTGTCGGATCGTTTGAATCTTTTTCAGTAGTCATACGCATTCAACTCCCGGTCCCAACAACGTTGTTTCACCCACCTCATCCCAAAGACACCGAGAACGACACTTTCTTTCCATACAACGCTCGAATGAAGCCATGCCAATACTTGCTTGATAATTGTTGTTGTAGAAAAACTCCACCAATGGTAAGAACTTGTCCCAACTTCCCTTGAAGTCAAGGACACAGAGTCTTAATAAATCTTCAAGAGTTTGAATAGTCCTCTCTGATTGTCCGTCCGTCTGAGGATGATTGCCGAACTAAATCGTAAATCCGTGCCCATTGCTTTTTGCAAACTAACCCAAAATCGTGAAGTGAATCTTGGGTCTCAATCAAAAACTATGGATACTGGCATACCATGCAGTCTTACAATCTCGTTTATGTACATACGAGCAAGACATTTAAGTGTATAAGTTTCTCGTATTGGTAAGAAGTGAGCAGACTTGGTCAATCTATCAACAATGACCCAAATTGCATCAATGCCTTGAGAAACCTTGGGAAAACCAATAACGAAATCCATGGTAATGTGCTCCCACTTCCATTCTGGAATTTTAAGTGGTTGCAATGGACCTTTTGGTACTTGATGCTCCGCCTTAACTCGTTGACAAGTTAAACACCTTGAGATAAACAGCGCTATCTCTCTCTTCATATTACTCCACCAAAATGTATGACGAAGATCACGATACATTTTGGTACTCCCAAGATGGATTGCAAATTGTGTTGTGCACCTCCATCATGATTTTATACTTTAAATCGGTCGTTAGGAACACAAAGTCCGGAGTTGACTCAAGTATTCCTTCTTCATCGATTCTTGCTTCCTAAGATAAGACCTTTTGCACTTTCTTCTCATCATACGCATCGCCTCCAGTGCGTAGCTTGATCGACTTTAACTTTATCAATTAAAGTCGGTTCTACTCAGATATTCGTCATCATCACGTGGGTCCCTAAAGTCTTTAACTCTATCTCCATCCTTTGCAAGTCACACAAAATGGGCTCATGCGTTGACAATATCGCACTGCAGACCGCATATGATCTTCTACTCAATGCGTCAGCTACCACGTTCGCTTTTCCAGGATGGTATTGGATGGTATGATCATAATCATTCAACAGTTCAAGCCAACGTCGTTGTCACATGTTGAGTTCCTTTTGAGTGAAGAAATATTTGAGGCTTTTATGATCCGTAAAGATCTCCACTTTCTCCCCATACAAATAATGCCTCCAAATCTTTAGTGCAAAAACGACTGCTGCCAACTCTAGATCATGAGTAGGATAATTCCTTTCATATTCTTTGAGTTGTTGTGAGGCATAGGCTATGACTTTCCCATGTTGCATGAGAACACATCCCAACCCTTTGCCCGAAGCATCACTGTAGATGACAAATCCCACTGAGCCAGATGGTATTGTCAGAACAAGTGCTGAAATGAGTCTCCTCTTGAGTTCTTGAAAACTCTTATCACATTCTTCACTCCAACTGAATTTTATATCTTTCCGAGTCAGCTGAGTTAATGGAGTAGCGATTCGAGAAAACCCTTCTACGAATCTCCGATAATAACCAACTAAGACGAGAAAACTACATACTTCAGTCACTAATTTAGGTTGTTCCCAGCTTTGAATGGCTTCAATCTTTGCCGGGTCAATAGATATTTCTTGACTTGATACCACGTGCCCAAGGAATGCTACTTTCTCAAGCCAGAACTCGCATTTCTTCAACTTGGCATAAAGCTTATATTCACAAAGCTTTTGGAGTATCAGCCTCAAGTGTTGCTCATGATCTTCACGACTTTTGGAATAAATAAGGATGTCATCAATAAAGACGACCACAAAGTGATCCAAATATTCCTTGAATACTCGGTTCATCATATCCATGAAGGCAGCAGGAGCATTAGTCAATCCAAAAGACATGACTAGGAATTCATAATTCCCATACCGAGTTCTGAAAGCCGTCTTTGGAATGTCATCGGTTCTAATCTTCAATTGGTGATATTCGGAACGAAGACCAATCTTTGAAAAGAATTTGGCGCCTTGCAACTGGTCAAACAGGTCATCAATACGTGACAATGGGTACCTATTTTTGATGGTGACATGATTCAACTCCCGATAATCAATACAAAGTCACATACTCCCATCTTTTTTCTTCACGAATAGAACAGGAGCACCCCAAAGAGAAGTACTAGGACGAATAAAGCCAATGTCTAACAATTCCTGCAGTTGGGTCTTTAACTCCTGAAGTTCAATAGGAGCCATTCGATATGGGGCTTTGAAAATAGGTTTTGTATCAGGTTAAAGGTCGATACAAAATTCAATTTCACGCTCTGGAGGTAGGCCAGGAAGTTCTTCAGGGAATACGTCAGGAAATTCATTAACAATAAAAATATCATTCAAAACTGACGTATTTTTGTTTAGATTCGTGACATGAGCTAAGAAAGCTTGACATCTATTTTTCAATAAACGAATAGCTTTATGGCTTGAGATGACAATGATAAATTTTAATGGTTTGGTTGCTTGAATTCGCATAATAGGTTGATTAGGAATATGAAAGCTAACAACCTTACGAAAATAATCAATTTTTGCATGATGAGTAGTTAACCAATCAATCCCTAGAATTATGTCAAATGCAAGTATTTTCAATGAAATAAGGTCGACAGGTAATGTGAAGGTACCGATTTGAACCAAACAAGACTTATAAACAGTGGATGTAATGAAGGTTTCTCCCAACTGAGTTTCAACAGATAAGTCAAAGTCTAATTTCTCCGGAGTTAAATTTAAACGTTGAGCGTAAGTAGGAGAAATAAAAGAATGGGTAGAACCGGTATCAAATAAGGTATATACTTCACTAGAATTTATGATAAGCTTACCCGTGATGACCTCGTTCGGGTTCCTTGCGCTTTACGGAAGGTCACGACAAAACTTCTCCTCGAACAACCGGTTTTGTCTTGTTCGGGACGACGCCACGCCTCCATACCAGCTGGATTTGTCTTCGGTGCACGACAAAATCGGGCCAGGTGTCCTTCTCTTCCATAGTTGTAACACGTTTTGGATGGCATCGCACAGTTGGGACTAATGTGTCCCTCTCCTCCACACTTGAAGCATATGATAGGTGGTCGTTCTCCTTCCTTAACGATAGGTGCTGATGCTAACGTCTTTCCATCATTATTGAATCTCCTCTTCTTGAAATGTCCATTCTTATTATTTTGGCTATGATTACCACCGAAGTGGTTACCATTTCTGGCATGTTGATTCCCTCCACGCTTATTGTCACCGCTTTGATGACTGTTATCACTGGTATTATCATTTTGCCGGCTGTTTTCTTTTGGTTGGGTTGACTCATTATCGCGTTCCAATAACTGAGCCCTATTAACAACATCTGAATACAAACACAGTTTATGAGAGATAAGATATTAACGTATCTCAGGTTTCAAAACGCTTAAAATCATTTGCGTCATTCTCTCCTCATTATCAACCAAATGGGACGCTAACCGGGACAACTCGGTAAACTTGACTTCGTACTGCGACACGGTCATGTTGTTTTGCTCCAGCTTAATGAACTCTACCTCTTTCATGTGACGAATACTTTCAGAAAAGTACTTGTCGTTGAACAGTTTTTAGAACTTCTCCCAAGACATCTTCAATGCGGCAGGTTGAGTACGCTTTACAGATTCCCACCAGTAATTTGCCTCTGCCCGCAACATGAAGGTGGCAAAGGAAACCTTTTGCTCCTTGGAGCATCCCAAGACATCAAATATTTTGTTGATCTGTTTAATCCACGTCTCCGCCTTAAGTGGTTTTAGCTCTCCAAAAAACTCCGGTAGTCTCAGTTCCTTAAACTGCTTGGCGGTGACCATCCGAGAGTTGCCAGTAATTCCACCTGCATTTTTTACAGGAGTCGCTCTCGCATAATGTTGCATGAATTGCATGAAGCCTCAGAACATTCCATCGTTCATCATTTGGTCAGTGTTGTTGTTTGCATTAGGATTGTCGCCTTCCTGATGCACATTATCCTAATTATTGATCTGTGGAGACTCAACGGTCTCCTGTGTTCCATTGATGTTCTTAACATTCTCGGATGCCATTTTCAAATACTGACACCAAACAAGGGTTAATTAACATATCACATATTATCTCTATACTCTGACCGACCAATTAAATACTAAATAAACTTAGGTAGGTCATACTAGCGAAGGAATTCCCCGTCTCTCCCCTCCTAGTTCTTATCTCACATCTCAGTCAGTGATCATATCCCTAAGCTTTGATACCAATTGTGACGCCCCCAAAATAGGTATCCATCACCCATCTTGAATCGCCAAATACATGGTACTAAATTCAAATACAACTTGATTATACAACAAGAGAGCTATGAGTTTTAATATAAATACTGTCTTCTAGACAATACCCACTCTCAGAATAAGTCCTCATTACATTTATTTTCACACTATTTAACAGAATAGTGAGGACTACTAGTTAATACTAACATTCGAACCATCACTCCATTCCCCGACTCGTCCCAGCTACGTTCTCATTTCCTGAAGAGAACAGTGAAAGAAAGGGTGAGCTCAACTAGCCCGGTAAAAAATATTATGACTAAGATAATGCGAGAATAAATTATCATTAGCTTAAACAAGATGTTAAACCGATACAATATAACAAACATCAAGTTTAATCTGCAGTAATGAACAAGCAATCCATTAAAAGAGTCAAGTAGAGAATAAAATCTACTATCTTCTATGATTTAAAAGGTTTTTCATCACTTTTATCACCGAGACTCGACAATAATAATCCACATCATCCCCGCACTACTACCAAGGATATTCATTAGTGGTCACAACAACAAATTATCCACGACTACTACGGGCCAAGGATATTAGTGTATTCATCAATGGTCATGATCATGCCAACAACTGTCCATCAATGCACTACGGGCCAATGAGGACTTTTGCCACATCATTTGTAACATTACGGTCATGATTACACCGAATAATCCCTAGTCATAATCATACCAAGTCCATCTATGCACTACAGGCCACAGATGACTTTTAACAAAATATAAATATGAGGATGATGACAATGATATAAGAATTCAATAAAACAAGTTCAAGAATTAATTTATTCAGGAACTAATAACGTCCAAATTGTCAACATGATACTTCTTTGTAGAGTAAAATTTAAGAATGCTCAGAAGAATATTTCCATAAAAAAATACTGGATGAAGCGCAAATATCAAGGATATTCCACCAATTTAATGGAGTATAGAAGTCAAAACTTTAACCAACTGAGTATAATAAAGAATGGAATAACAAAAGAAATTACCATGCATGCGGTATTTCGCATAGACAAGTTATTCCAACAGAATAATAAATAACGGAACCATAAAGCGTAATATGCACAAGCTGGGATATTCCAAATGTAATAATAAAGAATGGAATAACACGAAATCACCACGCATGCATGCGTCGTCGATGTAAAAGTTATTCCAACAGAATACTAAATGACGGAACCAGTCGGGTGAAATTCACACCAACAGGATGTTCCAATGAGAATAATAAAAGCGGAACCGGTCCGACGAAAAGCATGAGTGATATTCTAACAGAATAATAAAGAGCGGAACCAGTCCGGCGTAAAATGCATGCACAGGATGTTCCAATGAATAATAAAGAATGGAATAACAACGAGAAATCACCAAGTATAGGGTGAGATCGCGTATACAAAGTTATTCCAATAGAATAATAAAGAATGGAATAATGTAAGTTCTCTTCATGAATAAAAAAATAATACCCCTCTACGTAGTAAAAAAAGCGGATATAGGAAAAGAAAGGTAGCAGACTTCTCTTCTTCTTTCTTTCTATAATTTTCTCTCTAGAGTTTCAGTGAATTCTAAAGAAATAATGAAGGAATGAGCTTCTATTTATAGAAGAATGGACTGCATAGTAATTAATTCATGAACGGTCTAGATTGATTTACTTTTAATCGGACGGTCAATATTTAGAGCAAAATCTTTTAAATAAAATATAATATATATTATATATTATATATATATAAACTCACAGGCGCTTAACAATTCGTCTGATAATTCACGGGTTGATTCTGTTGATCAACAAATGCCTAGCAATTCAATTGATACCATAATGATCAAATAAAATAAACTTATTATATAATATTTATATATATATAACACATGCCTTTGAAAATCTTACTCCACCCGTGACAACCCCCACCCAATTTTGACAACTTGACCACTTTACTTATATATATAAATACATACCTTATATATATATATATATATATATATATATATATATATATATATATATAAGTAATAAAATAAAACCGAGATGACTTCTCACGTAAGCATTAATAATCAATACCGCAGCTACTACTATGCAACCACGCAGTATTACTTATACTTATACTACCGAGTAGTTCAACAAAGATAATCAGTAAAACTTCCGCCATTATTTTTAATAAAATATTTTTGTTGTTTTTTCAATCCGACAATAATTCTGTTGTGGAATCTACCAATGATTGTGTCGTCGTACGAATATTCCCTGTTAAAACGAATATTCCCCGAACAATCGAATATTATATAACAACTTGCGTATTTTGCAAAATTTATAACTTTTACCCACAACTATAACATTTTATCCAATTTATTCCATAATATTCAAAAATGATATTTATTAAAAATTTATTTTTTATTCATAAAATTTGGGGTCTTACAAGAACAGTTTAGATTTATAGTGATTTATGAGATTATAAAATTAAAATATCATTGTGAGATTAAAAGTAGTGATTTTAAGAGACAATAATTAAGTTACGGTAATATAAAAATTGGAGTAATGGATGAGCACATTAATTAGATAGTACATGTGTTGCAATTTGAGAGTAGAGGTGGTAATCGAGCAATGTCGGGCCGGGCCGAAGCCGTAAGGTATAAGCACCATGCCATGGTCAGAACCAAAAGGCTCGAATTTTTCATGGGTCGAAAATGTTAAGTTCGCTGGTGGTAGGCAGTTCTGCCCAAATTTTACCATGCTTCTTCCCTATTTTTTTTTTTGAAAATTTTGCTACACCAACTAATAATAATAAATATTAAAAATAATAAAATAATTTATAATAAACAATAATTCTAATTACCTACATTAACTACATACCTCAATCAATTAAAATTTTAATAGTATTATAAATTACTTTCAAAGTATATAATTAAATTTAATTTTTTAAAATTAATATAATTTATTTAATTTCAAAAAATGCATTCATGACTCCACAAATATTGTTCCAAGAGATATCTAATTAATTTCCAAGATTTATACGGTTGGAACTTGGAGATGCCAAGATCTTAGCAATTTGAATATTTAAATTGATTTTCAGAAGATTTGCATGACATGATTTTATGCATTACCCAATATCTCATTATTAACAACCACGTCAATTAAGAAATTTCAAACTACAATTATTATTTACTACAACTACAATAATTAAAAATATATTTTTATATTGAAGATTGCATTAAAAATAAATAGTTATTGTAGCTCAGTTGGTTTGAACTCTTATTTATTTACTTACAAGTCTTTTGTGACACCCCCAAAATAGGTATACATCACTCATTCTGAGTTGTCAATACATGGTACAGAAACAACTACAACTTTATTATTACAATAGTAAAAGCGTGAGTTTGAATACAAATATTATCTTACAGACAATATCTATACCCAAATAAATCCTCATCACATTTATTGATACATTATTTTACAAAAATGGTGAGGACTACTTAAACAACTCTCTCGACTGCGTACTTTCATTACATTCTCGCCTCACGAGAAAAAAATGGAACAAAAAGGAAAATGGTGAGCTCTCATTAGCCAAAGTAAAGAATATTATGACTAAGATAATATACAACAAATTATAATTAGTCTTCAACATGGAAAAATCTAATAGAATACAATAGACAACAAGTTTTAAATCAATATTCTTGAATGAAAATAATAATTCATTAGAAGAGTTAAGTAGTGCAAACTACTATCTTACATGTATGAATTTAAAAGTTCATCGTCTATCTTTTATCCTGTAACATCAATCAATATATATACGAAATCAAATATTCATCTTTGCACTACTCTGAGCCAAAGATATTCATCGATTAAGTCGTGTTCATCTAACACACTGTTCATCTTTTGCTTCTGGGCCAAAGATATTCATCATAGAAATCATTCATACATATGCTCTGGGCCAAAGATATTCAATAATATCATCATTTAAAATGAAGATGATGAAAAATATTTTTAAAAAAGCGAATCCGGTGAAACAAAATGACAAGGATTAAGGATTAAAATTAGTACTTTTTTATCCATGTCCAAAAATACCTCAAAAATAATCATAGTGGTGTAAAATTCAAGAATGATCAAAACATGAATCTGATCAAAGCTAGTATCCTGATAGATATTTTTAGGCGAAAAGGAAAAATTTTCATTTTTGATAAATAATGTAAATGATACGTGAATAAGTGTCGTATCGTGAATAATTGTCGTATCGTGAGCAGAAACTCAAACACCAAAAGTTCCAAATTTGATAAAAACTTGAGATCGATATTTCAAAGATAATGATATTGAAGAAATAATATCATTACAAAAAAATAATATCCTTTACCTCGAAAGGCAAGTACTTTAGTTGAAAACAGGATATATTTATGACTTGAACTTGCATAGTATAGCAATACTCAAAGTATACTCAAAATACTCACAAGAATACGCTCGATAACATAGAGAGAGAAAACTTCAATTTCTGGTGTGATTTTCAATTCTAACCTAAGCACCCTATTTATAGGAAAATGCTTAGAACACAAGAAAGTTTTTCCAACTTCCAAACAAAAATTGACCGAAATCCATAAACGGGCGATTTTACAGGCTATAATTAAATTTCTGTCAAGAAATGGGGTCCACCGACATGTTTAACTTGTTTTAAACATTTATTGCAACAAAAATACTCTTTTTCCTCTTATACTAATACATCACACATTCATTGTAAAAATATCACCATTATTATATTATTAAAAATATAATAATATATTTAAATGAATTATTTTATCAGAAAAAGATAAAATTTTAATTTTCAACAATTGTCACATTAAAAAATTTTCTCCATCTATATCCACATAAAATCAATATTTTCCTCATCATATGAATCAATAATTAATTATTCACAAATAATATTACAGAATCACAATATTGATAACTGAGACGGTTCCTGTGAAGAGGGGACTTTCCAATAAGAATTTCTCCTTACTGACGCGCAATTAGGTGACCAAACCTCTCCTTAGATAGAACTTTCTAGACATTGCCAATAATGTTATCTAAGCAAGTGGTTATATTAATATTTTATTAAATTTTCTGCTTTGGTGTTCTAAGCATTTTCCTATAAATAGGGTGCTTAGGTTAGAATTGAAAATCACACCAGAAATTGAAGTTTTCTCTCTCTATATTATCGAGCGTATTCTTGTGAGTATTTTGAGTATACTTTGAGTATTCTTATACGGTGCAAGTTGAGTTATAGCTTATATCCAAAGATTCCAGCTTAAATATTGTCTTTTCCGAGGTAAGGGATATTTTTTTCCGTAATGATATTATTTCTTCAATATCATTATCTTTGAAATATTGATCCAAGTTTTATCAAATTTGGAACTTTTGGTGTTGAGAGTTCTTATTCACGACGATATACATACATTATTCACGAATCTGGCATTATTCATCGAAAAATAAAAATTTTCCTTTTCGTCTAAAATATCTATTATGGATACTAGCTTTGATTGTATCCATGTTTTGATCATTCTTGAATTTTACACCACTATGATTATTTTTAGGTATTTTTGGACATGGATAAAACAAAGTATGAATCCTTAATCATTAATCCTCATCATTTTATTTCTTTGGATTCGATTCTTTAAAAATATTTTTCATCATCCTCGTCTTAAATGATGATATTATTGAATATCTTTGGCCCGTAGTGCAAAGATGAATGATTTCGATGAATATCTTTGGCTGTGAGTAGTGCAAAGATGAGCAGTGTTTAGATGAAACACTAACCGGTGATGAATATCTTTTGGCTCAGTAGTGTAAATGATGAATATTTGATTCCGTATATATATTGATTGATGTTACAAGGATAAAAGATGAGCGATGAACTTTTAAATTCATACATAGAAGATAGTAGTTTGCATTCTCTACTTAACTCTTCTAATGAATTATTATTTCACTGCAAATATTGATTTAAAACTTGTTGTCTATTGTATTCTATTAGATTTTTCTCTGTTGAAGACTAATGATAATTTGTTGTATATTATTTTAGTCATAATATTCTTTATCGGGTTAGTTGAGCTCACCTTTTTCTTTTTGTTCCATTTTTCTTCTCGTGAGGCGAGAATATAGCGAGTCACAGTTAGCCTGTGGTAATGGAAGAAGGTTCTAGAGAGTTGTTTAGTAGTCCTCACCATTTTATAAAATAATGTATCAATAAATGTGATGAGGATTTATTTGAGTATAAATATTGTCTGTAAGATAATATTTGTATTCAAACTCACGCTTTACTTGTTGTAATAATAAAGTTGTAGTTATTATTTACATCACATGTATTAACAACTCGAATGGGTGATGATACCTATTTTGGGGCGTCACACGCTTGTGGGTCGCATTTAATATTCCCGACGAGCATTTAATATTTCACGACCAAACTAATATTCTCCACAACAATGAATATTTTATAACTACTTGCTTATTTTAAAATATTTACGTATTTTACCAATAACTATCCACATTAATCACATCAACCCTTACTATTTCAAAATAATAATTAGAGGAAATTAAATTTCATTTATTAATTATTTGGGGTCTTACATCTTGTGTTCAAGCCTCATAACCCACAAGTAGCAACTTTTTTGTAAAAAAAAAAAAAAAAAGTTTCGCAGTCATGGGCAAAGCCGGGCCTTCTGGTCGAAGTTAAAACGGCCCAGATTTTCCTGGCTAAAAATCACTACCAAAGCCCAACCTGGTGTAGGGCGGGCGGCCGGATCGATCCATGGGTCTGGGCCATCTTTACCAGATCTATTTGAAAGTGACAAATGTCATACAATGGTGTTATATACTGCAATGATATATATTTAATAGATAGATTTCTTTTTATGCTAAATATTTACATTCTGTTTTGGGACGTACAGTTAGAGAAAAAATATTAACATTTTCATTAATGTTAGTAATATACTTTCTTCATCGCTTAATATAAGACCTTTTAGATTTGTGCACAAATATTAAGTAAATGATTGTATAACATTAAATATAATATCAATTGTCTTTTGTATTAAAAAAAGAAAGTGTTATATATTAGGTAAAAAATAGTAAGAGAAGTTATATATAATATTTAAAATAATATTAAAAATTAAACAATTAATATTTTTTGAAATTCTAAAACGTTTTAATAAACATCTTATATTAAGGGAGTAATTAATTTCATTGTACGATCATTGTTATACTAACAAACAAACAAAAATTTAACCTAAACAATGAGTTTTTAGTTTGGGATCTTAGCTGGGACCAAACAAATCTGTTTCTTGGCTGTCATCATAAATAGGCAATTCAATACTTCTTGGAGTAATTTGGGGCACGTACGGTACCGTGTTATTTATTTATTTTAATCATAATTATTAGAATAATAAATAAAAAATAATAGAATAAATTTAAATAAAAAATATTATAAATTGTACCGTATATATATATATTTTTTTATTTAAATTTATTCTATTATTTTTTATTTATTATTTTGATAATTATAATTAAAAAAAATATACGGTACTGCACTAACGCCGGACCCCCTCGACCCCTTGTGGAGAGGTATTTTAGCATATCCCTTGACCAATTAATTATAAATTTCCTTTCTATTGACATTCCTCTGTGTAACCCCACAACTAAAATTAATAATCTTTTCATATTTTTTTTAGCAATCGATGGTCACTTAGTTCATTAACAGGACTCATTTCTATTAATATAAAATTCGAGTATTTGATTCTTATTAACAGCTTGATTATTGTTAATCATAGATGGATTATGAAGACAAATAAGACAGGTTTAGAAGACAGTGACAACATTTTTTCCCAAAGTGGGGTATTGTTCAACATTTTTTTCTTTCAAAATAAAAGATATAATTTTTATTTTTAAGCTATAAAGTAATTTGAAATTATTAATATATCATTATCTTTATCATAAATTGATCGAGTATTATGCTACCATTACTAAATTAGTTATAAGTTTTGAAAGTTAACGTAAAATTTTTATAAATGTATCTCTAATTTTAGAATGAAAGAAGTAAATATTCTCTCTATTCTAAAATATAATATTATTACTGACTTTTTAAAGTCAACTTAAGACATTTTTAAAATTAAAATTGATATGAATTTTTTTAATATATAATAATGAATATTGTAAATTATTTCAAAAGTACTATTCATTGTAAGATCACTTTCTAATAATCTTTAATCAAATCACCTCAAATTTGAACTTGAAAATGAATCAAATTGACTCTCGAAAGTCAATGATGATCTTATACTTTGTGTTAGGAATTTTAGGAGCATGATTGTAAGAGTAATGTGCAGTGCTCGGTCATTGATTTAATTTTCTTGTATTGCACGAGTCTAAGGAGCTATTTTTTTAGGACTGAATGGTTGAATCGATAACTATTCAGTGCGTTTGTTTTGGAAAAAAAATCGGCTGAATAAATTTTGACACGTCAATTATGAAATAATTTTTTTTCATTCAGATTCAGATATGCAGCTCATTCAATTTTTATCAAACATCTCCTGAGTATATAAAAGACTCGGCACGCACGAGATGGTCATTGATTTACTTTGGTTGTATCAGGATGAATTTAGTTTAATTTTTTTTAGTTAAATTGACCATTTTTTAATCAAAATTTACATTTGTATTTAATAAATATAAATAAAGAAACTATAGTTATAAGAAATTATGTCAAATTTATAATCCCTCTAATTTTTGTAGGCTTAAAAATATAAATAAACACAATTTTTGGGACTACAACAACATAATGAAACTTTGAAACAACATGAGACAGAAAAGTACCGTTTACAAACACGAAAAATCAACATATTTCTTCTCAATTATATTTTTTTTCTTTTCTTGTGTTCAACTTCCTCATCAACTTATCACCTCGGGAATGTCTTCATTGCAATACAACTTTGAATTTTTCAATTGTTACACCATCCTCTGTTAAATTGCATATTTTCTTTTATGAATTTTGATTAATTTTTGGTTTAATTTAGACATATTAATCGGTTACGAATGCATTTGATAGTCTCCTACAATTAGATTAAGAAAGAACATTATATGATTTAAGTAGGAAATATATATTGTATTTTAATTATATCCAAGTGGGATATATGAAAATGTGCATTGTTGTTTGCAAAATTTATTTTTCTTTAAGTCCCACGTTGGTAAGTAGGGATGTAAATGAATCGAGTCGAACATAGTATTGAGTTGTTTAGATTTGGTTTATAAAATTTATCGAGTATGAAATAAAGTTTGATTGAGACTCGTTTAACTATCGAGTCGAGCCCAAGCGGTAACCATGAACCTATCTTTTAAATAAAATTCGAACCGAATTAATGAGCCTGAGTCAAAATTAAACTGCAAACAAACTTAATATTCTTTAGTTACAAAAAACGAAGCGAATTGATGAACCCGATTCAAAATTAAACCACAAACAAAGTCAATATTCTTTAGTTACAAAAAAATTAAAATTAATATGCACATGATAACAGCTAAATAAAACTGTTCTGTGCTAATTCAAGTTATGATTACAGAATTAATATTTTGTAACTGATATTTGTTGGGAGTCTCGTCCGAGTACATAAAGCCCGAACCTGATTGATGAACTTGATTCCAAATTAAACTGCAAACAAAGTTAATATTCTTTAGTTGCATAAAATTAAAAATTAAAAATTAATATGCATATAATAACATATAAATAAAATTATTCTGTGTTAATAACATATAATATTTTATAACTGATATTTTAAATATATTATAGAGTTCAGTTTTGTTGTTTTAGCAATTAAGTAATTCTCTCAACAACTTCTAACACTGAAAATTTTTCAACCTTTACAAATAAGCTTCTATAGAGTTTTCATTTGTGAGTTGCTGATTATTATAGTCTTGACATATATTTTATATTTTGAAAGTATATTATCTTTTTGTGTTATAATTAAAAATGAACAAAAAACGAATAAAATTAAATTATTAAATTGAATCTATTTTTTTTTAATTATTTAAATATTTTTTATAATTCAGTATATCGGATTTTATTTTCGATTTTTGAGTTCGGATTTAGTTTTCAATTTTTTCTCACTCACTTCATCGCTCAGACTCTCACTCTGGTCACTCTCATTACTCAAAACCCAAATCCATCTCTCATTCATCTGATATCTCTCACTACTCAAAAGCCATCTCAATTCTCAAAACCCAAATCCATCTCTCAGATCTCCCTCTCTATCATGTCTCATCTCTCAGATCTCGATAGTCGATCAAAACTATTGCAGCTCTGATTTGCTTGAGAATCCAAACTATTGCAGCTCTGATTTTCCTCGGCCTTTATCAAAAGCTCAATGCCTCAGTTGTGGTGAAGGTGGGTCATCAATTTATTCATAATTTTTTTTGTAATTGGGTCTGGGTTCATGGGGTTTTCACCTGTCTGTGTAATCTTTATATGTTTTTATGTATGGATGATATACTGGGAAAATTTGATGTTCTTTATTTATGATTCTTATGGGAAATTGGATGCTTTGGTGTGTTATATGATTTTGACTGTGTTTCTAATTCTTTATTTAATTTTTTGATAAAAATAGGATTCTGACATTTGATAGAACTTGGGTTGACTATTGTGAATGGAAGGTTGACTATTTTGTTTTTTTTTTCCTGGAGAACATATTGATTTTGTTTAGATTTGTTGTTAATGTTTGTCAATTATAGCTTCCTATTGCTTTGAAAATTTTGTATGGGGCCAAATTGTCCTCTGTTTATAGTTTTGGTTTATAAATTCGGTTATTATTCGATTATTGTTTTTTTCGGTTAGAAATTCGGATAGATTTGAGTAATAACCGAACGCTCACTCCTAATTATAACTTTCGTCCTCCAACTTCTTTTCAAGATCATGTAAAAGTGAGAACCTTCCTTAGGATTCATGGCTTAGATTTTATTTGTAGGACTTGGGGAACATAACTTGAAACATTTGACTTGGTACGTGTAAGAGCTACGATAGATTTTTGAATTTTTTTTTTTTTTCTGATTTGCTTTAAGTAATGCAGTAGACTCTTTGTTAAAACTTAAGAACGAATAATAGCACACTCACACAGATATTATATAATATCTGAAAAAAAGGAAAAAATAAGAACACAATATACTCAGGAGGTTTAGGTTCAGGTTCATTAATTTGGTTAGTTCTATTTGTCTGACAATGTATTCATAAGATGTCTTTCATGCTCTACAATGATTAACACATTAAATAATATTTTATAGTAATTAAAAAACTCTAACGGTTATAACATGGGCTCAAAACCATTAGGTCCAATAGTAAAACTTAATACCAAACTACTAATAAATTGTCAAGTTCAATTACACCTTGTACTTAGCTTTCAAAGGGTACTATTCTATTGCAATCCCCGTCAGCTCACTGGTAAGCTGGATTACTGCTCGCTCACTAGGGAACGAGACCTCGATTATCCTATCGTAAAGACCATTAGTTGAACCTGTAAAAGTACGAGTCAATCCCAACACTCATCAATCTACTATGTTGTTCCTTCCAATTATAAGTAGGCATCATGATGAAATTATATCACATCTTAATTGGACACTACAAAAGTTATGTTTTCTTGTGGATAACTCTTTTCTATATTGGTGAGATTTATGGAATCTACGACAAGGACGATTTTTTGCTTCAATTGGGCTTTCGTCTTGTCGATTCTCTAGAGAACTTTGGTTCTAGCAAACTTTGATCAAAAGGTGAAGGGCTAAGAAAATTTGTATAAAATCCAAATATTAGAAATTTTGGCACTTAACACCAAGTAATGTAACAAAGATCGAAAAAATGAAAAAGAAAATACATATCTGCACAGAGAATGGGTAAGAAACATAACTTTTTTAGAAATCAATAATATTCAATAATTTGGACGAAAAAATAAAATAAAAATTACAACGCTTTATAAAGAGAACCTATACTTAACGACCAAATAAAACATTAATTCTTTTAAAAAACAATCCCCAAATTAAAATCGAATTATAGTTTTTAACATACCATTACTTTTATCGTATATAGATTTAAAATCATGGCTCAGAAGTTCGTTCGAAACATGAGATTTTTTAATAAATATAAAAAAATGTGTACAAAATTTATTTTTTTTAAGAAGGAACATTGTTTTAAAAATATATTTTTAATTTAAAAACGAAGGGAGTACAAGATAATCCATCAAAGGCCAACAAAACCTAAATTCGGGGTATGATTATACTCAAATATTGCACCGTATAGTTATTTAAATAAAAATATATCTTTAATTTGAAAACGAAGAGAGTACAAGATAATTCATCAAAGGCCAACAAAACCTAAGTTTGGGATATGATTATACTCAAATATTGCACCGTATAGTTATTTAAAAAATTAACTCTAAAACCTCTTTGAACTTACCGGCCCTCCGTTACAGGAACACGTCCAAATATCTTTTGAGTACCTCTAAATTAAAATTTGAATCAAACTTCACCACTAACAAGTTAATATATAAGATTGTACAGTTTGGAAAATCGCTTAGAAGATTATGTTGAGTTTCTATCTTTAGAATGTTAAGTTCAACCTGCTATGGGTTAAATTTTTGTAGACTTGTGCATTATGTTTAGAATTATTAAATCAGTGAGTTCAACAACTATATTGAGGAGGGTTGGTGTCCTTTGCCAAATCTAGTTTCACCTCAGCAAAGGAAAGGAACCTCTCTTTCAAGCTTCTCATTCCTTCTTGTGCTATTAATTATGCTACATCTCATAATTACTTTCCTTTCTAGATTTCTTGAAACATTGTTACTTTAGATTGTAAAACCTTTTATAATAGGAAAGTGATATATATTTCTACACGAGTCTTTCTCACATGAAATAAAACTCATTCACTATTCACTATTTGATCGTGTAAATCCCTTGTCATATTGCACTTGCCTATTTTTTTATTTTTTTTTATTTTTATAAATAATAATAATAATAAAGTGTTAAACAAAGACACCTTGAATGGAGTTCGATGAAGACCTATTTAGAAATTCTTCGCCCATTCCCATGGTGGTATGCGTTCTAAAATTAGATATATATTTTAAACTATTTAAGTTAATTTATATAATTTTCAATGAATGCTTAAATTTATATTATCTCCCTTTCATAATAATAAAATCATTGTTCATGAGAATCAATTTGAGACATTTATAAACTTAAAATTAAAATAATTCACAAAAATTATAAAATAATAAATATTTCAATAAATACTTCTAAGATAGTTTATAATATTCCTCGACTAAAATTAAAAATCATCATTTCAGATTTGAAAAAATAAATAATAATCTTATATTTTATTTTAGAATATAACTTACGAATATATTTATATATATTATTATTATAATTTAGCTATTGCTCTGTGCATAGCATAAATTTCGTACTGGTTACACAATTGAGTATAAACACCGTAATTAAGACAGGATTTAGAAACATGCACAATAAGACAACACATGGAGTTGCTACTCCAATAGAAATACTCATACTCAGACGGTCATAGCTTTAAAAATATCCTTAAAACATACTTGTACGCTTATAGAAAAACACCCAAGACTCCACATACACAAAACATCTTTATGTTACAAAGACACAAAGGTGATAATAGTTTCTTCAGTAGATACTACTATATTAATGTCCGCTTTCACTTTTATTTTTGTAGCTCTCTTGCATTTCAACACCAGGGCCGCGGTAATTCACCACAAACACCTGCAAATGTCAATTATTTGAGCATTAGCATGAGTAAACAACTTGCAGTGTAGGCATGATCAAGTGAAACAATATGCTGTGCATTTAGACTCTCAACTCCAACAGCCAATTCTTAATAATGTATACTTTTTACCTAATCTGTCAAAAGAAAGCCGTCCTTTCAATTCAAATCCACCATCAAATGCAAGAATTAACATCCTTGACAAAAATAAGAAAGATCTAACGAGAGGGAAATAAAATCAAGTACCAAAAACAAGCATGCAATAACTGTAACTACTAGAAATGAAACAGTATTTTTGCATGGGCACCATCAATATTCAATCCTCAATCACACAGAAACCTAATATTACACTCACATTGTCATGTTTGCACTCCATTTATTCCTTGCTTAAGAATCTTCAGGTGGTTGCTGTTGTTGTGGCCACATATGTGGAGCCATGTAAGGACGAGGTTGCTGGCCATAAAGGGCTTGATCAACAGGCTTACCCATGTACATACCTGAAGATCCAACCTGTGCAGCATGCTGTGGAGGCATATAATAGTAAGGAAGCCCCTCAGCTGGACCTCCTATAGGAAGGGGCCCTCGTGGAATTGTCGCAGCAAGAACCTCATCTTTCAAATCCTCCCTTGGAACAATATCAACCAAGAAATCAAATATATCAGTCCTTGTGATGGCTGCCGCAATATCATTTTTTTGAAGTGTCCTCCTCTTGTTCTCCTCTGTGTGATTCCATGACCGCAATGTCAACTCAAGGATAAACATCTCACAGGCCCGGGCAAATATGACTGGAGCTTCAGCCGATATCATTCTTACATCCTCATCTGCTTTCATAATCTTCTTGATCCTGGCCAATGGCAAACTATGGTTCTTAAAATCAGTTACCTGCTCAATTTCTTGGTACTGGCTTGCCCAAAAATTCTGGAGTTGTTGCTGCAATTGCTGTTGCTGCTGCTGGTGGATGTGCTGATAAGCAAGTTGGTGCTGTGCAAGCTGAGCTGGAGAGGATGGAAGACCTGCTGTCTGTGGAGACTGAATTGATCCAGCTGATGCTGGTGGAGAGGGTCCCATCATTTGGTTAGCTTGATAGGGAGGCACACCATATTGTTGCATCTGAGCTGAGCTACCCACCACCCCCATACCTTGGGGTGGTCCATGCCCTTGTTGATCCATTTTCCGTTATAGGCTATAACCAAAACAATCAGAAACACAAAATGTATTTTTGGAACATATTAAAATATGTACCAAGAAATATCAAAAGGCCACACAAGGTTGGACATAGGGAGTATATGAGAGAAGGTAGCTCACTACCCAAGAAAAAGGTCCAAATTAACAAATGTCCTACCAATGTTCATAATGATTGTTTACACTGTTGCAAGTATTAATTTTGATAAATCAAGAAATCATACTTCCCAACTCAGATGTTTTACCTACCTCCATCCCATCCCCCCTAAACCACCATCTTCTTTTATTGCAAAATGGCAGCAATAAAATGAACATAGGCTAACCCCCAAGGAGAACTCAAAATATCCATATCAAACAGTATAAACTTGTAACAAATGAAACATTTACCCACATTAAATTTTCCTCGTCAACAAGACTTTTTTCCCCTCCTTAGCATCAAAAAATAATTTTATCCTACCTCTCAATACTTAACACATCTCAACATTACATTCCAATTATATCATCATAAAAAAAGTCTTGTTTAGTACCACACTCCAAAAACTGGTTGCAGCTCCCAATCACATAAGTACAATCAGGCAGGTGTTCTTACTTAGATACAGTTTACAGGCTAAGTTTGGATCACCATCAACAAGACAAAGTACACTGATAAATGGAAAAGGGAAAAAAGGGAACAAAGTTCCTTTCTTTTCTTGCATTTAAAGAGCTAAAAGAAAGATGCAAAACTTATTGGAAAGTTTTCAACCTCAGTTTCTAATCACACATCACTAAAAGTCTACATAGTTACCCACTCAGGGTTTGCTGAGATGACAGGATCACATCTCGGGCCCTTAATTGACTTAGTTACACAAATGTGCTTCATTATTACTTGGATACATGCTATTTGTTATTTAAGTTAGGAGATAATAGTATCCAAGTTTGACTAAAAAATACAAATCAAAGCTCATCAATTGATTGAGCTTGAATTACAATGGTTTATCATGTATTCTTATCTAAGTCCATATCATACTACTAGATGGCTCAATAAAACCAAACATTCTGAGCTCGACTTAGAATTGGCAGGATCACTACCTAGCTATCGAAAACTCAAATTTATTAGGAGCTCAACAATATTGAGCCAAAAGCATCCTAATGATTGATTCGACTAGACAAAATAACACCTCTAAACCCAATTGTCGTGAGGTCATAAGCCACAACACATTCCAATTAATGATAAAAACAGAGAATTATCAACAAAATTTAGGAAGACTTAGAATATGCCAATTTATCAACACCATGTCAAATACAAAGGCTACAATAGCCTTCTTTTTTTCTTTTTTATTTACGAACTGTGATGCTGAGTCTAGGTGTTTTTATTTCTGCCTAGCCCTAATTTCCAAGGTTGGGCGGCCGCCCAGTCCAATTTTTAGAACACTGCAGAAAACCTTAAATTGAACAAAAATACTCATATGGGGTAACTATGAACCCAAACATCATACTAGCTTTAACATTATTTCCAAGTAAAGATGCCTTTTATCTTGTAAGTTAGTTATCAATTGAAGGTTGAATTCAGATTTTTTTAACTTCGAAACACAATTAAAAAAAATGAAAAAAAGAAAGAAATAATAGCACAACTAATTCATATTATTTCCATGCTTTAACATTTTGGAAAAACGCTTGTGGGTAATGAAACTAAAGAAAAGGAGAATAAATACCCTTTGTTTGTTGAAGACACTCAACCCCAATAGTCCAAAAATTCAAACCTTGAATCCTTCTTCCAAAATTGTTGATTCAACGTTTGCGGGTAAGTGAGAGAAAAGTGTTTGGTAAAGTTAAAATCTTTGATGCATTGAATCATATATGACAAAAGCCTATGGGTTGCATGACATCTCACACTGTCACTACATCCAATTTTTAATGCCACGTCGTGGGTTTAAGCAGCATTGTTTTTGGAATTACACTGGACTCAGTCTAATCAAGTGAAGATGTTTAACCCTACTCAAAGCCAGTTGATGATATTACCCTTAACTATGCCAACGTGTTCTTGGTAACAAAAAACCAGTAAACAACATACTTCAGTTCCATAACTAGAATAAAAAGACTGCAACTTGAACCATTAAAACAAACGCATAAATAAATTTTTCAGCATTAAAAACCAAGCAATCAACACATAGTGTAAACCTAACACCAATTTTCACATGTAGCACAGTTCATCAGCTCAAAGCAGCAGCTGAAATTACCACACCCCAAATTTAACAGTCACCTCCAGACATATCCACTACAAAATCTACTCTTTAATTTTAACTAGGATCACAATTACTATGCTTAAAATATATAAGCCAAAACCTATACCAGATACCACATAATATTAACTCCATAGAGCAATCACCTCATCTTTTTTAGTTGATATACATAGAAAAACACTAATACCCTTGTAACAACAAAACTAAATTAATACCTTTACAGCTCTGTTACTTAAAATTTTCGATCTTGCTTCACGATCGAATCCTACAATGAAGAACAAATAATTCAGCTAGTACAGTAAACTGAAATCACAATCTGAATTTAATTGAAATCAAATACATATACAAATCGTACCTGTGATTTGATGTTGATGATTAGAGTGGAGTGAGAGAGAGAGAGACAGAGAAATTAGCTAGGGTTTGGAATATATATTGAGTGAAAGTGGATGATAGATAGATAGATAGATAGATAGAGAGAGAGAGAGAGAGTATGAAATAATGAAAGCGCGAGTTTGGTACTTTGGCTCTACAAACTCAAAATTTCCACCCAAACTATGCATATGACCTAAATTAGTTAGAGCTTCGGCGGTTTGGTTTGGTTTGGTTTGGTAGTATTTGTTTTTTCTTTTATTGGCGGTTTTACCCTTTATGACTATGCCTCATAATAATTAGACCTTTTCCTTTCTCCACCAAGACAAAGTGCACCAAATAATAATATATGTTAATGAAAGTATCTTTAAAGTTATTGATTCATAAATAATTACTACTACCAAATATCTAAATCTTTATTAATATCTTACTTTGTTTATTTCTAAAGCTTTTACTAATGCGAGATGACGTAATCACAAATAATTTAACATATTAAAGATGATAGTTTAGTGATAAAGACGAAATACTATATTAAAGTAATAATAATATTCGTTATAAAAAAAAATTAAATTATTTTGGGTTGTGAAAACAAATTTGAGGAAGTATATAGTTCACATTTTACAATAAACCCTATTTTCGAGGAAAGCTGATATTATTTTTCTTAACTAAAAAAAAATCATTAATTTATAAACCATATCCTATTCTATTCTATGTAAACCAATCAACTGGGCTTTATTCAATATATTAGTCCAATTCAGAAGAATGTATAACATTCTTTGAAGGCCAGGGGAGTAGTGTCCAGCCCAACATAATTACATACAAGACCATAAATTTTGGGATGAATTATATATTTTATTACATTTTTTAAAATAATTACTCTGTAGTGACATTAACTTCACTAAATTTAATACGAGTTGTGCTGCATATTACTCTATTCGTTTATAGAGTTGGACATAAGTATTAATAAAAAATAAAATGATTGTAAAATATTAAATATAATATTAATTATAAAGATATTTCCGGACGATCTCGAAATTAGCTGCCCGAAAGTGCAAATATATAATGGGTGAAGATATATTTTATGAAGATTCAAAAAGCAGATATTTTTTGAAGATTTGAAGACAAATATTTGTAATATATATATTAAAAAATTGATTGGACATTTGGATTTTGGTGGCTGGCCTGGCGCAGAAGAAATCAAAGTCTGGGCGAGGCAGTGCGCAGTCGGCACGAGGCATGGCGAACACTGGTAGAACCGAAGAGGCGGTAGGCCTGTTTGTGCAACTCTAGTATTTAGATAAAATCAAATGATTTGTTACATAAATTTTGGATTTAAAAACATTATTTTTATACATTGCTCTTTAATATAAATCATTTAAGAGTTAAACACAAGTATTAATGAAAATGAAATAAAGTATTAAATATAATATCAATTATTTATATTGTCTTTATATTGAAAAAAGAGAGTTATTTATTATATGAGAGAATAATGAAGAAGCTAAAATTATATTTAATATTTAAGGATAATATTAAAAATTAAATAATTAATACTTGCTTAAAATTCTGAAATAAAATAACCATTTCTCTAAAGACGACTTAATATTAAAGAACGGAACGGAACGGAGGGAGTAAGAGTTAGTTGTATGCAAGGAGAAGAATTGTGCGAGTTAGTGAACTAAACACAGGTGACGCATGGTAATAATTGCCATATGAATCATTTCCCTTGAGATAACTGATTCTTGAGTCGATTTCAAACATTTATTAGAATAAAAACATATCTATACACTGGTCAAGAGATCGAAAAGAGGACTAGTCTGAAAACAACTACAGAAGAAAGCAAACAAACAATTAAACTTGGAGCATGCATTCTAACTTTCTGCCACTTGGACATTAATTGTACTGCACTGCAAGGTTACAAGCTCTCAAACACTTATCTACATTGTGCCCCCCATTCATTCACAACCGTGCAATCCTTTTTCTTCAAGGAATGACTTCGGCTTTGGAGTATCCATTTTCTACTCTGTGCATGGCTGCAAGAACTGCTGGCCCTTCCACCTGAAATAAACATTAGCACCAACTTTAATACTCACCAGTACGTAGTAGTAGAAGCATAATTAGCTAGACAATATGATTTGTTTCCCTTTTTATCTTTCAATTTTTAGGATCAAGTTTTGGGATTTAATTCAGATGCTCTTGTTTAATATAACTACCATTATTGGCAGTGATCTCCACAAAAGGAGTTGCAGCACTTTGTTGATTCCCAAAAATTATTAGCCAAAATGTAAAAAAGAGATGTCCTTCTCACTAGTTTTTCTTTCCTAGTGAAGAATCTTAAACGTCACGGAGCTGCCAGAAGCCTCGAATAATGATGGTGGTACGTAGTGATAATGATAATAAATAAAAGTCTTATCTAGAACCAACAACTTTTTGTTGTTTTCTAACACTTCATTCCGATTAAATGAGAGGAAAAGTTGATGGAATATAAAATCATATTTTGGACTCGTTTCCAGAAAATGGTAGTACCAAGAATTTAGCTCCCAACCGTCGTTATATAAATTAAGATATGAAATTACCATGTATTTAGCTCCCCAAATTTCTTCCTCGGTGGCAAAAACAGCAGTGATCTTGTTCTTAGGATTCTCATAGCTTCTCAGTTGTCCATCTTCTGTTGAGAAGAAACACCCTGTATAACCCAGTCACAACATTATCAGTAAGACAAAGGGCTAAACAAATAATCCACTCGTTCCAAAACTAGAGATATATTTTATTTTTTAGACCGTTCCAAAAGGTAAAAGGAATGCATTTTTATTTTAGGACTATATATAAAATAACATATTCCTAGCTAGTTTACCATTATTTTTTTTAACAATCATTTTTAGCATCTCGCAACCATTACCAAATTCTTATAGCTAATATAAAGGGAGCATTAGGAAACATAAATTATACTTAAAATTTGGAATTTTAGAAACGTATCTATAATTTTAGAATGGAGAGAGTAAGTAAAACTGTAAACATAACAAAATTAAATAGTTGTTACATATAGCTTTCAAGTTCTCCTGTCAAGATTGTTTTTGCAGTCTAGTGGGTTGAAATAATAGAGTGGTCATAATTTAATAAAATATATCATTGATTAATGGACAAACACAAGCCGATAGACCAACCTTGAGGGAAAGAAGCAAGGGACTTGCCACAGGCACCTTTAAGCAAATCAGCATCATCAGCAAATGCAACACATCCATCGGCAGTGATTCCCCAATACAAAGGAACCTTACCAGATTGATCCTGTCACAATTATACCGACCCAAATTAAATTAAATTATTGGTAATGACCAACTCAAGCTATAATAAGGTTAAATAAATAAGACATTAATTATGTGATTAATTACTTACAGCAGCCACAAACAATGTGGATTTTGACTTGTCAAAGACTACGAAGGCAAAATTTCCATCAAGATGGCCAACAACATGGTTTGGAGGATAAGGTGCCCGGTCACGGAGAGCCTTGTAAGCCTCAATCACCAAAACCACCTCGTTTGCAGACTTAGCTAGCCCGTATTGTTGCTTCAAGCTGCCTAAATTGTCAAGTGCACCCTCAAACAGGCAGAATATCTCGTCCTTAACCGCGAATGATCTGTCATTTCCATAACCAACGTTATCTTTTAGTGACCCTACATCAGATTGATATTTGTGTGTGTGTGTGTGTGTGTATATATATATATATATATTATACATTAAAAATTGTATATAATAATTTTTTTTTGAGTTGAAAATCTAATTTCCATTCCTTTAATTATCATGTTGGGGAGTACAAGTAATTAATAAGTTTTGTCAATATTCAGTTGGGAGTTGGGGATGATGCCTCTCAACCAATTGGACGTAGTCAACATATGTTAGGTGTTGATTTAAAACAAATTAGACAATTCCAGAATGGGGTGCCACTACCATTTTGGTCTTATCCTCAATAGAAATTTGGTGGAGTAGATGATACTACTACTTTTTAGTCTTTTTGTATGGTTGAGAAAACATATATAGACTTAATTTACAATATATTGGCAAGAGGAGTGATATTTCTAGCTACAAGAAAGCATCGAATTATAAACATGTGAGACTACCTTATATATAAAATTCTTATTGGCAAATAAAATCCTAAGGAACATGCAGTGATATGAATGATAATAATATTACTTAAATAAGTAGATGATAATGTGAATTGCGAAATCAATAAAATGAAACAACTTAATTTTCTCCTTTTTATACTACTAGTAGCATCTTTCTTAAAGAAAATTGGCTGATATAGTGTTAAATGCAGCAGTGGACCCTCAGAAACGCCAAAAATACTAAGCACTCTCATCTCATACTTACTTTGACATAATTGCACAAACAATCATGACCGTCCACCTCAATTCTCAATAAACACACCGATTGAGATGGAGAAGAAAACAAAACAATCAGTTACCACCAAGAAGAAAAAAAATCCAATCCTTTGTTTTGAATTATTTTTCCCTTTATTTTGATGAAACTCATAACCTCATAAATAAATTCAAGTTAATTAGAAATGATCACTAATTGATACTTCTACAAGCTTCTTCCATAAATAGTAAGTGAGATTCACATTAAATTTGATAATTTCACGAACTCCTTACATAAAATAGTAAGTCAGATCCACCATCATGAGTATCAACTCCCTTAGCTTATGGAAATTGTTTATTACTCAATAACCTTATCTTTTTTTGCTAAATGTTCCATAACCTTTGGATATATATATATATATATATATATATATATATATATATACACACACACACACACGCTTTCAGTATTAATAAAAATATGAGCTAAAATTTCATATATTGTTAACACGAGAGGTGTTAGACTACAAATGAAGTACATATTTATGTTGGTAAAAAATTTATTAAGGCATCATGATTCTAAATCTTTACGTATACACTGCTAATGGATCAAATTTAAGCTCTAAACTATATCATTAACACTTATGATCGATTATGAGATTATTTGGTAATTAGTAGCGATAAAAATATTAAAATATAGTGTACGTGATAATTTTTCAGTTAATTTTAACTTACTACTAGTAATTACCAAATAATATTTATACACTCTATATATATATATATATATATATATATATATATATATATTTCAATTTTTCTTTATTTAAGCTAACGAGAATATTCAGTAAATGAAGTAAAACTTAATATATTTTGCCATATTTATATATATATATATATATACCTGGGATGTAAAGCTGACTGGTTATGGTGGGTATAAGCCAATTGAGCGTCGTTGCCAATCTGCATGGACACCGCCGAGGGTTTTCTTTCCAGGAACCTTTTCACAAGCTCTGCAGACGTGATCTTCGGCGACGGTGTACGGCTGCCGGCGGCAACCAGCTCGTCCGGCGGTGACACAATTGAGCTACTAAAAACACCCAACATGATTACTAATTAAATTTCTCTCTCTATATATATACACACACAACAGACTATATATATATATATATGATACTGATCTATCTGTAGAGAGATTAAAATGAGGGGTCGGACATGGGAGAGAGATCGGTGAGGGGATGTCATTTTATAAGGAGAAGAATGAGGTTAATACGGTCTTTTGGGAACTACTATTTTTTTTAAAATCTAAATATCCACTGAAGGAAAAATAGAAAGGATGGCACGTGGAATGGGACCCAGTAGGAAGCGATGATTCCATTGTCTTTGGGTTTTTACCCAGTGCTGCTAATTCAGGCTCAATCTTTACGACTGAGGAAACTTTGTCGCATCAATTTGTGAGAAAAAAGAAAAAGGAAAAAGAAAACGAAAAGGGTTGTACCAAAATCACATGCACCGATTATTATTTTTTATGATTAACTTTTTAATGAATTATATAATCTTAATAATTGATATAATTTTATTTTTAATTATTATTTTATAAATTGTTAATATGATATAATTTTTTTCTTCATAAAATTTATTTTATTAATTAATAAATTATTTTAAAAGT
Organism: Panax ginseng; assembly: GCA_020205605.1. NCBI lineage: Eukaryota > Viridiplantae > Streptophyta > Magnoliopsida > Apiales > Araliaceae > Panax > Panax ginseng. The sequence continues at coordinate 16,832,085 of CM035149.1, read as the reverse complement.
TAAATATAATTTTTTTGATTTTAAAAGTCATATTACTTGATATCTTTGATTTTGGAATAGACACTCAAGTGATAAACCATGAAGCGTATTTTGGTGGTAGCGTTATAGGATCGATTTAATGTAAAAATTCTAGTGTACTAGTAAGTCAAAAGTGTAAATATATATGATCAAAACTGTATGTGAAGTAAGTCTATTATTATGAAAATGGTTTTTATACAATAATAGAGTTGTTGTTTTGTGTTTGAAGCCATTTTGGACCAAACAAGTTGGACGACAAACAAAAAATTGCATAAATTGCAGTTTGGAAGGCCCGGTAGGAATATCCATCATAAATGCATAAATTACACAATTTGATTCGGCCCTTAATTCGATTATTTTTAAAAAATCAACAATTGCCACCAATGTCATTTTCTTAATTTCTTTCCCTTACATGCCCGCTCCTAAATAATGTACCGAGACTTTAATCTCAATAACAATTGCTAATTTATTGGTAACATGGTTAATTAATTTGAGCTGAAATGACTCATTGGGTTGCCAAGATTGAAAAACAACTTTTTTGTGTTTTTACTTTTTTTACAGTAAAATTGATTTAAATAATTCTAGGGGGATCCTCTACTGACGACTGGTCCAAAATTTATTTATTTATTTATTCTATTACTTTCCAAAAATATATAATATTTTATAAAATTCAGTATTTTAAGTATAAGTTGAATACATATTCAAATCAGGGTTGTACTATACATTTTTTAAAAAGTCGGCCGCCAAAAAATTTTGTTTAGACCGGAACTCAATTAATTTTTCTTCTACTTTTTTCAAAGCAAAAAATAATTTAGGAGAATGATATTTTTAATTTAAAAGCAAAACAGTTACCTAGTTTTTAAGATAAGATTTTGAAATTGGGAGATGTTATTGTTATCAAGATCCTTTTTAAATTATGTTGCCAAACTTTACGTTGTATATTATGTATGATTTGAAGAAACATATTATATTATTAAATTGTTTTTGAAAAAATACACGAGTTTCGTTATGTATTACGATAATTTATAATTAAATTATAATTATGTCTTATATGATATATAAAATATGTAAAAAAAAAATAAATTTTATTTTAATATTAATTTTATTGTATATCTCTAGTATTATTCTTTTAAAATTAATTTTGTGTTTCATTTTTAGATAAGATTATTCTTTGAATTTTATTTTTAGGATACTTATAATGTTTATTTAAAATTTGTAAATATCAGATCAAGTTATATAAAAATAATTCACGGGTCATTTGGGGTGTGATATTGATTTATAATTTAGAGACCACATTTTGCAAAATTGACATGAAAATAAATATAAAAAAAAGTATGGGAGCAGGAGTGGGTCCAGTGGGATAAGGTACGTGTAATGATTCCGAAATGGATAAAACATAACTAGTTGGTGAATGAATCTAACTGCCCATAGTATTGCTTGTGGCCCATTGTTATGAATCTTATTTGTCACATCTACCCGTACCTCCTTTTATTTTAAATAAAAAAGAATATTATTAAAGTAGACTATGTTTTTATGTGAGAACGTCAAAAAAAGTCACGTAAAAATATAATTTTTTTAAAATTTATTCCCTCATGTCCTAAACAAATAATTAAAGATATAAATATATTTTTTAAAATAAAGAAAAAAAATACATAAAATAAAAAATAAATGTGTTATTTAATGAAATCCATTTGTATAAAAAAAGACTCACTTTATAATATTATTGTAGGGTTACTAAAGATAAATTTTAAAAAGTTTATCCTCCTCTTTTTTTACTTTAATTTTTTTTAATATGTGTAATTATACTTTGCTCATTTTTGGAGACAGAAAGAGTAATAACTTTGACCAATACTTGATACTCTGCATATTCCAAAAATATAAGATTAATATTAAAATTTTAAAAATTAATTTAAATATTTAAACTTAAATAAATATAATTAATTTTATTTTAGATGATACTGATTATAAAATTTGTAAACTAATGTAGTACTACTAATTATAAGATTTATTATTTTCAATTAGAATAATCTCATTTGTAAAATTTATAATTTTTTTAAAAATATGTTTTATACCATATTAATGAGTGTTTACAATAGAATGATAATTAATTTGTAATGTTAAACTGAAGAATATTTTGTAATTTTATATTATTATTCATAAAAATAGAACTCTATATTCTTGTTCCTTCAGTACCTTTTTATTGATTAAGTGTACAAGAGCATGACGAACTATTCAGGTTTCCTTTTTCGATAGGAAATATGAAGACTTAATGGGCAGATTTACCCATTTATTAGTCCAATATTCACAATGTAAAAATAAAGATTATCGTAGTGGAATGTGGTTAATTAATTTGTCGTTTTATTTTTGGGGCCAAAAAGATAACGAACATGTCGAAAATCCAAACAAACAAAAATAAAAGTGGAATTGTGTGGTTAATTAGATTTGTCGTTTTGATTTATTATTTTTTTTTGGGCTCACCAACGCGTTTATTTTTACATATATATATATTTTAAAGATAAAATTTGTGTAATTTGATCTCTCTTTTTAATGTAAAACCCAAACATGAAGAAAATAAAATAAAAAATAGATGGAATTAGATGGAAATCGATTCTACCAAAGATAAAATAAATGCGATGATAATTCTCTGATTCTAATTACGAGTCGAGATTGAGTCAATCTGACCCTAAAAACAAGAAAAATCCTTACTAGAACAAATTGCTACGTGAAATCACAAATATTGACAACCACTCCACTACTAATTCTGTTGATCAAGACTGGCAAAAATTGCCAACTTAAACCACAAATATTCACGACCACTACTAATTCTATTGATTAAGACTGCCACAAATTGCTCAGTGAAAGCCATAGATTTCTTTCTATTCCATTGACCTTCGTTGGGGACACTCTAACACCCTAATTTCGTATCGAAAAATATGAGAAAAATTTATTTGTATATAAAAAATTAAGTTAGTAATAATAATAAATTTAGTTATGAACTTTGAGTGAAATTGCATAAGTTAATGTGTTATTGGCCTAAGAAGATCTTTTATAATTTTAGTGGGGAGTTTGTAACGCATCGAAAAAAAATTATTTGTATATAAAGAATTATTAAGTTACTAATAATAATAATACCAATTCAAATAAGATGATTTTGATTTGATTCGAAATCAGATACGTGACTATGATGTTGATAGAGATTTACATAGAAATCTTAATTTACATACCCATTTGGATTATTGTTTGTGTCATGTGTGAAAGTGGAGACTCATGTGGTCATATCGAGTAATTTTGTTGTATCTATCTATCTATTATCCCTATTTTAGTGTCATCTGTTGATATGTCCATGTCTAGTTCTTTGTTAATTCATACCCCTCCCCTAAAATTAGGAAGAGAACCATGGCCTACAGTGACCAATGATAAATTCAGATGTCACCCTCAATCTTTATTTTGTTTTATGCTTGATTAATGGAGACTGACTAGTTCGTGCTTAATGTGACGTTTTACAAAATAATTATTCCAACAAAAATTAAAGCGAGAAGCCATTGTCTTTGGACGGCCAGCTGTTTGTAGAATCTTACAACTAGAAGATTCATACAATCTTACTCATTGTCATTGTCATGGGGGAAAAAAGAGGCCATTTCAAACTCTCCTCTCATAATTGTATCAAGTGATTTGAAGAAATAATTACTTAATTGGAGAATTTTTATATACTCAAGCCAAAAAATATATCTTTAATTTTGAGTTTGGAATTATTTCGTCAAACCCATCAAATGAAATAACTTGTAAAGGGAAAAACTTTTGGTCATCGATCAATCTCTCATGTTGATTGAATAAAATAAAAGAACTCATAGGGTTAGCTAGGTTGCATTATTCTATATATATATATATATATATTCATCCATTGGCACCCTCTCTCTTTTCTTTTACTTCTTAAGCAAAAGAGCTATGGTGGTTCCATTTATTTCAGATTTAAAGCTCTATGTTACAGCAAAATAGCAAATCAACTTTCAGTACATGAAAAATGCTCAAAATTTGAGCAGTTACAAGAGTAGTGTGGTAGTAGGAGAAGCAGATCTCCTACAATTTAGATTTACCCTGCAATGAAGACATAAAACACGATACGAAAGAGCGCCTGCAACAGCTCCAATGGTTGGTGCTGCAATATAAATCCACAAGTCATCAAACTTCCATGAAACAATTGCAGGTCCCAATGATCTTGCTGGATTCATAGACCCTCCAGATACCGGCCTGCATGATCATTCAAAAACTGTCAAAAATTTGACCACATCATATATATGTACACATCCTTTCATATACAGTTTTCTGAATAAAAATTCCATAATTAGTAAACTTTGAACATACCCAGTGATCAATACTCCAAGTCCGATGCCTACTCCTACAACAAGTCCAGACAATGGGCCTACCTACAAATTAATTAAGAAGCCTCAATTTCAAATTTAGTATGAAATGAACAATCTGTTATCCTTATGGAAATGACCAAAATTTCCTTCTTTTTTTTTTGTATTTGACACTAACATTAAATTAGGAAGGGGATGTTTATGAATCATACTGTTTGAGCTTCATTTATTAATGAACACGTCACGAAGAGGATGATGAAGGTCAAAATGAGCTCAACGAAGAAGGCTGAAGCCCATCCTTGAACCGGTCTTGTTGTCATAAGTTCTGATTTTATGCCATACACCAACTTTCCCACATATGTTGCCACAACAGAACCAACAATTTGTGCCAATATATAAAGTGGAACCTTGAAAAAACATTAGGCCAATTAAGAGCTCAAAATTTGAGAGAGATGAAAACGTTTTGGATATTGAAGTTGTATAAGTAGTACCTTGGACCATGGAAATGGACCAGCAGTTGCGAAAGCTATTGTGACAGCAGGGTTAACATGAGCTCCAGAAATGCCTCCTATAGAGAAAACCACTACAATTACTGCTAAAGATGCCGTGACCGCGTACTCAAGTAGTCCTACTTGGCCTCCTCCCATTATTTGCGTGCTCGATATGATTCCATATATAGAGAAAACCAACATGAAAGTCCCTAATGCCTCTGCTATAACCTGCATATATATTAGAAACAAATTTGGGACAAAAATGTTTGTAATATTTTGTTTTCGGTGGTACTACACTTTCTTTGCCATTGGTTATAAGATATCGAACGTTTTTGTTAACTAAGAAACAAGATACATTCAACAAAATTTAATTTGTGTCGTCTTACAATTCGAGCCAGAGTCGAGTCAATTCCAAAAGGTAAGCTGCAAGAAAAAGCTGCATTTTTCGTTGCGTTAGACCCACTCTCTTGATCGTACTTAGATTGGTCGCTTGTTGATGCATCATTTGAAACATTTGGAGATGGTTGATCATCATCCATTAACTGTTTCATGATCAAAATTTACGGATGGTAGAACTTCAAGAATAATGCCATGGTTAATTCACAGGAAGATATAGATAGATGCGTGGTCATTGAAGCTAGGGAGGTTGTGATGTTGGACATTTCTTTGTAAATCATTCCTGAATGATGGGTAAAAATATAACAAGTAATTGAGGTGTTGGCTAACCACATTTCTTGTGTTGCTCCAAAAAATGGAGCAAATAGGTGCTCATGCTTCTTTAGTGTTCCATTTTTAAGTAGAAAAATAGGTTGACTATTTGGTTCTGGCATCATGAACAAGTGTATGTGCCTGCAGAAACTTGTGGCACAGTTATTACATGGGGCTAAAACCATAATGTATAGATAGTTGATGGGTATATGTTATGATAAATTTAATGACTAAATTACTCTAATTACAATTTCTGACATAATGAAACAGTAATTTTGGAATATATCAATAAAAATAGTATAGGTTCTGAAATAAAGGTGATGGATGCAACTGGAATAAGTATTGTAGTGGGTTTGGTTTTGGGCTCAAACAGAGTTAACTACCTATTGCTCCTAACTACACATGCAAAAATGAAATTTCATTCAATCACATAGACTATAGTAGTTTATTCTTTGTTGGTACATGTCAAGTTGGATATGTATCTAGCATGCAGATAAAAAAAGTTTAATTAAACCCCTACATATTAATTAATCTCAAATTTAATACTCACTCCGTACGATGAGCAAAATACAATTTACGCACATATTAAAAAAAATAAAAATAAAAGAAAGAGTAAAAAGGTTATAAATTTCTTCTTAGTGGTCGCACAAAATTATATAGTGACGAGTACTTTTTTTTAATACTAATGGACCCCAATAAATAACATATTTACCCTCTATTTTATGTACTTTATCTTATTCTTTTAGGAAAGACACAAAATATATTCGAACCAATCATCGAACTGGAAAAGGTACCGGATGGATGGATTAATGGTTCAACCAGTGGTCGAACTGTTGTGACCCAGTGACATCGTTAATATAAAAAAATCTATATTATTAGTAATTAATAAAAAAATTAATTTTTTTTTATGAATTAAAACATAATAAAATTGAGTTACAATATTACTAAAAGTGGTTAATTTTAACATTAAAAAAAATAATTAAAACCATTCCATTGGAACAAATTAACCGGTTGAACAATCAATTTGACGGATTTTGACTAAAAACGGTTAATTGATTCAAACCAAATCGTAATACAGACCGATTTTAATTTTTATGGGTTGAACCGGGTACGAATTTTAAAATCATACTTTTGAAGATGGAGGGAGTAGGTATGAATGGATAAATAACATATTCCATCTTCGAAAATGAATATTACATAATACTATTATATAATGCGTTCTTTACTAATTTAATTTGTGATCCAAATCTAAAGATAGCCCAAGAACCATCAATAGACATGTGCTCTAGCTATAAATTAAAAAAAAGAAGAAAAAAGATAAAACATTAACACCTATTTTATTCACCAACTTGAGAATTTGACCCACCAGACATGGAAAACAGATAAGTTAAAGAGTGAAGTTAATTATGTTGCACTAGATGCCACCACCTCTTTAGCAAACATAATTGATGAGCCACACACAGAACAACCAAAAAGTAGTAGTAAACCACACTAATTAAGCATCTGCCGCAAAGTTGAAGTTGGCACAGACTTGTTTACGGAACACGAGCGAGCTGAATCCCAAATTTGAAGAAGCAAGATCAAACTCTAACAAATTCTCCTCCATTTGATACCCTCCTATCACAATTGAAGTTGTAGGCTTTTTCCCACCGTCCACAAACCCTAGGCACAAAACCTCATTGCTCACCTTCACCATGGAATTCCATCCAAAAATCCTCCAATACACATCCTTGCTTTGCAAAACCAGATCAATTGTAGGCACAGCCGGCCCAGTATACGCCGTACCGATCTCTTTTGCTTTAAAACATGCCCCGAATGGTGCCACGGATGCAACTCTAGTGACATTTACTTCTTTTACAAAAGCTTTAACTACGGCTTTAAAAATTTTAGTGTGCAAGACTGTGTATGGATCCACGGTGCTGATCTTTGTTCCCCCGGTGCCATCACTAGTGTTGATGGACAATAATTTCGAGTCTACAGGGACGGATTTATCGTTGATTTTAATTGATTTTACTCCGATGAAATATTCAGCTGACGCATCGCCTACAGAGTAAGCGGCTGCAGTACTTATTGGGTTGATAAGAAGTGGGGTGTGAGTTAGAGGTGCGGTTGAAGAATCTACATCGCCAAAAAATACAGCGCCATTTGAGGAGGACGATGAACTCAAACAAACGGCGAATTTCTTGTTAAAGCTAAAAGATGATGAAAATTGGGATGGAAGTGATATTCTTGTCCTTCCGAGGCCTGCCATGCCCTTGACACCACTAGCAAGATTGCCTAAGAGAAATGTGGACCCACAAACAAAGAGAAATTGTGAGACCGAGACGCTTGTGCCGTCCGATGCGGATTGGACGGACAAGACGTCGGAGCCGACGGTACCGCTCGTAGCACTGTGGGCCACGGAGTTTGACGGAAGGAGGACACATGTGTTATTGGTGCAGCCTGGCCTACGGGCCGAATAACACTCGATCATACAGTCGTGTGCATTTGCAAGTGAGCATTGGGCTGAGTTACAACGGGCTGGACGGTAGGTGGAGGTAGTGTAGCCCTGATCGCAATCAACCCATAAGAATTGGCCCCCGAGATCTAGGGTTAGGGGTACGGGGACAGGAGGGGTTCTTTGTTTGATTTGTGTGAGGTATTGGAGGGTTGACGAGTCTTTGGAGACCTGAATAATGAGGCCCTTGGGCTTAATAGGGGTTTGGGCTAAGGTTGAAGATGTGAAAAGGAGACAACAAAATAGTAAGAAAAGAAAGGATGAATGAGCCATATATGTTTTTGAATGCAATTTCTGGAGAAGACTCCGGATGTGTGATTGAAGATGTGGAATGCCATACCCTTTTATAGTAGCTTCTTGTGGCCCAACAAAATTTTAAAGGGCAAAGGTGCAAAAAAGCCCCTGATGTTTACACGGATGTCCCACTTCCACCCTAAACTAATTTTGTTTCCAAAAGTACCCTTAACGTTACAAAAAGCAGGTCACCCGTGCCCTTGCCGTTAACAGAGGACAAACGGGATTAAAATGTGATGACGCCGCAGGCTTAAATTAGGGCAAAAGTTCAAAAATGTCCCTGATGTTTATACGAATTTCCCACTTCCACCCTAAACTAAATAATATTTTTAGTTTTAAAAATCATAATACTAAATAATATATTTAAATTACTAAAATATTAAAATTGATATGATTTTAAAATTGATAATACTCAGAGTTTAAAAATTGATAATACTAAAATATTTTTAAATTGATATGATTTTAAAATTAATAAAATAATTATAATACTCCAGCTTTTGAATTTTAAAAATAATCATAATACTCAGAGTTTAAAAATACTAATTGATATAAAATAACGTTAAAATACTAATTGATATAAAATAATGTTAAAATACTAATTGATATAAAATACTAATTAGTATTAAATAACGTTAATATTTTTATATCTTTTAGTTTTAAATAACGTCATCAACGTTATATCTTTTAATATTTTTATATCTTTTAGTATTTTGTATTATGATTTTAATATTTTAATGATGTAATTTGAATTTTATTATTTTAATTAAATGATGTAAATATGTTATATTTTTTTTTATTTTGAATTTTGTATTTTTGTTTTGATTAAATGATATATAGTATTTTATTTAGAATATATTTTATATGATAATATTCTAATTAATATAAGGGAGATAATTTTTTGAGACAATTAGAGAAGGTAGAGGTGATATTCTTAAAAAATTAAGCAGAGGGGGTATTATATTTATATTTATATTTTCCACATGTACATTATGATTCCAGCTGGGTGCCTGATCACCGAATAAGCTTTTGGCTTTTTTATAGCATTGAACTCGACGACAAGGTTAATTAGTGATGAAATTGAAAAGAGAGGCAGAGATGTATTTCTCCATAAAAACTCCATTGCAGATTTGAGAGTAGGTTTGAAATTATTTTTTCATAGTAGAGAAAATAACCATGCTCTAGGCTAGGCTAGGCCACTATGGATATAATAAAACCAAGGAAACTATCTATTTTCATAAATATATCTTTAATTATTATTTTTTTCAACTAGAATGGAGGGACTTTGCATGTATTACTCCATCTGACTTAATTAGTTTGAATGACGTCATTAACATGACGTGTGCGTGCTTCACATGATAGGGGTCCACTTGTTTTATCTTTAATTTTTATAATAAATTAGTAACCAGTCGCATTTCTTTGGATATATCTTTCTGAAAAAACATACCATGTATATAACCAAACTGATGTTATTTTTTCTATTTACCGGTTAGATGATGTTCATCCATCTATTATGCCCGTCCTTCTCGTTGTAAAGGATATTTAGGTTTAATAAGTTTCAATCTTTCGATTATTTCAAAAGAAAAAAAATACCCAAATTAAGCTAGAGGATGTTGACTTGTCTGATTATAATAAATAAGGTCATATGCTAATTAATATTTTTACTTACTTAAATATAAAAAACATTTTTGTTTGTAATTTTCACTTGCAAAAGGTTTTTATGTACACAATGAAACACATTGTGTAAGACCCCAACTTATTATTAATAAAATTAAATTTTCTCTATTTATTATTTTGAAATAGTAAGGGTTGATTTGATTAATATGGATAGTTATGGGTAAAATACGCAAATATTTCAAATAAGCAAGTGGTTATAAAATATTCGTTTGATCGTGGAATATTCTTCTTTGTTGGGGAATATTAAATAAACCCAGTATGACCTTGCTAAAGGCCCCCATGTAAAGCGATTGGATGAAAAAAAGCAAAGTATAAGTTGTTTATAAATAACTTGGCGTAGTTATTCTGAATTAATCTTTGTTAAAATACTTAAATTGGTTAAAACACGATGCACTTGTGGTATTGCATTAATTATTGATTCTTACGTGAAGGCCTTTACTTAATAATTGTTACTGATAATTATTGTTCAATTATTTTATTTTATTGATTCAATAATTGTTGCATTGATATTTTATATTACTGTTGTTTTAATAATTGTCATTACACAGTATTTTCCATTATCGGAGCAATAATTCATATTATCTGAATAATATTATTGGATGACATTGTCTAAGGAGAGGTTAGGTCATCTAATTGCGCGCTAGTAAGAAAAAATCCTTATTGGAAAGGCCCCTCTATCCTGGGAACTGCCTGGTTGTCAGTATTGTGATTCTGTAATATTATTCGTGAATAATTAATTATTGATTTATATGATGAGGAAAATATTGATTTTATGTGAATATAGATGGGGAAAATTTTTAATTTGACAATTGTTGAAAATAAATGTTTTATCTTTTTCTGATAAAATAATTTATTTAAATATATTATTATATTTTAATAATATAATAATGGTGATATTTTTACAACGAATGTGGGATATATGAGTATCCGTGGAGGAGAAGTATTTTTGTTACTAAAAATGTTAAAAATATATTTTTCATGTTTGTGGACCCCAATTCTTGACCGAAATTTGATTATAGCCTGTAAAATCGCCCGTTTGTGGATTTCGGTCAATTTCTGTTTGGAATTTGGAAAAACTTTCTTCTGCAAAGTTGTAGATAATGAAATTTCTTATGAAAAAGACATATGGTTCGAATTTTTTGGATAAAAGGGCTATTTATTATGAATTATTGAAGTTCTGAAGTTCCAGAATAATTAATTTTTAAAGTTTTAAATATTTTTTTACAAAAAAACGTTTTTTGCATGTGTGAGACATGTGTTAGTTGTTGAAATCAGATGGCAAGGTGTGCGTAGGAAAATAAAATTAATAAATTAATATTTTATTAAATTTTCTGCTTTGGTGTTCTAAGCATTTTTCTATAAATAGGGTGCTTAGGTTAGAATTGAAAATTACACCAGAAACTGAAGTTTTCTCTCTCTTTCTCTCTCGATATATTGAGCGTATTCTTGTGAGTATTTTAATACTTTGAGTGTTCTTTATCTTTGTGCAAGTTCAAGTCATAGCTTTATATCCAGGTTTCAATTAGAAATCTTATTCTTTCGAGGTAAGGGATATTATTTTTTAAAAAAATGATATTATTTCTTCCAATATCATTATATCGAAGTATTGATCTGAATTTTTAATCAAATTTGGAACTTTTTGTGTCGGGATTACTATTCACGTATACGACACTATTCATCGAAAAATAATTTTTTTTCCTTTTCGTCCAAAATATCTATTATGGATACTAGCTTTGATTGTATCCATGTTTTGATCATTCTTGAATTTTACTCCACTATGATTATTTATGAGATATTTTTGGACATGAAATAGCTGAAATACGAATCTTTAATATTTATTCTTTTGTTTCACTGGATTCGTTTTCTTTAAAATATTTTCATCATCCTCAGTCCTAAATGATGATATTATTGAATATCTTTGGCCTGTAGTGCAAAGATAAATGATTTTATAATGAATATCTTTGGCCGTAGTGCAAAGATGAACATGTGTTGAGATGAACATGCCCAACTGATGAATATCTTTGGCCTGTAGTGCAAAGATGAATATTTGATTCAAGATGTGTATTGATTGATGTTACAGGGATAAAATATTGTTGATGGACTTTTAAATTCATAGATAATAGTAGATTTCATTCTCTACGTAACTCTTCTATGAATTATTATTTCCGCTGCAAATATTGATCTGAAACTTGTTGTCTATTGTATTTTATCAAATTTTTTCCTGTTGAAGACTAACGATAATTTGTTTTATATTATCTTAGTCATAATATTCTTTACTGGGCTAGTTGATGTCACCCTTTATTATTATTCTGTTGGAATAATAATAACCTGTCTATGCGAAGTACCGCATGTATGGTGATTTCTTTTGTTATTCCATTCTTTATTATACTCAGTTGGTTAAAGTTTTGACTTCTATACTCCATAAAATTAGTGGAATATCCTTGATATTTGCGCTTCATCCAGTATCTTTTCATGAAAATATTCTTCTGAGCATTCTTGAATTTTACTCTACAAAGCAGTATCATGTTGACAATTTGGACGTTATTGGTTCCTGGACAAATTAATTCGTGAACTTATTTTATTGAATTCTTATATCATTATCATCATCCTCATGTTTATATTGTGTTGAAAGTCATTTGTGGCCCGTAATGCATAGATAGACTTGGTATGATTATGACCAGGGATTATTCAGTGTAATCATGACCGTAATGTTACAAATGATGTGATAAAAGTCCTCATTGGCCCGTAGTGCATTGATGGACAGTTTTTGGTATGATTATGGCTATGGATTCTCTTGACCAAAGGAGCAAAGATGAATTGTTTTATGGCATGATCGTAAGCAGTTGATGAAAACACAATTATCTTTGGCCCTTAGTGCATGGATAATTTGTGGTCGTGATACTAAATAATATCCTTGGCACGTAGTGCGAGGGGATGAATTGATGATGTGAATTATTTATTAAGCTGAGTCTCAAATGATAAAAGTGATGATAAACTTTTAAATCATAAAAGATAGTAGATTCTATTCTCTACTTGACTCTTTTAATGGATTGCTTGTTAAAGCTGCGTGATTAAACTTGATGTCTATTGTATTTTATCGGTTTAACATTTGTTGAGGACTAATGATAATTTATTCGCATTATCTTAGTCATAATATTTCTTCTTAGGCTAGTTGAGCTCACCACCTTTCTTTCTTTGTTCTCTGAGGAAATGAAAGCGAATTTGGGATGAGTCGGGAGCGGAGTGATGGTCCTAGATGGTGTATTAGTAGTCCTCACTATTCTGTTAAATAGTGTGATAATAAATATAATGAGGACTCATTCTGAGAGTGGATATTGTCTAGAAGACAATAATTGTATTTAAACTCACAGCATATGTTTTGTCGTAGTTTACACGACTGCTATATTATTAGTTTGTATTTGAATTTTGTACCATGTATTTGGCGACTCAAGATGGGTGATGTATACCTATTTTGGGGGTGTCACAGTTTAGTATCAAAGCTTAGGGATATGATGTGGCGCCCCAAAATAGGTATACATCACCCATTCGAGTTGTCAATACATGGATGCTGAAACAACTACAACTTTATTATTACAACAAGAAAGCTGTGAGTTTGAATATAAATATTATCTTAGACAATATCTATACTCAAATAAATCTTCATCACATTTATTGATATATTATTTTACAAAATGGTGAGGACTACTAAATAACTCTCTCAGAACCTTCATTCCATACCCACAGGCTCGTGCTCGCTTATATTCTCGTCTCACGAGAAGAAAAATGGAACAAAAAGGAAAGGGTGAGCTCAACTAGCCCGATAAAGAATATTATGACTAAGATAATATACAACAAATTATCGTTAGTCTTCAACAGAAAAAATCTAATAGAATACAATAGACAATAAGTTTTAAATCAATATTCGAAGGTGAAATAATAATTCATTAGAAGAGTTAAGTAGAAAATGCAAACTACTATCTTCATGTATGAATTTAAAAGTTCATAAATCTATCTTTTATCCCTGTAACATCAATCAATATATATCGGAATCAAATATTCATCTTTGCACTACAGGCCAAAGATATTCATCGATTGGTCATGTTCATCTAAACACTGTTCATCTTTGCACTACTGGGCCAAAGATATTCATCGAAATCATTCATCTTTGCACTCTACAGCCAAAGATATTCCATAATATTATCATTTAAGGCGAGGATGATGAAAAATATTTTTAAAAAGCGAATCCGGTGAAACAAAATGACAAGGATTAAGGATTAAGTACTTTGTTTTATACATGTCCAAAAATACCTCAAAATAATCATAGTGGTGTAAAATTCAAGAATGATATAAACATGGATACAATCAAAGCTAGTATCCACAATAGATATTTTTAGGCGAAAAGGAAAATTTTTATTTTTCGATGAATAGTGTAAATTCGTGAATAGTGTCATTATACGTGAATAGTCTTGGTATCGTGAATAGTAACTCAGACACCAAAATTCCAAATTTGATAAAAACTTCGGATCAATATTCAAAGATAATGATATTGAAAAAAATAATATCATTACTGAAAAAATAATATCCCTTACCTTCTAGTTGAAACCAAGTATAAAGGCTATGACATGACTTGTCAGATAAACAACACTTAAAAGTATACTCACAAGAATACGCTCAATATATCGAGAGAGAAAGAGAGATTTTTAGGTTTAGTGTGATTTTCAATTCTAACCTAAGCACCTATTTATAGGAAAATGCTTAGAACACCAAAGTAGAAAATTTAATAAAATATTAATATATATTATAAATTTCCTTAGACCACCTTTGATGATCTGAATTGAGCACATTGATAACACATGTGAGCCCACTAATTGTACAAAAATGTTTTCTCAAAATAATTAATTAAAACTCCCAAAAATTAATTATTTGAACTTGAACTTCAATAATTCATAATAAATAGCCCTTTTATCAGAAAATTCGAATCTCGCAAATTTTTATAGAAAATTCAATTCTCTACAACTTTGTAGAAGAAAGTTTTTCTAAATTTCAAACAGAAATTGACCGAAACCCACAAACGGGCGATTTTACAGGTTATAATCAAATTTCGGTCAATAATTGTGTACAAAACATGTGTTAAACATTTAATGCCACAAAAATACTCTTCCTCCTCATATACTCATATATCCCACATTTATTGTAAAAATATCATCGTTAATATATTATTAAAATAATATATTTAAATGAATTATTTTATCAGAAAAAGATTAATTTTCAACAATTGTCACATTAAAAATTTTCTCCATCTATATCCTCATAAAATTAATATTTTTCTCATCATATAAATCAATAATTAATTATTCATAAATAATATTATGAGAATCACATTATTGACAACCGCATACGGTTCCGGGATAGAGGGGCTTTCAATAAGGATCTCTCTTCTTGTGGCGCGCAATTAGATGACCAAACCTCTCCTTGTATGAACTTTCTAGACATTGCCAATAATGTTATCTAATAATATGAATTATTGTCTAGATAATAGAAAATCGTGCAAATGACAATTATTAAAACAACAATAATATCAACGTAGCAATTATTGAATCAATAAAATATAATATTGAATAAAGAATTACTATAACAATTATTGAGTAGTGCCTTACGTAAGAATCAATAATTGGTGCAATCTAGTGTCTTCTTGTGTTTTAACCACCGGGTATTTCCACAGTGATAACAGTAGAAGAATTCTGTAGATTATTTATAACCAACTTATTCTTGCGTTTTCTTCCTCCAATCGCTTTTTCAGTTATAGGGGCCCACATGGCTGCTTGGCAGTGTCATACGAATATCCCCGACAAAGATTTGAATATTCCACGACCAAACGAATATTCCCGAGCAATAATGAATATTTTATAACCACTTGCTTATTTTGAAATATTTGCGTATTTTACCCATAACTATCCACATTAATCAAATCAACCCTTACTATTTCAAAATAATAAATAGAGAAAATTAAATTTCATTAATAATAAGTTGGGGTCTTACATATGATCCCTGGCTAAGATGTGAGACAAGAACTAGGAGGGAGAGCGAAGAATTCGCTTATTTAGTATGACTACCTAAGTTTATTTGATATTTAAATTGGTCTCATCAACGTATAGGGATAATATGTGATATGTTATTTAACCCTTATTTTGTGGCAGTATTTGAAAATGACATCCGAGAATGTTGAGAATATCAATGGAGCACAAGAGACCGTTGAGTCTCCACAGATCAATAATCAGGATAATGAGCACCGGGAAGGCGACATTCCTCGTGCAAACAACAACAACGACAAATGATAAATGATGGAATGTTACGAGGCTTCATGCAATTCACGCAACATCGAGCAAGAGCGACTCTGTTAATAATATACGGTAAAATAATGGCAACCCACGATTCGGTCACCGCATTAAGCAATTCAAGGATTTGGGACCACCGGGAGTTTTTATAAAACCCGGAACCACTTAAGGCGGAGCGTGGTTAAAGCGGATGACTAAGATATTTGATGTCTTGGGATGCTCGAGGAGCAAAGGTTCCTTGCCACCTTTATGTTGCGTGAAGAGGAAGATTCTTGGTGGGAATCAGTAAAAGCGACTACCCTGACGACGACTTAAGATGTCTTGGGAGAAGTTCCAAGAGTTGTTCAATGACAAGTACTTTCCGAAAGTATTCGTCACATGAAGGAGGTGGAGTTTATCAAGTTGGAGCAAAACAACATGACCGCCAGTGTCATGATCTGAAGCCAAGTTTGCCGAGTTGTCCCGTTTTCGTCCCATTTGGTTGATAATGAGGAGAGAAATGGCGAATGTTTCTAAGAGGTTTGAAACACGAGATACGTCGATATCTTATCTCTCATAAAGCGTGTTTGTATTGAGATATTGTTAATAGGGCTCGATTATTGGAGCGCGATAATAAGTCAACCCAACCAAAAAGAAGCGGTGCGCAAAATGATAATCTGGGGTGATAACGATCATCAAAGCGGTGACAATAAGCATGGAGGAGTCAACATGCTAGAAATGGTAACCACTTCGGTGGTAATCATGGCCAAAATAATAAGAAACGAACATTTCAAGAAAAGAAGGTTTAACAATGGCGTGAAGGCGTCGACACCAAAGACCCGTTCAAAGGAAGAAGAACGACCACCGGTCGATATGTTTCAAATGCGACGGGAGGGACACATCCGTCTTCAAACTGTGACGTGACAATCAAAGCGTGATTTAATTGCGGAAGAAGATCACCTAGCTCGATTTTTGTCGTATGGTGAAGTCAAGTTCAGCTGGGATAGTGATGCTAAAGGATGTCCCAGACAAGTCAAAGCCGGTAGTTTAAGTGAGAGCATTTTTTTTCCCGTGACGAGGAACTTAAATAAAATTATCACGGGTGAGTTAATCATAAGCTCTTGCAAAGTTTGTACCGTGTTAGATACCGGTTCTACTCACTCTTTTATTTCACCTAATCGTGTTCAATGTTTGTACTTAACTCCGGAGATGTTAGACTTTGATTTATCTATTGAAACTCTGTTGAGAGAAACCTTCATTACCTCTACTATTTATAAATCTTGTTTGATTTAAATCGACACTTTCACTTTACCTGTCGATCTTATCTCTTTGAAAATACTTGCCTTTGATGTGATTTTTTAAATGATTGGTTAAATACTCATCATGCTTTTCGTAAGGTTGTTAGCTTTCATACTCTAACCAAACTGTTATCATGAATTCAAAGTAACCAAACTACTACTAAAGTCAATCATTGTCATATCAAGCCATAGGTAAAAGAGCCGATCATTTCATTGTTGACTTTCTTGTGTGGAATGCAAAAGCCGGACTTTACGTAGGCGACATCGTGAATGAAGATGGCAAGTTGATAGGTATCAATGTGACGTGCTATCTAAGTCTTGGATGAGGGTCACAGATTTAAATGATATTTCTAACGTTAATAAATTTCTTGACGTATTCCTGAAGACTTCTTAGCCTACCCTAGAGCGTGAAATTGAATTTTGTATTTACCCCGGTACAAAACCCATTTCTTAAACTCTCAAATATTTCTTCAACTAAAACGAACGTATAATACGCCAAAGACGTTGACTCAAGCTGTTGAAGATTACGATCGTACCATTAAATTCCATCGTGGGAAAACAAACGTGATAGCTGACGTGTTGAGTAGAAGATCGTATGCGTTTACGAGTTCGATGTTGTTAACACAAAGACTCATTTCGTATAACTTACAAATGATGAAGATAGAGTTAAAGACTATAGGGACCCACATGAAGATAACGAATATACGAGTAGAATTGACTTTAATCGATAAAGTTAAAGCCGCTCAAGCTACACACCCGAATCTGATGAATGTGAAGAAGAAAGTTCAAGAGGGCGTTATTCTAGAAGCAAGAATCGACGAAGAGAGGAAATTTCAACCCTCGATTTAATTGGCCCATTTGAAATCCTAGATCGAGTAGGAACTGTGGCTTATAGGCTCGTTTTACCGCCAAATATGTTGCGTGTTCATAACGTTTATCACGTATCGATGTTACGTAAATATGTGGACGACCCGAACTACATTATTAATTTAGAACCGGACAAGATAGCAGAAAATTTAACTTATGAGGAGATACGTGTTAAAATCTTGGATAAGAAGAATCGTATTCAACACTCAAAGGTTATACTTCAAGAGTTAGGATTTGAAGTGAAGTCAAGGTATCCTCACCTGTTCGGCATACCAGGTACGTACGTAAATTTTGAGGGCGAAATTCCATAAGGAGGGGAGATTGTGAGACCCCAGATTTTATAAATAAAGATTTAAATTCTCGAAATATTTTTTTTAATATTATGGTGTGGATTGATATAATGTTATATTTGTGGGTAGTATTTATAAATTTTACAAAGTATGCAAGTTGTCATATTATATTCGATTGGTCGGGAAATATTCTTTATGTCGGAGAATATTCGTACGATGGCACAATCATTGGTGGACCCCACAATGGAATTATTGTCGGATTGAGAAAATGACAAAAATATTTTATTGAAAATAACGGCGGAAGTTTTACCGTTAATACTGTTGAACTACTCGGTAGTAAAAGTACAGTAATACGTGTGGTTGCATAGTAGCACACGATATTAATTATTAATGCTTATGTGATAAGTCACTCAGTTTTGTTTTATTACTATTATTAATGTAATAAAACAGAAAAGCTTTTTATATAAAACAGAATACTTTATTAAAGTTATTCTATAAATAGAATATATTATATTCTATTATGCATAGTGTTTTTACGTAGTAATTTTTTTATATAAAGCAGAATACTTTATTAAAGTTATTACATAAATAGAATATATTATATTTTATTATGCATAGTGTTTGCATAGTGCCTGCATAGTAAAATTTTTTTTATATAAAATAGAATATATTATATTTTATTTAAAAGATTTTGCTTTAAATATGGACCGTCCGATTAAAGTAAATCAATGCACGGGCTCATGGTTGGGTTAATTCTTATTCATTCCATTATTCTATAAATAGAAGCTCATTCCTTCATTATTTCTTACGAATTCATTGAAACTCTAGAGAGAGAAACAATAGAGAGAAAGAAGAAAAGTATTTTGCTACTTCACTACTTCTTTATTCAGTTCTTCTTTATACGGTAAGGGATATTATTTTCTTTCAATACTCGTAAGGGATATTATTCTTTTGTATTCAAGAAGAGAACTTCTGTTATTCTATTTCTTTATTATTACATTGGAATAACTTTTGTATCTGTGAAGCTACCTATACTAAGTGACATTCTTCTATTATTACATCTTTATTATTACATTGGAATATCCCGTTTGTGTGTTTTACACGAACACGGTTCGCTCTTTATTATTATTACATTTGGAATATCACATACGTGTGTTTTACAGGACTGGTTAAAATCTTTATTATTATTACATTGGAATATCACATGCATGTGTATTTTACGGGACTGGTTAAAATCTTTATTATTATTACATTGAAATATCAATATGCTGCGTTTTACACCGAACTTTGGTTCCATTACTTATTATACATTGGAACATCACCGTCGGTGTGAATTTCACTGACACTGGTTCCGTTATTATTATTACATTGGAATAACTTTGTCTATCTGAAATACTGCATTGATGATGATTTCTTTTGTTATTCCATTCTTTATTATACTCGGTTGGTTAAAGTTTTGACTTATACTCCATGAAATTAGTGGAATATCCTTGATATTTTGCGCTTCATCGATATCTTTTCATGGAAATATTCTTACGAGCATTCTTGAATTTTACTTTACAAAAAGCAGTATCATGTTGACAATTTGGGCGTTATTGGTTCTGAACAAATTAATTCGTGAACTTATTTTATTGAATTCTTATATCATTGTCATCATTCTTATGTTTATATTGTGTTGAGCGTCATCTCGTGGCTGTAGTGCATAGATGGACTTGGTATGATTATGACCGAGGATTATTCGATTGTAATCATGACCCCGATGTTACAAATAATGTGATAAAAGTCCTCGTTGGGCCGTAGTGCATTGATGGGACGATTTTGGTATGATTATGACTATGGATTCTCTTGACGAGGAAGAGCAAGATGAATTATTTTATGGCGTGATCAGATAGTTGATGAAAACACAATTATCTTTGGCCCGTAGTGCATGGATAATTTGTGGTCGTGATCTTAAATAATATCCTTGGCACCATAGTGCGAGGGGATGAATTAATGATGTGGATTATTTATTAAGCTAAGTCTCGTGATAAAAGTGATGAAAAACTTTTAAATCATAAAAGATAGTAGATTCTATTTTTCTTGACTCTTTTAATGAATTGCTTGTTCATTGCATTGATTAAACTTGATGTCTATTATATTTTATCGGTTTAACATTGTTGAGGACTAATGATAATTTATTACGCATTATCTTAGTCATAATATTTCTTCTTGGGCTAGTTGAGCTCACCCTTTTCTTTCCTTTATTCTCTTGAGGAAATGAGAAGAGCGTTGAGAACAGTCGAGGCGGAGTGATGGTGCGGATGATAGTATTAGCTAGTAGTCCTCACTATTACATTAAATAGTGTGACAATAAATATAATGAGGACTCATTACGAGAGTGGATATTATCAGAAGACAATATTTGTATTTAAACTCACATTTTATGTTTTGTAAGTATTTTACATTCTTTGTATTATTAGTTTGTATTTGAATTTTGTACCATGTATTTGGCGACTCAAGATGGGTGATGTATACCTATTTTGGGGGCGTCACATAAATTATTGGTCTCAACTGTGAACTATAGATGAACCGCTTTTAATTTTTATTTGAATCATTTTTCTAATTTTTTTATTTTTTTATTTTTTTTATTTAATGTGTGATTAAAAAATATTATTTTAAATAAATTTTTCACACTTATTAAATATAAAAAGGTAAAAATTTTAATTATAAATTTTATGATATTTTTCCCAAAAGTAATTCAATTGAGAAAAAGTCAGGCTTGAAATTATCCTTTCTTTATATTGTTTCAGTTCTTAATCTTATCAGTTGTTAAGGTTTATTAATGAGAATTAAAAAAAAACTAGTTAAGAGCAAATTTATACATAAAAAATAATATTAAACGAAATTTACCATCGATCAAATATTGACAACTTAAATTGCTCGTAATTGTCAAAGTAGCATATACTTTCTCTATTTAAAAAAAATTCTGTTTTTACAAGATTTGTTTTTAAAAATACTATTTTTGTTTTTAAAAACAGAATTTTATTTTGTTTTAAAAAAAATTCTATTTTGAAAAACAAAAACAGAATTTTTTTAACTTGTAAAATAAAATTCTGTTTTTGAAAAATTGTTTTAAAAAAATTCTATTTTTAAAATTTGTATTTACAAAATTCTGTTTTTTAAAACAAAAAAAAGAATTTTTTTTTATGTGTAAAAATAATTTTTGAACAAGTTAATGATTTTTTTAACCGAAATGATTAATAATTAATTTTAAAAATAAAAATAAAATAATCATTTTACAAGTTAATGATTAATTATTAATCATTAATTCTAAATATTATTTTAATTTTATTATTTTAATTATTTTATTTTAAATTAATTATTTTAGTTTTAGTTTTAAAACTAATTATTTTATTTAAAATAAATTATTTTTGCCAATTTGTAAGGTGGTAAAGACAATTTGCACCCCAAACTTGTGTTACAACCTTAGCCGGTCACTTTTTACCGATTAAGTGATGAAAGTGTGTGTTTTGTTACGTTTAATGAAGTTTGGGGTGTACTTAGACATCTTTTTCGGTTTGAGGTGCAAAAGTCAACACCGGTATAAAATTTGGAGTGCAAATTGTCTTTTAGTCTACTTTTTACATAAATTAAAGAATTTAAATTAAGTAATGGTTAATATAAAGTTTTTATTTTCCTCATAGTAAACCAACCTAAGCATTATATAACCCCACTTAAGTATACTTGTAAGGATAAATTAGTCTTTACAAGACATTATATATTTGATTTTTGGTGGAATATTTTTCTTTTTTGTACTTCAGACTTCTTTTAGTCCATTTTAAACTTGAAAAACAATGAGAAAAAAAAAAGAAAAAGAAAAGTAAATAACTAAATATAAAAAGAAAAAGAATTCTATTTATATGAAGATAAATTAAACTATATATATATTTATACTTTTAAAAAATCTAATTAACATCAATACCAACGAATAAAATTTAGTGACAAAAATGATTTAAATGCTCCAATAATCTTTGGATTTACTTTCTTAATTTGTCCTTTTATTTACTACTACTTATTTATAAAATTTTATAGTTACAACTTCTAAAGAGAGCCCCGCCATTGCAGCATTAATGGGGGAGGACATGGCCTTTCACAGCTTCAACCACGACTAGCAATCAATATTTTGCCTTTCAGAGTCCATTAACATATGGCTTCTTATTCACCCTTGGCCCAATTCTTTACGTTACACAAATAACAAATTAAAGGCCATGCGAGCGATTCAAGTATTGATATGCAATTCCGACGTCCATAAAAACTTATACCCCCACAAATATATAAATTTTTAATGTGAATATTCATCGACTTAGCAAAAAAAAAAAGAAGGTAAAATCAAATTACCGAATGAGTCATTCAGTTATATATAGCGGTTTAAATTTTCAGTATTCGGTGTCAGTTTTAAAGATTGCATAATTCTGATAGCTTTATAACTGAGTTAGGAATTATGACTTGCTAAGGTGCTGTTTGTTTACATGATTGTCTCTTATTCGCTAAGAAGCATGATGTTGTTTGTTTGTTTTTTTGTTACATCTAAATGCATCTTAATCGGTAAGATAGAAAATGAAATCTTAATAATTAAGAGGTACTTCTTAATGAGATTTTTTTGATAATTTTTTTTATATAAATATATTCAACAATATTATGCACTCATTTTTATTAAATTGAATATTTAAAATTATTAAATAAAATTTTACCCTTTAAAATGATAAAATAGTGTCATTAAGAGATAACTTACTTTTTAGTTATCAAATAATTTTTTAGATTCAGACCTCATAACCATTTAGATGATCTAATTTATTAAGACATCATAATCATTCAGATCTTAATTCCCAGATTTATCAAACACAACCTAAATAGACTTTATTAAATTATGGGCTATGTCCTATGCATGGATTGTGGTTGATAATTTCTTGAAAACAAGATTTGAATTGAAAATTTCTGTTCGATCATGATGAGTTCTAATTAATGTGGTTATATATTGAAATAATCGAATAGTAAATTCAATCTTTTAATTTTTGATTATTTTATAATTTAAACTTTTTGTTTCAATATTAGAAATATAATAATATTAGTATTTAATTATAATCGAATAGACAATTTCTATTAGGTTATAACCGTTCCTAGCTACCTACTCATCACATCTCAATGGATTCCAAGCATATTTTTCTTTTCTTTTTTCTCACATGCACTTGGAGTGTCTATTAAATCTTTGAATGGAGAGCAACCAGTCGGTCAACAACTAGGTGGTGGTGGTGATGGTTTAGTAGTAGTAGTTGACAGAGGGAGGTTTAATTTAATTTAATTGTGAAAAAAGAATAGTAAATTCTCTTACATCTCCGTGCATGGCCCGGCCCCTAATGGTGGATACTGCATGTGAAACCTATTTTCCAATATCCGATCGATAAAGAACTAATGATGAATTTTAGATCTGACTGTCTCTTCTCATAACCAACCAACCCAAAAAAAAAGAAAGTCAAACCATCCAAGAAGCACGTGTCTCCAAAATGTTAAGTCAACTTCGCTGGCTATTGAAATAAAAAAAAAGCTACTGGACTAGAAGATCAACCAGAGATTTGAACTCGTATAAAAGCTAGGGTATGGCCTTCCACAGCTAGCTATTCTGTCAAGATTCTTCTAATCCTCATTAATTTTGCATTAATTCAGCCTCCATTGATATACATATGGTTTCTTCCTCGTTTCATTTCTTGCTCTTTTTATGTCTCCTTTTCATATCTTCATCTCTAGCCCAAACACCAATTCACCCACTGGGGCTCATTCTTCCAGTCTCCAAAGATTCATCAACTCTCCAATACCTTGCACAAACCAAACAAAGAACTCCCCTAGTCCCCATAAATCTAACCCTAGATCTCGGTGGCCCATTCTTATGGGTAGAATGCGAGCACAGCTATACCACCTCCACTTACCATGGAGCACGTTGTAAATCCGCCCAATGCTCGCTTGCTAGGTCAACTAGCTGTATAACTCATTGTTATGCCGCCCCTAAGCCAGGATGCACCAACAACACATGTGAGCTCATCCCGGAAAACCCCATCTCTCACGATGGCACTACCGGTAACGTTGGATCAGACGTTATTTCCATCCAATCTGCGACGGATGGGAAGAGTGTCACCATTTCCCGATTTCTCCTTGTTTGTAGTCCTACATTTCTCTTAAAAAATCTTGCCAACGGTGTCGAGGGAATGGCAGGCCTTGGAAGGACTAAAATGTCGCTCCCGTCTCAGTTCTCTGCTGCTTTTAGCTTGAAAAGGAAATTCGCCGTCTGTTTGAGTTCAACCCCGTCCAATGGTGGCGTATTCTTTGGTGATGTAGAATCTTTAAAGGCAGTACCTCTTATTTACACCCCACTTTTTATCAACCCAATAAGTAGTAAACTATCTGCTCGCTTGAAAGGCGATGCCTCAGCTGAATATTTTATCGGGGTTAAATCTATTAAGATCAACAAAAAAGTCGTTGGTATAAACACTAAATTGTTGTCCATCAACACTACTGATGGCACTTGTGGAACAAAGATCAGCACTGTGGATCCTTACACGGTCTTGCAAACTTCAATCTACAAAGCTTTCGTTGAAGCTTTCATTGAAGAAATAAATGTAACTAGAGTTGCATCAGTGGCCCCTTTCGGGGCATGTTTTAGGGCTAAAGACATTGGAACGGCATATACTGGCCCGGCTGTGCCCACTATTGATCTTGTTTTGCAAAGCAAGGGCGTGTATTGGAGGATTTATGGAGGGAATTCAATGGTAAAGGTGAGCAATGAGGTTTTGTGTCTAGGGTTTGTGGACGGAGGAGAAACCCCTACTACTTCAATTGTGGTAGGAGGGCATCAAATTGAGGAGAATTTGTTAGAGTTTGATATTGCTTCTTCAAAATTGGGATTCAGCTCGCTCCTGTTCCGTAAACAAATATGTGCCAACTTCAAATTTGCAGCCAAAGCTTGAATTGTTTGGTTAAGGGATCATGCATCCTATCTACTTCTTCAGTGTGTTGATGAATTTTGTTTGCTAAAGTAGTGGTCATAGTTTTCTATGGTCCATAAAATTGTTAAGTTAATTTGCATGTGAATTTAAATTTAATTTTTTTTCATTTTTAGCATGTCTATATTGATGGTTCTTGGAGCAGTCTTTGGAAAAATTAATATCATGCAAACAGAGGAATCCTCGTCTGAGAAAGCTTATATAAAATGTGAAAAAGGCGATGCACCTCGATTGTGCTAAATAAATACTCCATCCGTGACTTTTTAAATAATGTCATTTTAAAGAGTATTTATCGTTTGAAAATTTCAAATTTAAATTAAGTATTAATTATTTAGTTTTTAATATTATTTAAAGTATTAAATATAATTTTAATTTGGTTCTATCATTATTTTTTGTCTAATAAATAATATTTTTTTTCAATACAAGAGAAATATAAACAATTAATATTATATTTAATATTATATAATTATTTTCTTAATACTTATACACAACTCTAAAACGACCCATATTAAGAAATGAATGGAGTAATACACCAGTAAATTGAGATCCAGTTTTGAGTCGGTCAAACATCCCACTTTGACTTCACGTACATAATAAGAGTATGTTTATACTCCCTTCGATCCTTTTAAATGTTGATTAGATAAGTATTTTTGTCTCTTAATATTTGTTGTTTAAAAATTATAATTAAATATTAATTGTTTAGTTTTTAGTATTAATTCAAGTATTAAATATATCTTTAATTCTCACGCTATTTTTTGTCAAATAAATAATACATTCTTTTTTCAATACAAATATAATATTGATATTTAAAATTATTTTTAGTTAAGAAATATAGTATTAATTATTCTGTTTTAATATATGTCCATTTCAAATAATAAAAGAGGGAAGGAAGGAGGATAATATTTGACATATTTGAAATCAATACTACCTCCGTCCCATAATAAGTGCTTTTTTAGACTTAATATTTTTTTCTAAAATAAGTGATGTGTTAAAACTCCAATACAAATTTTACAATATTTTCCCATATATGCCCTCCATTATTCTTGATTCTTCGTTTTCTCCATTACTCACTACAATTAAATGACACTTATTAACTCTTCAATTCCAAAAAAAATATATTAAGAATATTTTTACCAGCTAAAAAAATACTTATTATAGGACGAAGGTAATATTTTATATTTAATTACTTTTCTTTTTCTCATGACATGAATGCATTTAATTGAGTTTGTTTATTGAATGGAGAGCAACCACGAGCACTTAATGGCCAGCCGTACGTTGACAAATGAAAGGGTGGTACAGTTAATTTATAGTATTAATACCGAGTTACGTAGAAAGCAGTTCTCAGGGCCACATGCAAGTCGAGCCGTCGAGGTACATGGCATGGTACATACAAATTAACTCAACTAAATTGGTACTACCTATATTTCATAATAATTATCTTTTTAAAAGAAAAAATTTATTTTAATTTATTTGTCATTTACAACTTTTTAGGAGAATAAATTATTTATTTTCCTATATCACCCCTAACTTCTCTCATTGTTTTAAGAAATTTTCTCCTTGTATTAATAGTTTTCAACTTCACATAAAGGGGTAGTGATGAAATTTCATATAAATTTTAATTTTTAAATGATAGTATTAAATGAATTTTTTAATTCATGTGCATGAAACTAAAAAGACTATTATTATGGAATGGAGGTAGTAGTATATAAGTATTAGTATTTCTCAGAATTAAGCCAATAAAATTATATGTAAATGTGTAACATAGCGCGCACCAACAGACAAGAAAATGTCCCCCAAGTTCGTATGAAAGATTTTGTTTTTATATAATTATTTTATGAAACCAAACAAAATTAAGTTTTCCGATCCTTCCAAAACTAATCTATTATATTTAATTTTCCATAATATATAAAAAAAATTAAAGATGAATCGACTATAGCGATGGTTTAGTCGCCATAACTACGTAAATCGAACTTTGTATGCAATAGCAATGACGAAAAAATCGTCATTATAGTCGGTTTCGTTTTTGATTCACTACCTATGGTTATTTAGAAGTAGGGACCCAGTAATATATAGAGAGAGAGTCCGGATCAGGTCTAGACTCCCGGTGCTGACCAAAATACTGTACAAACATATTTTGTTATATGTATCCAAATCACACCCAAAACACTGTATTATGTAAAAATTCAAGTTCCATAATTATTATTTTTTTTAGTTGTTTTAAAAAAAAAGCAAAAAAAAAAAAATTGGTCGAATTTTTAACACATGTCTGGGCTCCCGGACAGAATCAGTGTTGTATATATATATATATATATATATATATATATATATATATATATATATACATATATATACTCAATATTAGATATGATGAAAATAAAAATCTGGTATCCTATATTGATCATATTATCGATGTAGATGTATGGTTATTCTTGCTAGCTTCTACACATGATATATTTATTATCAAAATAACATACAATTTCAACACTAAACACCCACTAATATTAATCCAAAGCTGCATTGGCCAAAACAACATGTAAACTTCAACTCACATTAAAATTGATGGAGATGTTTAGCTAGAGTACTGATTTGACTGATATTAAAGACCAGTCATAACTTATTTCAGAAACCTGTTCACCTGTATGATTGAAGGAATTTACAAGGGTTTAATTTAATACGGATTTATATATGTCAAAAAATTAGTGAGGCGGGTCGATAAAATTTTGAGACCTCTGCAAAGCAGCTTTGTGACCCAATAAATTAAATCATCCATTCGGTTAGGAAATCTAAAGCCAAAGAGAAAGCTGGTATGGTGATCTGGAGAAGGTTGGTTTATGATAAAGTCAACTGGGAAGTTTATTTCATTTTTGGCTTTCCTCAGAAAATCAATTCATAGCGATCATTATGCCATGTGTTCGAACGACCTCTTTGTCAATTTTGTAAGAGTAAGTATGCCTTGTAGTTTATTTCATTTTGGCTAGTTTATGATAAAATGCATACTTGCTCTTACATCATTTAATAGGGTTCACCAACGTCTTGCGGGTTGGAAAAGTGTCTGACTTTTGGCAATACTTTTTGAGCTGAAACAAGCTCCGAATGGTGCCACGGACGCCACCCTTTTTATCTTTCTCAATGTTGCAGCCTTGACAAAATCATTAACAAGAGCCCTATATATGGAACTATGCAATTTGGTAAACGGCGTAACGATACTAAGCTTAGTACCCCCAAATCCTTCCTTATCGATGGATAACAAGGAAGTATTCACATTAACAATTTTATGATCAACTTTTATTGATTTTACATCAATAAAGTACTCGTCTGACGGCTCGCCTTCGCTATAAACAGGGGCAGTACTTACCGGGTTAGTGATAAGTGGGGTGGTGATTAATTCCTTAGCTGTATCCTTTCTATAAGGAGGATACCAGTAAGGTCCCCCGCCTATAAACATGTGGCCTGAAGGAAACTCAGCTGTAGACGGAGTACAAATTGCAAACTTGTGAGGCACCTTAAATTGGGTCGACAGTTGTGTATGTAACGAAGTTTTAGCCATTGCAAGTCCTGTCATGCCTTTGGCTTTTTTGGATAGGCCTTTCAAGAGACCCGAATCTGCACAAGAGAATGGAAATGGGCGTGGCGAATCGTACTTAAGTAGCTCAAATCGGCCGTCTGTTGAATACACACGAGTGACGTCCTCCCCTAGGCCTTGCGCGTAAAGGGCGTTAAGTGTATGGATTATAAGAGGAGACGCCGCATGTGTTGTTGGTGCATCCTGGCTTCTGAGGTAAATTGCACCCTATGCATCCATCGCTTTTAGCGTTTTTACGTTTTGTGGTGCCACAGCGAATGGGTTGGTAGGTTGGTAAGTTGAAGGGATCGCAATCGAACCAAGTGTGTTGGCCACCGAGGTCAAGAACTACATCAATAGGGTTACCTGGTATTGAAATTTCTAAGGTGATGTAGTATTGGAGAGCTTTGGTGTCTTTCCTGATGCTAAATAGAAGGGCAGTTGGTTTTGGTAGTTTGATTTGGGACTCTGAAACCGAAAGGAAGAAGAGAATTGCTAGGGAAAAGAGGAGAGAACTAGACATTGTGATGAATTTGCTAGTGTTAGAAATGATGAGAGTTCAAAATATTAAGTTTGATATATAGAAAGAGGAGTCTTAAGGTATTTCAAGATTGTTGTGCAATGCTAGCCGGCAAATACTACCTCCGTTCCTAAAAAATTGTGAAAGTATCATTTACCAAAGTAAAATTTGTTTGAAATTTCATCACTACCCCTTTATGAGAAGTTGAAAATTATTAATATATGAGAGAGAATTTCTTGGGACAATGAGAGAAGGTATGGGTAATATAGGAAAGTAAATAATTTATTCTCCTCGAAAATTGTAAACGACAAACATTTTGAAATAAATTTTTTCTTCTAAAACAACAATCTTTTAGGAACGGAAGGAGTACATAGTTTAATTAATACCCACATGGATAAAATTGAGTCGGTTCTTTATTCAAATGCTAGTGGTACTACATTATCTCATTCAATTATTTTTAAGTATTACTCCCTCAGTCCTTAATTATTTGACGTTTTAGAGTTTTTCATTTGTCTTTAATTATTTGACGTTTGTTCAAATCTAGAAGAATTAATGACAATTTTTCCAAAATTACCCCTCATTACTCAGCCTATTTTTTTTATACTTTAAACTCTTTCTCTCTCCTTATCCCAACAAAACTCATTATCTCAACAAAAGATTTAAGGGTATTATAGACAATTGAGTACTATATTTAATGTTTTTCAATCATTATCTTAATTCTTGTGTCAACCTCTAAAACGTCAAATAATTAAGGACGGAGAGAGTAGTATTTGTCAGAGAGTCTGAAAATAGGATCAAAATTCTAAACAATTCAAAGTCTCTATATAAAGGTGTAGATTTAAAGTTATTAGATTAAAGTTTAGAAGTTGTTATATCATTAAAAAATTATTAATTTCTAATCACCTCATTTAAAATCCACTAACCTAACTCTAGTCACTTTATAGTTAAGTTAGTGATTTTTAAATGAGGTGGCAACTTCTAGACCTTAGATCTAATAACTTTAAATCTATACCTTTAAATGGACTCTCCATTTCAAATTAAAATAGGGAGGATCCTGATCCCTAAAAATAAGGGAACTATTCTGCTTTTATAGTATGATGACATCTAGAGGCGCCAGTGCCACCATAACGGTTATAAGGGCGGATGCATCATTACTAAAAGGTGTTTGATAAATCTGAATAAAATAGTTCTGAATGTTTTAGTAATCTGAATGAGCTGAATGAAGCAGAATTCTGAATATTGAATAAAAAAATTATTTTATAATTGACATTAACTAATCTGAATGAGCTGAATAAAATAGAATTTTGAATATTGACTGAAAAAAGTTATTTGATAATTGACATTAAGTAATTTGAATGAGCTGAATAAAACAGAATTCTGAATATTGAATGAAAAAAAATTGTTTGATAATTGACATGTCTGAAACATTTCAATAATAAAATTTTATTATTTTATCCCTCTAAAAAAATTTAAAATTATTGTAAATTTATTTAATATTACTTAACATAATAGTTAATATTGTAAATACACACACACACACACACACACACACACACACACTTCAGCCATCAGTCATTAAACATATTTAGCCAAAAAATTACACTTAACCATTCAACCCAAAAATCTGAATGGTTAATCGATTCAGTCATTTAGCTTCATTCAATTATAAACAAATACCCCCTAAATAAATTCCCATGACATTTCTTTATTTCAAAAAAACAAATCATTAATACTGATTCGACGAAAGTTAGACCTAACAAAATTTGTTCAAGCCCGCGAGCCAGGCTAGCCCGCCCTTCAAAATATGGGTTTTGGGCTTCACTTTCTTAGCCCATGAAAATCTGGGCGTGTTTGACCCAACCCAATTTTAGCCCGGCCCATGAAGGCCCAACCCGTGGGCACTCATTTGTCCCTTTACAAAAAATTGTGTGATTTTTCAAGTACTAAGAAAAGGTGATCATGTGTTGTAATAGTGTAGTAGAATTGAATGCTTTGTTAAACATAAATGTAATGGTTGCATTGTTTCTTAAAACTTAAAAGGTTGTTGGCATTGTTGAAAATGATGGTCCTATATAATTCCTACTTCATGCTTTATTGCTTATCAAGTTGTCTTATTTTGTTTGTAAAGTGTGAAAATTGGTGGAATGTTCACACATTACAAGGGTGTTTTGTTAAAATTGATTGAATGACCACTACTACATTTCATCAGTATAGTGAACTAAATGTTGATTAGTCTAGTTTGTTAGCAGTCACTACATTTTAATTTAAATTTTATTAAATAGCATTGTGATTTACAGATTTTCAAAATAAGTTAAAAGTAAAATAAAAGAAAAAATCTACTGGTAAGCCAAGACAAATTTCAAACTTGATCCTTGAATCGCTTATTTTCAAATTTCACCAAAATCTGAAGTAGCTTTTGGCCCTGACCCACGAATGACCCGATCCATTTACCATATCTAACCAAAATATTCAAAATATCAATTATTTTCTTTCTTTCTTTGTGAAGCTATATATTTATATAATATATATATTTTTTGAATGTCCTAATATTGTTGTCAATAAAAATCGAGCTATCCACCTCTATATCAATAGAAGTGAGTCAAGCTAGTGGACCTCTATATCAATAGGTAGACTCTACTTATTACACCTTTCTCTAAAAAATAACTACTAATGCTCATTCACCTAACTAACAATTAAAAAGTTGATGTTGAATTTCAATTGTGAAACTTATTAAAACATGAGATTGGTAAGAATTATAGATGAACCCCACTTATTATACATATTTCTAAAAAAAACCCCCCACTAATACTCATTCACCTAACTGACAATCAAAAAATTAATATAAATATTCGTAATATATATCATTTTTCTTTAATTGTAAATATTCACAATATTATATATATATATATATATATGTGTGTGTGTGTGTGTGTGTGTGTGCGTGTGTAATAATCCATAACATGTATTTGCTATGGATCAAAAATTAACAAATACCATCTTTATTTTCTATTATAATTATGAACGGATGGGATTAAAAAGCAACTTAAGTTGTCCACTAGTTATACTAGCGTACTGATACCTGCATTTTTTTGGCCTTTTTGGACATTTATACCCATACTGATACTTTAAAGGAAAAACGAAGATTTTTAAAGAAGTCCGCTAGAATTACTAGCGGATCAAGCAATAGTCACTTTTCTATATTACTATGCTTTTAACTTCTTTTTTTTTTTCTGAAACAAGTCACTCCTCTATTCTGAACAGTGTTTTGAGCTCCGTTTCTATGCTTTAACTTTTTTTTTTGAAACAAGTCACACCTGAGTTTCATCTCATAAAATTTTATTATTAAATTATGATGCCTATTTATTTTAATTTTTAAAATAATAATTTCACTTTGTAATATAATGTTAAATATATTTTACTACCCTAAACTATTAACGTTTTTTCACTTCGATGATTGACCTTTAAAATTTTTTCAATCATGTCATTAAACTATCAATTTTTTTCATTTTAGTTCAATTGAATTTGACACGTCATAAATTGATAACGTGACTATGACCGGTGATATCATGTCCGTATGTGGCAAAAAAACACTCATTTTAAATCATTTTATGGAACTAAAAGAGCAGAAGTGTAAAAAC
Organism: Panax ginseng; assembly: GCA_020205605.1. Taxonomy (NCBI): domain Eukaryota; kingdom Viridiplantae; phylum Streptophyta; class Magnoliopsida; order Apiales; family Araliaceae; genus Panax; species Panax ginseng. The sequence continues at coordinate 16,798,525 of CM035149.1, read as the reverse complement.
TAAAAAAGTAATTAATTTTTTTGACAATCTCATCCAATGAAAATTGTTTTCATCATCTTTTATCCAACACGTAAATTCCCTTTAAAGAAAACCCAGCCACAAACTACAGTCTGACTTCACCGATTTTTCATCTCGTTCATGTTAGTAGGGGAGTACATTTCTTGGGTTAGGATGTTTGGATCTGGTCTGGAGGCTGAAGAGTTGGGTCTGTGATTAGGTAGATTTGAGTTAAGGTTTACTGTGTTGATGATATGATTAGCTTAAATTAAAGCTTTGCTTTAATGGGTCTAGTTAATCTGTTTTTAAATCCCTCTTTTTGTTAGGGATTAAATGGTTGCCGAAATCTGGTTTAGATCTTTTTGGCTAATTTTTTGATCTCGGTTTTGGATATTGGATCTGCTCAATTCTAGTTGCGTTCCTCGTCATTATCAGATCTTGAATAGCCGAAATCTAGGTTGTCTGGTAATGGGTCATAAATTCTGGTGGTCTTTTTTCTCTATCCGGGTTTCGCGGATGTTGTTAATATGTGTTTTATCGAAACTGGATTTCATATTTTGTTATGGCTTAATTTTTTCATGATTCAATTTTGGAATTTTCTATCATTTATGGTGTCAATATAGGCTTGTGTCATTTTTACATCTAAGCTAGTTTGTTTGTGGCTGCGAAATCTTATGTTTTGTTTATTTTATCTCCTGCGATTTCAATTGCTTTGTACTTGCTTACCGGAATCTAGTGAATCTGGTATGGTGTGACGCCCCCAAAATTGGTATACATCACCTATTCTGAGTTGCCAAATACATGGTATAAAATTCGAATATAAACTTAAATATAAAACATGAGATGTGAGTTTTAATACAATAATTGTCTTCTAGACAGTATACAAACTCAAAAATAAGTTCTCAAAACATTTATTATCACACTATTTTACAGAATAGTGAGGACTACTAATACTATCATCTGGACCGTCACTCCGTTCCCCGACTAGTCCCGACTACGTTCTCATTTCTTGAAGAGAATAATGAAAGCAAAAGGGTGAGCTCAACTAGCCAGTAAGAAATACTATAACTAAGATAATGCAGGATAAATTATCATTAGCCTTCAATAATGTTAAACTGATAAAATATAATAGACATCAAGTTTAACAGCAGCGGAACAAGCAATTCATTAAAAGAGTCAAGTAGAGAATAAAATCTACTATCTTTTATGATTTTAAATTTTTTTCATCAACTTAATCGCTGAGACTCAGCTTAATAAATAAACCACATCATCGAATCATCCTTGCACTACGGGCCAATGATATTCATTAAATCATCAATGGTCATGACTATACCAAATAATCCCTGGTCATAATCATACCAATTCCATCTCTACACGTAAGACAAAGATATATAATTCAATAAACAATAGTCCATTATAATGATCAAAAATCCTATTTTCCAACTTTGTTACTTCACATAACATATTTAACTCATATGTTCGTAACTAAACTATTTTCATGAAATATAACAAATCAGTCCCAAAAATATTTCCAATCTGGGATTTAGCAGTATATAGTCCCATAATGAACATACATTTTTCTCAGAATTTTTAAAATTCATTTACTATTTTTCAAAAATTAATTTCTAATTAATTCTTTAAGAAATTAGCTACCTCAAGTTTAACTCCAGAAATTCTCAAATCTTGGAAGAATCTTACACATGTTAATGTGAACTTCCAGTTTAAATTTCATGGTCATCGGAGTTATCGAACTCCAGTTATATCATTTTTCGTCGGAAAAACCTAAATATTGAAATGGTCAGAACTTGCTCATTTTAAGTCTGAATGAGCTCATTTTTGGACAGGATGTTCTTTATACCATATAATTTCATGTCCAAAAAGGCCAGAATTTTTCTCATAAATTAAGTGGCCGAAACTGCCCTTTTGATAATCTGGGCAGTAGCATTTTCGGTATTTGCAGCTTTTGACTCCTTTGCTAAAATTAGTCCACACAAAAATTTACAACACCTTTTTCAATGATTCCACTTGGAGATGCTACAAAACTCATAGATCTAACTCTAGAACTTGACCACACTCAAAAATTCTAAATATAATAGGAGATATGGTCAATTGAATTTCAAGTTCCGTTTTCACCAAAATCTGATTTTTCAACCCTTTATGATTTCTAATAAACTTTCATGTTTTCATATAATAACCAACATAACTCATCATAAAACTTAGTAATACTTCATATACCCATGATTTTCATCAGTCCAAAGTTTTTATTATGACTCTCATCATAATTAACATAAACAGATCTTTTCCAAAATTTAATAAGGAATGAATACAAAGGATCATTCACCATGTATGTGGTAATTCACATAGACATGTTATTCTAACAGAATAATAAAGAATGGAATAACAGAAGGATTCACCATGCATGCGATAGAGACCGCACAGACAGGTTATTCCCAACAAAATAATAAAGAATGAAACCAGGTCAAGCGTGATACGCACCGACAGGATATTCCAACAGAATAATAAAGAATGGAACCAGGTTAGGCAAAATTCGCACCGACAAGATATTCCAACAGAATAATAAATAATGGAACCGGTCAAAGCGTAAATGCATGAGATGGATATTCGGCGAGAATAATAAATAATGGAACTGTGTCCGGCGTGAAAGCGCATGACGAGATGTGATATTCTGACAGAATAGTAAAGAATGGAATAATAGAAGAATTACACCATGTATGCATTACTTTGTATATCTGAGTTATTCAACATAATAATAAAGAATGGAATAACAGAAGTTCTCTTCATGAATAAGAAAGAAATAATATCACTTACAGGTACAACAAATAATATCCATTACCTTAGAATAAAGCTGGATACTGGAATAGAAATGTAGCAGACTTCTTTTCTTCTTTCTCTCTATAGATTTTCTTTCTATAGCTTCTCTCTATAATTTCTCTCTATAATAATTGCTCTATAGCTTTAGTGAATTAGTGAGAAATGAAGGAAGAATGACCTTCTATTTATAGAAAAATATAGTTTCGATAATTGCACGTTTTGGGGCTCGAAAAATTACAGTACAATACCTCCAACTTTTCCTTTATTTTTAATTTAGTCATGCAAGTATTATCAAACTTGCACTACCTCCCCTAATAGTAAATAATGTGATTCAATAGTAAATTATGTGAATCAATAGTTCTAGACATGTGAAAATACGAATTACAGTATAGTACCTCCATCTATACCTCCATTTTTAACTTAGTCATGCAAGTATTATCAATCTTGCACCAACTCCCCTAATAGTAACAAGAATGTGAAACAATAGTATACACATGTGAACCAATAGTTATAATCATGTGAAATAATAGCAATCAATTGCTCATTTGTCTGGTTAAATACCCGATTGGTCAATATAACCTCCAGACATCAATTATTATCGAAATAAATGTCGATTTTTACTAACACCAATAATTCCAACACAATGTGTGAGACCCCAGATTTTATGAATAAATATTTAATTTTCTCAAAATATTTTTTTTAATATTATGGTGTGGATTTGATATAATGTTATAGTTGTGGGTAATATTTATTAATTTTGCAAGGTATGCAAGTTGTTATATTATATTCGATTGGTCAGGGAATATTCTTTGTGTCGGGGAATATTCGTACGACGACACAATAATTGGTGGACCCCACAATGAAATTATTATCGGATTGAGAAAATGACAAAAATATTTTTATGAAAATAACGGCGGAAGTTTTACACATTAATCTTGTTGAACTACTCGGTAGTAAAGAAATGCGATGTCTGGCGTGGTTGCGTAGTAAGAAGACACTACGGTATTGATTATTAATACTTACGTGAGAAGTCACCGGTTTTGTTCAATTATTCTTATAGTAATTATTGCATAGTATCTCACGTCATTTGATTCAATTATTGTCGATATTTTATATATTATTAAATCAATAATTGAAATGACGAGTTATTAATATTATAAATTGCAATATTAACGATGTCTAGAAGTTCTGTCGAGGAGAGGTTTGGTCACCTAATTGCGGCTTGATAGGAGAAATCCTTATTGGAAAGCCCCCTTTCCGGAACGACACAGTCGATTAATATTGTGAATTGTAATAAAGATGATAAATGTTGTTAAAATTATTAAGGTGATTTTATGAAGTTTTGCTTATTTTATGGACCCCTATTTACCCATTTTTTAAAATAATCGGTAGAAAATTATTTAAAGGTGGGGCCAACATGTGGGGGCCACATGTGGGGCCCATATGTGTTGAAGAATTGATTTTTGAAATGGGGGTTACGTATAGGGGAGGGAATTGTTATATATGTATATGATGTGTATATATATATTATATGTGTGAGTGGAAAATGGTGGGGGAAAAGGAAGAGTGAAAGTGATAGTGTGATAGTGATGTGTAAGAGTGTAGTGAATTTAATTATTGGGTGGATGGAGGATTGATGTTGGTTATGGGGGAGAAAAAATTAAGTGGTTGATATTATATATATATATATATATTTATTTATTTAGCATGTGTATATATATATATATATATATATATATATATATATATTATTGTTAGTGGATGGAAGTTAGAGAAAAAAAATAATTCTGCAGAAATAATTCTTTCATGAGTATACTTCCATTCTCCTATAAATAAGCTCATTCCTTCATTATTTCTTACGAATTCAATTTGAAACACTAGAGAGAGAAAATTATAGAGAGAAAGAAGAAGAAAAGTTTTTCGCTTACTTAACTACTCTTATCTTTGTCGTGTGTTTTACAGGACTTGGTTAAAGTCTTTATTATTATTACATTGAAATATCGTATATGTGTGTTTTACACCGGGACACGGGTTCCATTACTTATTATACTGTTGGAACATCGCTTGCAGTGTGAATTTCAACACGACACGTTCCGTTATTATTATTACATTGGAATAACCTGTCTATGCCAATCATCAGTATGCATGGTGATTTCTTTTGTTATTCCATTCTTTATTATACTCGGTTGGTTAAAGTTTTGACTTCTAAACTCCATGAAATTAGTGGAATATCCTTGATATTTGCGTTTCATCCAAAGATCTTTTCATGGAAATATTCTTACGAGCATTCTTGAATTTTACTCTACAAAGCGATATCATGTTGACAATTTGGGACGTTATTGGTTCCGGACAAATTAATTCGTGAACTTATTTTATTGAATTCTTATATCATTGTCATCATCCTCATGTTTATATTTTTTAAAAAGTCATTTTGTGGCTTGTAGTGCATAGATGGACTTGGTATGATTATGACTGAGGGATTATTCGGTTGTATTCATGGACCGTAATGTTACAAATAATGTGATAAAAGTCCTCATTGGCCCGTAGTGCATTGATGGGACGATTTTTGGTATGATTATGGCTATGGATTCTCTTCGGCCAAGGGAGCAAAGATGAATTGTTTTATGGCATGATCAGGATCGTTGATGAAAACACAATTATCTTTGGCCCTTAGTGCATGGATAATTCGTGGTCGTGATACTAAAGAATATCTTTGGCATGTAGTGCAGGGATGATTTAATGATGTGGATTATTTATTGAGCTGACATCAGCCAAATATTCCAGGTAGGGAGTCAACCAGCAGTTGGTTTGGTCAATGCACATTACCACTTCATAATGAACACTAGGATGTTGCAAAATTTCCAGGTACACCGATCCTTCAAAAACATTAACATCCGTAGTGGCTAGTCTGGCGAGTGCATCAGCAATGGAATTGAACCAGGTGTATTGGCCAGCTAGATCCATCACTACGTCAACATAGGTACCTGGTGTCGAGATTTCTAAGGTAGTGTAGTATTGGAGAGCTTTAGTGTCTTTTCTTATGGGAAATAGAAGGGCCGTTGGC